>CAXAMN010022695.1:1884333-1980888 GCA_963970005.1 Durusdinium trenchii | reverse complement strand
GCTACTAGTAGCAATGCCAGGAGCTACTAGAAGCTTCTTGTTACTAGGTGGCAAACAAAATGAGGCGACAATTTGTCTCAGAACCGTTTGACGCGGACATGAACGGAATTTGGTCGGACAATCCTGTCGCTTCTCTTCCTTCATTTTCTCAGCTGCATCAACCTGTCGAGTTGAAAAGCATTGCTGTTACTGCGATGGAATCGTCGGATGGAATGTAAAGAATCATCTGATGGTCAAACACAAGACCAGCTGCACAAAACATCAGGGGTATGCTCCCCAGGCTCTGCCGGCTCCGCCTTCTGTATCACAACTTCTAGTTGTTCACGACAGGCTTCCTGCACCTGCAATACACTTCAGTATACTCAATACGCTTGAATAATCTGGAAAACACTTGCATTGAGCTACATTGATTTCTTGGGCCCAACAAAACCCTTGGCTTCCGGAATTTGTGCCTTCACCTGCAGGTCTAGTCTCCGTTGCTCAGCTGCGTCCATCTTCCTCGCGCCCACCCCGATGAATTTGGTGGATCGCGGACACCATGTTCAACGCACGGTCGGTGTGATGGGTTTGGGGTCGACCGAAATATCATCAGGAGGCGGTCAATCTCCCTATGACAATGTCCACGCAAATTCTTGGCTGTTCCCTATGGCAACAATCCAATCAGTTTGCCCAACTTCTCTCCAGTCCTCAGCCCAGTGGAAAGGGTCTGTCTTGCTTCCTGCCATCATGTTTCACATCAATCAGCAATCTCAGCCCACCTCGGCACCTATCCCTGAAAGTCAACTAACTATGCTGGGAAGTCATAGAGTTGGAATAAAATCACAAAACCTGCTCCAAGTGAAGTGACCCGCTTCAACCTCACCTCGATGTTTGGACAGCTTGCCATCAGTTTCTTGATCTGATTGCCGCTTTTTCCCAGATTCCTTCTTGGGCTGTCTAGGAGTCTTCTGCTTTGACAGCTTTCAAAGCACAGCAGATGGACTCAATCAAACCCTTCCAAGTCGCTCCCGCACAAATGTTTAACGTCAGATCGTGTGCAATTGTCTGCACGGGGGGGCTTCATGAAAACAGCAAAGCGTCCACTCAATTGTCAAAATCCGGCAAAGCCTCGCAACAAATTTGCGGAGGAAAGGGGTAAACCACCCCGCAAGGGTATGAATGATTCATCCACCTACGCGAGAACGGTCTGTCAGCCGTGAAGAGCCAGCTGCAAACCCTTGAGTCACGCGAGTAACGCAAGACCTTTCAATTTCATGGTCGCAAGCCTAACCATACTGATTCCTGGTGCATAGAAGCCCCAACTTCCGATTTTGTGAACAAGGCATATGTTCCGGTGCCAAGGCTCTTTGACGTGAGAAAGAATGCTGGGCTTCATCAACTCCGGTGCCGCTTTGGGCTGAGAAGGGTACACTCATTGAACATCTCTTTCAGAATGAACAAGAGTGCTCTGGAAAACATTGGAGCCATCTGAGAAAACCGCGGTCGACCGCGGAGAAAACGGATTGCGGTGCGAAATCGGCAAAAAAGATCAAAAAAGTTGGATTGTCCGAGCCCGGATCAGCTCACTGTTCTTTGTCCGACACTCGTTCAGAAGTTCAGAAGCAAAAACACATGATGTCTCTTTTGCTGAATGAAGCGGACAGAGCACTTCGCCAGCTGGCATAGCAAAAAGATAAGTAGGTTCCTTCAGCGGGGCCTTAGAGAAAGCGAGAATTTAAACAAGTCAGGCACGGATGATCATAGTGGGAAACGACCCAAACAACGTTTGAAAGCTCCGCTGTACGCCCGCTGTTTCCACTGCAGACTGCAGACCATGACGCCTTGGCTCTCGCTCCACAGGACAGCCGTTGAGTCTCCAGCATTCCCAGCAGATTTCCAAAAGCAGGAAGGACATTGAAGACCTGAAGAAGGGACGCAGAAGCGGACGCAGAAGCGAAGTGAGCTGAGAATCCTCTGCGTGTCCGGGCACGCAAAGCTCTGTCCCGTCTCAGCCTCTTCACCTCCTGGACGGACAGCACCGACGTGGACTCGACTCAACGGACGAGCTCGGACGTGGACTCGCTACGGACTCGAGCTACGTGGTGTTTTGACAGTGCAGATCACACTTCTGGTCCACGCAACAAGGTGGACCAGAAGAACACTCTAGGACTGGACTGAAAATCACAAATCGACGAAGTACTGTTTGCGTCCGTCACAGAAAGAAGTCCCCGTGTCTGAAGCGGCGCGCAGGGGTTGCGAGAACGGTTGCGAGACTCACGAAGGTTCTTCTCTTCCGTTTCATCCGTCGGAATGCGTCGCTCGTGCTCCTCGTCGATGCGTCGCTCGGACTTCTTGATCTCCAACTCCTGGCGCCGCCGTGGCCGACGCGGCGAGGTACCAGCGAAGCCGTGGCCGCGGGGCGCTTGGACCGCACCTCGAGCTTTAGCCTTTGCCTTTCCTCCTCCATCCTCAGGGTCTCAGTCGGAGTATGTCTGTCTCTTTTTCTACATGCCTTCGGCTGGAATCGGATTGAAACTGGACCAGCGCAGGGACCACTGGGGTCATCTAAATGGTACTCTTTCGTATCCCGGCGGCAGAACTTTCTCACTTTGAACTTTTGTCACCTTCTCTGCCTGCTCAAGAAACTCTTCCACGGTCGCAATGCGGCAACCAACGTTTCTTCACATGCACATGTTTCCTCTCGCTCGTTTCGTCGGCATGCTGCTGAAATCAACATCTTTCTTCGCAGGTCTGCGGGTGTTGGTCCCTTGCTGTCTTGGACAGCCGAGAGTTGGTCACTTTTCCAAGGCCTCGAGAGTTGGCAGTTCTTCCAATGCCTGTCGAGCAATCGAAAACGTGGTAGACAAGCGTCGCCGGCAAAACAGGGAGGCGAAAAACATCGAAAAACGATTCGAGTCAATCGCAAGTCTTGTCTCCCTCAAGGCAATGCCTGTCAATTCGTTTGCTCAAAAACGATCCAAAACGACTCAGGACAATCATTTGTTGAGCCTGCAAGCTTGACATGTTTAAACCTTAGAAGAAAAAGAAGCAAACGAGCGGCCTTCTCTTCTTTTGCCAGCAACTGCTGGGCTTCTCTGACCTGCTCCTCCAACTTTGCCTCCTAATTGAGCAGATCCATGAGTTGTGGACCGTGTGGCTATAGGTTGGATAGGATATTTCAGGAAGCTGTCTCAAACTAAAGTCCAGTAAATGATGAACAATGGGGCGAGTAAATAGAGCGCTATATTGTGCTACTGGATCATACTCTCAGCATTATCTTTCGCCACACTTGCACGACCAGGGTTTTTGTCTTCTCGCGCTCTTTATGCTGTCTAGCGCTACCGTGGTCATGTCTACTGAAGCCTGGGTGCCTTGCCTTCGCGTTTCTTTCGGAAGAGAAAATCATACGTAGAATGAGCTTGAATCCTGTATCAACCTTAAAAATGCTTCATCAAAGGTTGTTAGTGGCAAATCACTTGCAAAAGCTCTGAGGAGTTAAAGGAAACTTTGCCATCCCGATGCAATTTATCCTGCAGCCCGTATGACTGTTGACTCCGGCTACACAAATTGTAGCCTTTACAACGGCCTTTCTTGATGCGACATCCCATGGGAGCAAAGCAGCAAGCAAGGCCTTCTTTTCGAGCTTCACATCCAGATCCAGCTGCTCCTTCCCTGAATCATCCATATTGCCCCAAGTCAAAAATGTCAAGAGATAGACTTTTACCTTGTCATCCTGCATCGTGGTGCACATCACCAGTTCGAATCAGAAACCGATTTCTAGCTCAAGATCAACGGCAAAGACGTATTGTATGCCACAGTCTGCTCCAGCAATGTCCTAACTGGTGGCACTTGAAAAAATGACGTCTTCAGTCCACCCGTCCTGTGCTAGTTTATATTTGCTCAAGCCCTACGGTCTTATCTTTCTTGATAGATGACTCAAAATGATAAGAGACTGACACTCTCTTGCCAGAGACGGACAAAAGACACTCTCTTGCCAGGTAGACTGACACTCTCTCCGTCTTATGACTCAAAGTGATCTGACACTCTCTTGCGTCTACCTTTGCCAGAGACGGACATGCTGTGTCACTCCCGCTCGCGCGCATTTGCCTATGGTCTGCCGCTCTTCTTCCTTGCGCTCAGAAAGCAAACCCAACTGTTGTGAGTCGCACCTATGTGATGCACTTTGCAATATCATTCTTTCGTTGGTCGAGCCTGCAATTTGCCTCCTTCTTCCTCGAGTGTTTTTTCCCATCCTTACAGGGAAAGAATTGGTGCCAACTTTTATTGCACCCAGGCTGCAACGGCAACAACGAACAAGAATCAATGTGAATTCTGTAGCAACCTCTCACGGCCTTCTGCTAAAAAGAAAAATGGTTCCCTGCCTACTATGTGCCTCTGAAAGTGGAGAAATTGCATTAAAAGCACGCTCTCAGGGCGTATTCTACGGAAACACCCTAAAGCTTGCAGTTCCTGCAATCAAGTCATGCCCGTCTAGATGAACAGCCAAAGTGGCAGCCTTGAACTAATACAAACATTTCCTTTGAGAGTGCTATCTTGAAAGAGTCAAACATTCTCCGATCTGAACATTGAGAATATAGACAACCCCTTCGCGATTCAGACGATGTTCGTGCATCTTTACTAAGAAAATCTAAGACCTTCTACAAGAACTCAACAGAGCTAGATTTCAAAGTGCAGAAAGCATTCGGTGAACGATCGGCAAAACCTCAATTGGCTTTTGCATGGATTAGCCTAAGTTATCATTTCTTGGAGTTTCGCCATATCGTTTGCCAATAAACCCTGAAAGCATCAATGTCAAACACCTGCCAAATTGGTGCGGCCGCACTTTTAAACCTCTACCTCAGACTTCAGTTTCTTCACATGTGGTAGCTGAGCACCTACACGCAATAAGCCATTGATCTTCTCATTCACAAAGACTTCTCTCACAAATCTCTTCACATCTGGGCCATCCATCACAAGAGCGCATGTCTGTTCAACATGGATATCGTTTAGCTATCGTTTTGGTTATCGTTCAAAGCCTGGACACCTCTTGAGAAAAAATTCTGGGAACTGACATGTTTGCAAAAAGGCCGCAAACATTGCGAGCGTATGCTCTAATTATATATATATATATTATGAATATCACATATAATTGCGGAAACTATTATAGGGAAAGCTTGAGGAATGGTCAGAGCGCAATGTTCGCATGGGAAGCGTGTCAATGTTGGCATGCTGCACTGTCTGTTTCACAATTCCGTGCACGACTATTCTGTCAGGAAGCGCAGGTGCTGGTCCAAACGCAGTGCTTGCTATCACATCACATCACATGTGCTCATTCCAAGGTTATCGTTTTTGGGAGTTCATAAGTTCATATACAGTATCATCTTTTCAGGTCGAAGTCCATGTTTTCAGGCAATCTGTGCTCCACTACTACTCTGTTCGATGGAGAGTTGAGCCAGTTGCTCTGTGAAGGAGCAGAAGACGCATGAAGACGCATGAAGACGCATGAAGATGAGAAGACAGAGAGGAAGAAGAAAGAGAACAAGAAGGAGCACCAGAACAAGAAAGAGAAGAAGCAAGAGAATTGAGGCACTCGTGGTGCGTCCTACTTGCTCCCAAACCGATTACTGGTCATGGCTGAGCTTCCCCCCACCAGAAAGGAGTGCGGTAGCTACAAGTATCACAGGTCCACCTGCGCCTAATTGGCTTCGATGGATTAGTTTCCGTGACCGAAGGATTGGCATTTTTTCCGATCTTGACCTCTGCAGGGCGTCTCTTCTGACGTCGACCCAACCGTCCCAGTTGATGCAACACAGGATTGACCGCCTCAAAAAAACCTGGTATAGACCAAACATTCCAAGTGCACTCCGGCAAAAAGTTGAGAGGATGACTTCATGGCATCTTCAGCTTTTTTGCAAAGATTCCTGCCACAGAACGGGGAGCAAAGATGGAACGCAACTAGAAGTCAAGCGCATTCTTCGAGCAAACTTGCAGCTGGACCATTGCAGCAGCCTTTTTTGGCCTCCGACGACCGAACCAGCTTCAGGATTTCGCAGCTGAGCTGTGCGAAGCCCCGCTGCACAAATAGAAATGTGCAGCGGCGCAGCAGGTAGAACCAATGGACCAATGTCACCTGTACAAGATCATCTGCAAAACAAGTTACCTCACCCAGACTCTTGGCATCTCTTGGCACCAAACTATACAAAAAATCCGACCATCTTGAGAGATGGACAAATATGCTTACAGTAGCTTCCGCCATTTGTGCCCAGGGTCTTAAGAGGGTGTAACAGGCGAATTGATGCCTGATCAAGGGAACTTGATGGCTGATTGGAAACATTCTTCGAACCCAGCGTCCTTGCACTGGGCAGGGCTAAGAGAACTGTTTCTCCCAAATGAAATGCAAAGTCTTCTTCACTGCCAGCAACGCCACTGCTTACGGGACAGTGTGCAAGGAAAGCGCTCTCCAACTGGGTCCTGTAGGGTTGGCACGTCTGACAGGTCTGGTACTTTGCCTCCAATCGCAGGGAAACCTTACTTTCCCCGCGATGGATGAGCACGCATTAGATCTATATATTTATGTGAGACGATTGAAAGTTGCATCTCAAATGCTGCCAACAAAACGCTGGGTCTGGAGGCAGCAGAAGTGAAATGTACTCTGCGATTAATTGCACAGCTTTGACAGCTATTGCATATTGATAAAGTTTCGAGAAGTTCCAAAATGCCCGGGTAGGGCTCGAAGGATCTCAAGAAAGACCTGGGCAAGTTACTAGAGCTGAGCTAAAGACATGACATGTCATCAATGCTGATGAAGAGCTGCCACGGTTCCAAAACCAGCAGTCATTCTCCAGATGTTTCCTGGCGCTACAGCAAGTTCTACATTTGCAAGGGCATGGTCGGCATTTTTCTACACAAGTCGGGGGTGAGCTCAATATCAATCAAGGCTCCCCAAAGGTGATGCTTCAGGTGCTTCAGTGCTTCGGGTGATGATTCGACCCATGAGAGGCCCGGCCCACCCGGCGGACTGTGCTGCTTCCAGGTGCTGGTATGCTTGGAAGAATGCATGGATTCCATGGTGGTAGCCTTCAGATTCTCTAGGATTCATGGCTTCGGTGTCTAGGTCATTTCTCAAGTTGTACGATATACTCTTCTTTAGACACTACTGGCGCTGCTGTGTTGCACGGTGCCGAGTAAAGTCAACGGCCAAGGGGCATGACCAGTTCCAGAAAGTGTGGCAGGTGCCAGATCTCCTTGAGGGCAAGCTTTAAGCCTGTCAGCGTCTTGCTTCGAAGTGAGCAAAATATGCAAAAAAACTGCATCCTCAACACGAGGCCCAAAAGAAACCAGCTGAGATCCTTGGGAAGCGAGAAGGGTCCTAAGCCACGGGCCGCCTCACGGGCCTCACCCGACCCGAACCATATACCCTGGGAAGCAGCGTCCCAACGCAGACAGACACCGGTTCCAACCAGACACCGGCTCTGTGCATCGCATCACAGACTTGCTGCAGCACGCTGTGCTTTTGAAAAGCCACTGGGAGGGAATGAACAATCAGAAAATCCAAACACCAGAGCACCGCTAAAAGCACCGCTAGGTCACCTGATGCACTGTCCGGCCTCCAGTGTCTCCCGCCTTTGAGGCATACCTGACAAGGCCGCATTGGTTTCTGTTGGGAGTGAAATCCACCGAAGTATGAGGCGAGTTGGATTTCGACGACTTGAGCTCTCAACATTCCAGAACCTTGGCTCTCAAGACGACCGTCAGGTATCACTGTCCAACTGATGATCAATCAGGTTAGTCCCCAAAAACAGCGGTCATGGCGATACCGACCGGGCAGGACCTACCTGGCGGAGCTCCAGCTTTCGACCCATCCCCATGTCAGTACATCAGACTTCGAATGCCACCCGCCTCTCGGAAGATTGATAGCTTTGGGAGGCCTGGTTTCGAGTCGGTTTGGCTGCTTCGAGTAGGGAGACGTCGCTAGGGTAGGAAACTTTCTTTCAAAAGAGACATATATATAAGTTTGTACTTGGGGGATCCTTGCAAATCTTACCCTGAGCTGCCCTGTTATTCTAAATCATGAATCTCAACTACTTGAGTTCCCAAATTCCCTCGCTCATAGCCAAAGTGAAGATGGATAATTATTGAGGAACACACTCACATCCATGCATTTGGGGTCGAAACTCTGTACTACCGGGCAATTCAATGAGATTTTGGTCCATTACAGTATAGTGATTCTGTTTTCCGCTGGGAGTCCAGTGTTGACCTATAACCCATCAAACCCGCGAACTCTTGGCTTCCGCTTCATGACCCGGACATCTCGTTCGAGCTGGTTTGACGTCTCTTTCCTCACATTGCACTTCCTCTCGGGTGGGACACGTAGCCCTGACAGCCCTGGGACCAACTACTTGCAATGTCTGTCCCAAGAGAAAAATGGGTCGCTAGCTTCCGACGCTGAAAGAAGGCGACAACGTTGCAATGACTGCTGTTGAAGATGGGTCCCAAACACCCCCCTCGCCTTGCATCGACCCGAGGTTGGCCTCAACGGCATCTTGTCCGGGGCCTCTCCAGAACACGGTTCATTGTAGTAACACACTCTTTTAAGCTGAGAAGGACATGCTTGTGGATCCAATCCCACAACCATGCACTTTGATGGTCAGGATGTGAGCAGGTCAATCGTCGCCATCCGCACTTCCACGTGTTCCAGGAGAACAAAACACAAAAAACATAAAGAAATACTTATGACTTATGGCATCTACTAGTAACAAGGTGCATCGCTACTAGTAGCAAGAAGCTACTAGTATATAACTAGTAACAATAAGGTGCATAAGTCTTATGGTACTTGTTTCATGGTCTTATCCTGTCGAAGCACCGGCCTTCCCTTCTTTGTCACCTCGGTGAGTTCTACGCGAGTCACGCGGGCGAGTCGGCGTTCGGCGAGGCGAGGCGAACGTGGATATTCCATCGGTTTGTCCAACGGGGTCCGTCGGATGCTCCGTTTCTTCCGTGTTTTTAATCGTATTGGGTCTAGTAGCTTCTTGTTACTAGTAGCGATGCCAGGAGCCCCTGGTAGCATCCTTGCTCCTAGTAGCGATGCCCTTTGCTCCTAGTAGCTTCTTGCTTCTACTTAAGAAACAGAGCGTAACAAAGCTCCTGTTCCAAAAGATTGTTTCAAGCTCATCCACTAGCCAGTACATTGGCCAGGTGATGAAATACCTGCCAAAATGCCTTCCAGAGTGTTCGCCTTCCTCAGCCAAGTTGCTCTCCATCCAACGAGGTGAATCTGGGACCCAAAGCACCTCGTCACAAAAGGAAGTACGACCAATAAGACGAAAACTGCTAGCTGTCAACCCTAAGAAATTAAGCCGTAAGAACAGCAACCTCAGGAATTTGTGACTTGCTGACTCTGGATTCATACCACGTTCTGGAATCTCTTGGGCTTCCGAGAAGGGCATATTCAATTCTTGCACTTGCCAAAGCTTCGAATCTATGCGAAGCTTGGACAAGTTGGCAAGTTGAACACAGCGTCCTACGGATTTGTTATTCTACAAATATCCACACCACACCCTATGATCTCTATGTCGGTATGGCTGCCACCGCATGCTCAATGTCTGTGTAGTCATCATCGATCTCTGACATCGCTGCAAGCTGCGCGTGCAGCTGCGCCTCTGCAGACGCGCAGCTCAGGCATCCAGCAGTGGAGCTCCCGGCCAATGCCATGAGCGACAGCTGGTTGGCCAGATGTGCACGAATGCCTCAGCGACCAGTAGAGCGAACCTCAAAGTAGGGAAAGACCATCCCCTCTCGTTTCCATAGTGAGATCTATTTTTTGGCAGGTTTTGATGAGATGTTGAACTTCCTTTATGGCTCCTCTCGCCTCCTATATTTATTGACGTCAAGTTTACACAAGTTTTGGTCTGAGTCTACGTTTCAAGAATCTCTCCATTTTGCCACAATAAGCCCATCTTGTCTTTCCGATGGTTGCAAGTCCGGCAAAGGCCCCCCATCAATGCTGCCAATCGGCTTGAAGCAACGTGGTGAATGCTCTCGAGGTGATTCTACAAAGTCAAATGGGAATCGACAAATCTCTGGCATGCAGGTCTCATGAGCTCTGACCAAATACGCTTGCTCAGTCCTTTGGAAGGTTGCCTTGAAAGTGAGTCACATCCGCTTGAATGCCCACCACAAACCATAGTGCTTCCCTGCATCGTTTGCAGGCAAAATGAAGGCGTTCCAAACATATCGGCGTTCATGGATAGATTCGCATGGCTTAGCCAATCAATTCCTTGCCTTGTCTTTAGATTCTTGGCCACGGTCACTCCACGCAAGTCAAGGAAGTTCAAGAACAAATCCCCGGACTTCCTTCAAGGGTGGCAGGGAAGTGATGTGGACATATCTGGACTCAGCTTGGCTTTGAGGCCTGTCCTCCTGTTCACAATGATCTTGCTGAATGGCCTTCCATTTAAGCATGCCTCCCGCAAGGCACGCTGGTCCTTTTGTCCTGCAGACTTCGCAAGGCAACATGGCCGAATGAAGCACTCACTTCATCCCACTTGGCCGAATGAAGCGAACCTAGTTGACAGTTTCGGCCCAGGAAGCGGCAGTTCTTGCCAATGATTTCCTGAGGAAAATCCGCACGGGCTCCGATAGATGGATGTAGAACGGAGGAAGAACGACTCTAAGAGGTTAGAGAGAGAGAGAGAGTGAAACCCCCTGCTTTCCCGTCGAGATTGTGGTGGCTGATCAAAGAAATTCGGCTTTCACAGTGTGGATTAGCCCAGTGCAGGCATGGCTCCTCCCTCGAGTACCCTGTCAACACCTCGAATTCATCTGAAACCGCCACCAATGGGCAGTCATCTGCGCGAGGGTCACCAATGCTGACCTTTGAACGGCCAAACACATAACGATCTTGGCATCTGGATTTGCCTGACGATTTCCCACTGTTTCTTGTCCGATTCATCCAATTGTTTGTGAACCAAACGTTTGTGTGAACCAATCATCCCACCGAATGACAACATTGGACACCGGCCGCAGTCATGACTTTGTCTCAACAGAGGAAGACTCCAACAAGACCCCTGGTCGCAATAAAAGTAGATGCAACTGCTTTTGCGGGCAAGCAGCACAAAAGTTGCAGTCCTGCACAGCGGCACGTAGGGCCTACCAACAAAGACATGTCTATACTTCCATGAGGCTCATACTGGTTCACAATCCTTCAAGCCTCACGCTGCTGCTTTTTGTATCTATAACAAATAAATGTAGAGCCCCTACCACAATGATCGTTACAGCCTCATCTATACAAGTGGAGGCCATTGCTTCTGGAAGCAAAGATTCCTGAGAAATTGACAAGATTCACTCTCTCAACAGCTCCAAGGCTTGGACAGATTCACTCCTTCCACAAGGTTTGCTTTTTTTTACATAAGGCTTGTGCAATCCTCCCGACCACGCAGCCAGGAAGCAACTTGCTGGGACTGCTGACGGGCAAAGCTGGAAAGTCTCTCTGAAGAGCTCTCAATCCTGAACCTGAACCTAAGTGAAGAGAAGACTGTCTTGTCACTTGTCTCAGGACCGCGGGACAAATAGCTTCGAAAATTGGTAAGAGCCCAACGACTCCAGCTCATTGTCGGATACATCAGTGCTTCCGGTTAAGTCCGACTCCAGCACCGTGTCAAAAAGCATTTGTCGCAAGGGGACAGCAGCACTCTCCTGCACAGCGTTGCCAGAACCAGCATGGGTGCATGCTGAAGCTGCAGAACATGAGGAGTGGAAAACATGGTGGAAAGAAGGCCTGTGCAGTATAGATGGGATCTGGTAACAGCCACCAAGAAGTACCCGGTTGCACAATGGCGGTCTCTGCAACCATTGCACTTGCGACCACCAACGTGGTCAGTTCCTCAGGCACTGATGAGCAAAATTAGTCACAGAGTGTTGAAAAATGCGACCAGGTCATGCAACCGCCACCCTTTCATCATGAGCATCCATGACCCTTTCATTGCAAACCATGCCAAGTCCAAGTTGCAGAGGTCAACTTCTGTCCTTGGCGAAACTCACTTCACCGCACTTCTGGGACTCAATGACTGCAATCTACCGCGTTGATGCAATCTTTAGTCCAATTTTTGGGGGACTGAGACGCTCTAGTCAAAGGCAAAGCGACATGGGCGCGTCATTCATCATGATCTTCCCTCTTCAGACAGATTCCATTCAATTCCTTTCAAGACTGTGGTCACTTTCGCAGCAATCCTACCGACGTAAGATCTGCCCGAGGTGCTGATCATTTGCGCAGCTTCATGTAGTTTTGGCAGCTGCTGTGGCAGTTTCTCCGAGGATACATGAGTCACATCGGCTTGGATTCCAACGAGAAACCACAGGGCATCTCCCCGCGGGTTACGGGCCTTAGGACTTTGAGGGTTTTCTCAAAACGAGGCGCAACAAGGAGACACATGCTGTGGCGAACGAGGAAAACGGAAGGAACCAAGATGCGATCACCAGCCCTTGCAGATTGATCAAGTTCATGAAAAGTTCACCTGCAGATGAAAACTCAACAATTTGGAAAGCAAACAAATCAGTGGAGTTTCAATGTTATTATATAAACAAACAGTGCTACACTACTAGTGTTACAACATCTTTCCTGAAAGTTGTTCCCGAATGCGTAGCGAAGGGTTCTCGTTTGACTTTGGGAGTCTGAGGGTGGAGCGTTGTTCGTGCGGAGTTGCTTTCATGTTCGCAAAGTTGGCGAGCGGCCAAATGTGATCGATAAGCCCGTGGCAGTGGGGGAAGCTTTTGGAGGAGGTTTTGGATGGAAGTATGAAGTGGCAGATTTGTGTGAAATCGCGTGGAAACGTAACACATTGAAGTGTGGAGGATAATTTTCCTGCGCAGGTGCAGCGTCTTGTGAGATCTTCAGTTTCCTTCACTGCGACGGTGAGATTGGCGCTCGCAGCGTGGTGTGTTGAAGGTGTTGGATGTCGCTCTAACAGTAGGATTTGCGTTTCAGGGAGCTGTGTTTTGTTACAGGTCTCAGCTAAAATGGCGGTGTTGTGGGTACGAGTATCCTCAGAAAGTGTCGAAGCCATTCCAAGTGTGTACTGTGGTGTTGAATTTTTCGTGGCGGGCGCAGGGAATCGTGAGGGTGCGACATTTGGTGGAGGTGAATGTCACTGCGCCATTGGGATTGGTGCCTCAGCCGTCTCGTACGAAAAGCAAGAGTTTTCCACAAGAGTGTCTCCTACAAGTGTCCTACAAGAGTGTCCTGCAAGAGTGTCCCACAAGAGTGTCCCACAACAGTTTTGCAAGAGAGTTTCCCACAAGAGTTCTCCACAAGAGTGTCCCATAAGAGTGCTCTACAAGAGTGTCCCACAAGAGTGTCTCCTACAAAGAGTGTCTCCCACAAAGAGTGTCTCCTACAAAGAGTGTCAAACAATGTTTGGCCGGTTGCTTTCGAGTGCGTGTGTGTGCAATCAGGTTCGTGGGCTCCATCCTTTTTTTGCACAAAAAGGGGTGCCAAAGCTTATATCAAAGGTTGCTGACATGCCCAACAGCGTGCTGGCATGATCTTAGCTCGCTTCAGATGCACCCTGTCAGACTGATGTGAGGAAAATCGCTTTGCGCCAGCACGACAAAAACAACCCGATTTATGTGGACTGACACCAAAGAAGGTGGTCCAATCAAAGCGGCGAAACAATCAAAGCAAAAAAGCGGCGAAACAACCTCAAGGTCAACTCGATTTCTGCGGTCGCCTGACTTTCGCCGGTTGAGGATGACACCGGTGAAAGCATCACCGGTGTTGCATGCGTGGCGCAGGCCGTTCACAGTGCTTGACTCCAAGTAGCAATTGCCTGACAGCATCAAAAATGGGGTCACCGTGCTGCATGGTAGCATGGTGTGGGGCATGGATCTTGGTGGTTATCTCCAAATGGGGAGCCCCAGCCATTTGGTCATATTTGGTCCGTGTTTCTTGGTCCGTGGTTTGTGCAGGGGTCCCCCTGGTCAAAAACACCTGGTTCCATCTACGCCATGCAATTTCAGCTCACCCTGCGAGTCCACATCTCAAAGACTGGGTCTTGGACGATTGAGGAATCTGCAGTTCTTACCTCAGTGAATTCAACGAGGGCCTCATCAATGATTGTTTGCATGCATCGAAGAGATTCGAAGAGTGAAGTCATGGCATCTCACATCAGGAACAAAGGGCATCGCTACTAGGAGCAAAGGGCATCGCTAGAAACAGAGTCGCTACTAGTAACAAAGGGCATCTCACTAGGAACAGGGTGAGCTTCTCTGTTTTTTTGTTTCATCTCACCGACTCTCACCGAAGTGACCCACGACCTCCTCTCGGAGGTATCCCGTCATCGTCAGAAACTCGTCGGACACCGCAATGAGAGGACAATGTTCGCGCTGAGGATCGGCTATCGAAACCTCGACGCGGCGGGAGCGCGGCGCACCCGAAGAGACGTCTTAGGCGGGTATCAAAGACGTCGATGTTCGACCCTCTAGTGGATTGCATGTGTGCATCTGTACGCCGTGAATGAACACAAAAAACGGTTCTCCCGCATGAAAAAGTGCCAACACGAAAGCAACACAAGTGAATGGTACCATGGTGTTGGAGGCTTTGGGTATTGACGCCAGCCACATGTCCGCCCACAGTTGTTGTTCAGCTAAGAGGCACAAAAGGTACATTCCTGAACAGCATCCCTCAAAGCTGCTTCAATCAGAGCCTGGTCCAAGCGCGTTCGATTGGCAATCTCCTGGGCAAAAGCTTTGGAAACTGTCTTAAATGCAGAAACTCGATGAAACTCGCATGCAGAAACTCGATGGTCATGAATGTTTACCCGGACTCAGTCCGCCAAGCATCATCTATCTCTGTGCATTGCCGGCTCAAGTTCCCTGGATCAACCAAGCTTTCCTGGTCGGACTTCCTGGCGGTATCCAACCCGCCGCAACGGCTGGTTTCAGCCTTTGCAACAAACCCGCCACTGCACATAGACACACGATTCCGGTCGGTCCTCGAAATTTCAGAATAGACCTCAGACACGCGGACCAGCGGTAGGTCAAAAGCTGGTGCTCTTCCCTTGAACAGGATGCCAGGGCGTTGGGTATGTCGGTCCAAACGCATGCTGGCCCAAAAAATTGTGCCTTGGTCAGTCCCACATCGAGTGCAAAAAATAACTTGTACAATTCCATGGCTTGGGATGTTTAACCTAATGTGTGATATGATTCCCCACACCCGCGCTGATCATGACCACTGGCCGCTGGCCTGGTAGCCGAAGTTGTGATGTGGCTTCGCTGTTGGACTCTCGGCTTAGACTCTTTGATGATGGGCATGGTAAATGCTTTTGCCTTATCATGCTTTATGTGTCAGTCCAATTCTTGTTCCAATCTTAAAATCGCAGCATACCAGAACCTTACCTCAAACGTTGGCACCAATAGCAATCGTGGAGCCTTTTGGAAGCTTGACGTGGAGAACGGCGAAGGCAGCAAACCCATACCTGATCATACCTGCAATGATTCTATCCGATCCTGCCCAAAAGTCAGATATCGCTCTTGGTCACGAATAGATGGCGCGGGTGGGCAGCAGAGGACAATCAGAATGATGAAGACACGCTTCCCGCAGATGGCATCGTGCATTTGATTTGGCTTGGTGTGGTGCGATGTTTCCCCACATGTCGGAAGCTTGTGCCAAAAGCCAACGTGAACCTGCAAGCAAGTCGGTTGCAGCTATGGCTACACTTTGGACCGAACATTGAGAGGTGCAGAAGTGAGAGCGGTAATTGCCTGCGCTACGCCCCGTTCACCAAACCAGCGAACACCGCAGAGCCGTCATGAAAAAGCACTGTTTTCAGTGCCTGAGAAAATCGATTGGAGGGTGAAATCAATCCTCAGAGGTGACGGGTGATTCCCGCAGATTCCTGACGAGCTAGCCATCCCCGCAGACATGGGAAGCTCCTCATTGACCCTGTGAACCAGACAACTCGTGGTCGTGTGCGGCGAACGAGTGGCCTCGGCACTGTAGAGGAACAGACCAAAAAGGACGAAAAGACTGCGGTGCCACATCTAGCGACCCATCCAGTGACTCCAAAAAATAACAATAAATATGTCTGAGTCTAATACATATGTATGTATGTAGAAGTTCATCCCCTCTGAAAATGCATTGGCCAGCATTCCCATCAATTCCGGTGACCACGAACAAAGGATCAAGAGGGGGAGAGGGGGAAAGCTGCAGCGGGATGTGCAACTTCCCGTTGATGACGAACGGAGCCGAGCTCATGGTGTCTGGACACCATTAGGTGGAGGCCATCGACACGAACGTAACAAGGAGATCAACAGTATTCACAAAATCCTTCTGGGTGAAGGCCTTCGGTGAACCCTGAAGGCCTTATATGGGTAGCTACCATCCAGAAAAAAACGTGATCTTAATCGTTCCCCCAAAGCTTGCGGAACGCTCCCTGCATCTTCCTTCCCGGGCCAAGGGGCAGAAGTCTGTTTTTGAAATGCGTCGGCTTCTGGATCCATTCTTCGAGCTACATCCAGTCTTTTGGAAACCAACCCGAGAAAACCTGCCTATCCGGTTTTCTCTGATTTGCATGCATGCTTTGCTTGTGATGTCGTTTCACCTTTGAAAGCACTATGACCTGATTTAAAAAAAAAAAAAAAAGTAAAACGGTTGAAGGCTCAGTGACGCTGGTGGTTTCCAGCCTAATTGAGCCGAACAGAACAGAGAGCGGCTTTGTTTTTCGGAGGCGACTGTGGGTTCCGAACGAACACTACTTTGGCAAAGAGCATAGCTTGCAAGCTTGCATAGCTGCTATAGCACTGGCTTGTTGTCTCGTGCCTCGTACTTGTTGGAGATGTCGTCGACACTTCTTGCCTTCAGCCTTCAGGCAGTCAATGTTTATTGTTACTAATAGCGTGGCACTTGTTCCTAGTAGCTTCTTGTTACTACTAGTAAGGCACCTGTTACTACTAGTAAGGCACCTGTTACTACTAGCAAACATAAATTTAATGCATCCAACTCAGAAGTTTGATGCATCCAACTACCTTTCGCATTGGACATGTAAGACTCCCTCCAAGTGTCACACCCAGTAAAGGTAACAAGCGCAGCAACTACAGCAACCACGGCCTGAAAATCACCAGGTCTCGGAACACATCTGTCCGCGAACAATGCCGTATCATTTCTGAACAATGTTTTGTCGTTTTTTTGTTCAGATCATACCGCTTTTCTTCTGTCCGAATTGCGTCGTCCCTGGCGCACACTTGGCTCCGAGCTAGCTTCCTCCGCTTGGCCGCGCGCGGCACCTGCGCGGAAGGCGTGGGAAGAGACACGTATATAACTGGTGCATCGATTCTTGGGTATGCAATGGGCGGAAGCCATTTGGGACTTACACCAGAACTGAAAGTCTTCAACTCGTTTGTCACGATTCAACTCATTGCGAACAGCAGCAGAACCACATCTGGGCGGAATCGAAATGGTTGCTTGGTCTTGAAAAGACCCACTGCACATCAGAGTCTTGGTGTGATTTGAGGGTTTAGGAATGCTCAAACGTCGAAGGAACAACAGGGATTGCCGCCCTCCATGGCCCTCCAAACGTTTGTTTGGTCAATCAGCGTCCTGTTGGTGGGTTTCTGCGGAACAAACACAAGCTATACACAAACTGACCTGTCGATGTGAATTACCATGTAACCAGCGTCCAGCGGAGCATATGATACTTAGATACTGTTGGGCCAGAAAACGTGCACGCAGCTAGGGATGGCGTCCTTTTTGTTGCAGCCCGAAGTCACAGCGTTCCCTACTTGGCACAAAAGCTCTCACTTGGAGAAGGTCAGCAGACCTTTCTCCTGAGATAAGGCAAAACTTGGAAAGTCTCAGTCTGCGAATCTTGCAATTATGGCCAAAGGAAAACAGCAAAAGCAAAATGACCGCAAGAAGTACCAGGGCGTTAGGATACGTTAGGTAACGGTATGCTTATGACTCCAGTGTGACGAGGCATTGTCATTGTCATTCTCTTGCCAAGTGCCCGGCATAGAGCAAGCGGTTCAAGCCTTTGCTTGTCCAAAGCATCCAAACAGCGAATGTTACCTAGTATCTTTTCTCCAACTTACCATGCCGTTCTGTGCCCCCTAGTGTCCGCGACAAACCCTACTCTTCTAAGGTTCCCACACGCATCGCTTTCACCACGTTGTCGAATGAAGCCAGCCAATCTGCACCCAAAGGAGGTTGAGTCAAAAGGACACGAACGGACCACGTTCACTTTGTGCAACGTGCAGGGAATTGGAACTCTCAAGATCTGCGACTTGCTCCGAGGCACGCAAATGTGTGGAATTCACCGGAGTAAGTGCCGTTCTCCTTATCAACTGTCGATTGCAATTCGAATAAACATGCGCATTTCACCAGAAACTTCAGCACCACATGTTCCGACAAATGCCTCCGAAAAATGGAATCAGTATATATCTTGAGCCGTGCCAAGCTTCATCAATTTGAGCCACATTCAGCTGCACCGCGCCGTGCTCCTCGCTTGGACAAACATGAAAACTCTTAGAAAATAGATCTCACTGTCCTTGGCAGGGATCAGGCGGTTGGTCGCAGAGCACCTGACTGTAGCTGTTGTCGAAAGAGAATGGATGTTGATTCCATGGATTGAGTGGTTGGAACACATTGCAACATGTTGTAGTTGTTACCCAGGAGCCCCTAGGCCCTAGTAGCTTCTTGTTCCTAGTAGTATGGCCAGGAGCCCCTAGTAGCGTCCTTGCTGCAAGCTCCTAGTAGCGATGCCAGGAGCCCCTAGTGGCTTCTTGTTCCTGTGGCCAATTCCTGCAGGAAAGAAGAAGCAATCTGTACGACATCCTCGACCTGATCCTTTACCGCACAACTTCAAACACACGCCGCGCGCGTTCGCGCTGGGGCATGGTCTTTCGTGGCAAATAGAGGTCAACGATCCTGCCCTCGTCGTTCTGCATCTCCTAGCTAAACAGAAAAATGAAGAAACGGATTGGATCTCGCACACAAGAATCCTCACCACTTCCACACGACCAGCTCCTTGTATCTTCAGCACGCGGCTCTCGCGGTTGTACTTTGGGCTGCGCAAAGGGCTGCGCTTCCGCTTGACCCCAAAATGGTACATGCCGGCGGCACAGAAATCAAAAGTCAAGGTAGGACAACGAAGGAGCAAAAATGAAAGCACAAGTAGTCGACTCTTTACTTATTTACACTACTGTCGGAAAGCAGGATGGCACCGGCACTTTGATTGCCTTGGCCATGTGGCCTTGGGATGTGGGACACTTCCTTCAATCGTGCTCCTTCGATTCTGGGCCATGATTGATTTCAGTTGCCCTTTTTGCACTTCCAAATTACTGACTACAATCGGCCAAGACTGTCAGAGCTGAGCACCGCTAAGCACCTCACCACTTGGATCCAACTGCCAGTGATAGAGAGACTAAGGAAGCTGACTGTCTTAGACACAGGACTACTGTCACTAGACTCACTAGACGATGCTGCTGGAGTTCACAGTGGTCCTGGACATGCTGCTTGATTCACTTGTTTGACGACATGTGTCGTGGCTGTCTTCTACGATACCTCTTCAGAGCCTCAGAAAATCCCGGCAACAACTGCACTCACAGGAGTGGCAAGTCTGAAATACCTCAACTGAATTCGCAGGTGAATGCACCGAGCTGTCGATGGAACTTCAAATCGACTCCTCTGCTCAAGCGGGCTCACAAATGAACACCCACCCGGTCTGGGCCTTCTGTCGCTTTTTCATGAGATCCCGCCTGACGCCCTGAACCTGCTATAATTGCGGTTCAAGTGCAAAACAACTTTTGTAGTATGATCTCCATCGGCCATTTCTGAAGTAAGTTCTCAGTTCACCAAACCATACCAATCCTCCAACACTTCTGAGATCAACTCAACTCATCTCACTGAGATCCCCGGCTCGATCTGCTCTTTTGCTGTTGGCTTCTCGCCTCGTCGTGATCTTCTCTGCCTCCGGTCGTCGTGACGACTGGGTCGTTCGTCCGAATGAGTTCGGGTCCAAAAACAGGTCCAAAGGATCCATCCGGGGGGGGGACGGTTCATCTTACATGCGGACGGGGGATAGGCATCTTTTTTGCAGGTGACGGACACGTCTCCACTGCGGCAGTGGAAGTGTCGAACAACATGTTTGGGAAGCAGAAACGAATTGCACATGCCGACAGTGTCTTTCTTGGCGCATGCCTCGGACTGGCGCCGCTGGATGATGTTTTCATCGTGTTTCTTGAGGCTCTCCTGTTCGCTCAAAGCGCAGGAATGCAACTGATATCAAAGTGCAAGAGTATGGATGAATGGATGGATTGAACATGTAAAAATTGCTGGTGTCTGGGCCTGCAGCTTTTCCAAGCGCTGCTTCTCCTCCTCCTTGCTCAATATCGGGTAAAACGGCAATATCAGTATCACGTCCTTTTGGTGCAAGGAAGTTACACATCCGCCCGCATCGAAGGTGCTGAGGCGTTGTCTCAGATGGTATAAACCGCTAGAATTGCTAGATTGTTCATTAAGCTTTAGCTTGGGGGGAGGACTAGTTTTGCTCTAGAATGCTGTGTTTTGACGTTTAAAACCGACGAAAAATCAGCAAGCCGTCGGCTATGTCAGTTGTGCTGCCCAAGTGCGATTGCATTATTGACATCCTGTGTGCTCCCTTGTGGCCCTCCCGAAAGATAAACGGGAAAGCTATGGTATGCTGTCTGAGTGGAATTGCGTCATTGAGAACCGACACTACTGGCACCCCAACTGCTGCTAAACTATCCCAAATGTTCATCCTAAACTCGATCTTTCTTAGTTGCACCTACCCCTTGCGTTCTCTTGCACCTCGTTGTTTCCATGACCGTCTTTTCCTCACGGTACACTTTTTCTTTCCCGGCTCAGAGAGCACAAGTATCCGTGCGGGCGGCTTCGACGCGAAGCGGTGTATGATTAGTCTAATGGTGTCAAATCTTCACCTGAAGGCCTGGTCAAGGCCTGGCAAAGCACCAGAAACACTGGAAACCAACAAAAGCTGCTCGGTCGCTCGGTCGCTCGCACATCTGCCAGACCACTGCTAGGCTGTGCGGTCCTGTCGTACCTTGCTGCGCTCTTCCGCCTGAAAACGCTCGTAGAGAATTCGGGCCTCGGTGTTTCTGCCCTCCAAAGGATGGCGGAAATTTCGAGACGTCCTGAGGGGAGAAAGATGGAGAAATCGCAGGGGCACCGCCAAAACCTCCCTGCAAAAGATCCCCCCGAACTGAGTCAGCAACTTGTTGCCACTTCTCTCGTTCCTGACGTTCCGACTTCACCTTGAAAGGAAGAGAAAGCATATGGCGGCATATGCCATGCTCACCCAATGGCAGATCTGGTGTCCACTCGTGTGAAAAGAACCTGAGGGCCAAACGCGCAGCTCCTGAGCCATCCTTTCTCTGCCCTGCCGGTGTGGTGGTCAAAGTGTAGGCTACAAACAACGAACCATAAGGAACCCGCGTTTTTGGGACGTTTCGTCGGCTCCTCCCTGCCAGCCAAACTCCCTCAACTTCCAAATGAACCACATAAGAACATGGTCAAACACAAGGCGTACTTTTGGGGATACACCAAACGAACACTCTCTCCAGCCCTCAAATGGTGCGCAAAATAGTCTTGCCTTCAAAATAGGATTTGTGACCCCCCAACCGCTGGGGTTTGAGCCATTACATCGCACATCGCCTCCCCAAAACCCACCGGCCAATCGCTCCTTCTCGGCCATGTGAGCAGAGATGATGATCTTCTCTTCTTGCACCTGGCGTCCGAGCCGTCGCTGACGACGTCCGAGCGCACGAGTTGTCGCATCAAGCTTTATTATTATCAAATTATATCAGTACAAGTGTCTACAATTGTTTACAAATGTAGTCCAATAATCAAGAAAATGAAATGCCTCTTGGGGAATCTCGGCACTATGACAACTGCAGGTGTTTCTCAAACATCAAACTCTTAGGGATCTGTTTGATGTCTAACATTCTTTCCACATGTTCTCAATCAGAGAGCGAGGCACCATCTGAGCCACTGCAGCAGCTGCCTCGCCAGCATCTTTGGTCTGGCCGAGCGCAGGCGAGGATCAGACACCATGTGTGTCCGTAGAGTCGTCGAAAAAATGGCGTCCTTCTTCCATCTGTTTGGCCTGGGACCACCCTACAGTGAAACCATTCATCTAATCCCGACTTTTTTAGGTTACTCAAATGGATAGCTTCACATCAGGAGCCAAAAACAAAACAGAAAATACCTTTGATGATGTATTCCAGGGTCCCAAATGGATAGCTTCCACAAGAAAATGGCTCTACCAACTCGGAAATGATCGCTCCTAAAGCAGCTAGCTTCTACACGTCACTCTACAATGCGTCGGTTCTTAGTGTCGTGATGCTTAGCATCGTCGACTTGCTTGCGCCAAAGACTCCGTTTCCCAATGCCTTCTGCAGGTTTCGCTCCTCAGTCAAACAGAGCAACACCGGACCAGCTCGTGTTCACCATGCCTTTGACACACAGGCCTCATGTTGGCCTGTCACATCCATCAACTCGCTTTGCAATCAGCGTTTTCATGCCCCGTGCTGCTGAGTTCAAGTGCAAGTGTTGAGTCTGAACAAGAACGAGTATGGTTTTTTGTGCTTGGTGTGGACATGAAAAGTTGAGCCGCACTTCCAGGCCCAAGTTCAGTTCCGGCAAAACCCCCCTTTCGACGATCTGAACGCACTGGTGCAACCTCATAACCGCAGCATCTCAGGTTCATTGAAAAGACCACAGCGAGTCAGAGGGACTCGCTGACTAGTCTGGCCGTTTGAACTCGCCAGATCTCCATAACTCCCGGGATCTCCAATTGGAACCACCATTGCATGATAGGACTCCACAACTAGCCCATCGGGCTCAGCTGTAGCTCGGGCATGTGCGGGTGATGCCATAGAGTTGGACCAGCCCTAGACCGAGCCTTGTGCAAATCCACCGAAGGGATCAGATCGGACCAAGTCTTGCCCGTTGTTGGTCGACACAGGATCGAATAAGCGAACCTCTCTGTTCCACCCAGCTCACCGGTGCACTCCGTTTGATGTGAAGCGAACGGAAGGTCAGAGGACGTGCAGCGAAATCCGGACGAAGAAGGAGAGGAGGACATCGGAGAATCTTCGCAGATGGGCAGTACAGGACCAGACGGGAGAAAATCAAGGACCAAACGATCTGGGGCCCACCCAAACGGGCATGCCAGAGGCCTTGCCACACGAGACCGTCGGGTTGAACGAGGAAGTTTTGACGGCAGTGCCGCAACTCAACAAGTCGACTTCAATTGCTGATCTCGAGATCAGCCGGGACGGGTTACAAATACCGCATCGCCCTTCGAAGACGGGCGCTGGCCGGGAGGATTGTGGCACCCGCGTCCGAACTTTACAGTGGTAAATGACAGGCACTTCCATCAAGGGTTTGGCGTCGAAAGGCAGAGGTTCAATGTCAACCCAGGTGACATGGTTGCCTTGGATGGATGGCCAGAAAACCTTCCCGTTGCGATTCTGGTGGAGGCTTCGAAGGGTTGGAGGGCTGATGCCAGAAGCGACCATTTCCTTTTTAGAGAGAATACCTTTTGAAAAAGACAGGGAGCATGGACATGAAAAGTTGATCCACACCAGTTCAGGCAAAAGGCCTTCTGACGATGTGTTCTTCGTGCATTTGACGGGCACAACCTCACAACCTCAGTTCCGCTGTAGCCAAGGATGATTTGAGGATGCTTTGGTCATATATCTTGGATCTTAAAGATGCAAATGATGCAAAGCATATTGGAGGCATCACATGCATTCGGAGCTTGCAGCAATACCTAGACTATTTTACTAGGCTTGAGAATGGTTCTGACGATCAGGTTAAGCCCTATGTAGCGAAATTAGGCCTGCTACACTGCCGGGACTTGGCGTGCGACGGGACTTGGCGTGTGACATGCAGATTGGGTTGGATGGTTCGTAGATTGGATTGAGACAAACTCTAGGAGCCTTCTTCATAAATGTCTTTCATCGCGGTTGCCACGCTGAGACCGGCATACTAGAATACATCAGCTCATATCACTACAAAAGAAAGTTGAAAAAAACATATATATACATCTATATATATATATTGTTTTCTCATTTAGATGATCTCTTTTGTATGCCTTTATATTTGGTCGACTGCAATTTCCTGACAGTAGTTGAATGCAACTTGTATGATCTTGTATGCCGTCTCTTTTCCAGTATGCCTTTTTCCAAACGAGCTTCATAGTGCTTTCGAGACTGCTCAGCTTGCTTCTCCACCGTGTCCTGCAGCCGGTTCCGGATGAAATGGTGAAGTCGCTTCCCCACCAAGTCGCCTTAAGCTCTCGCTGTCGAGCTCGAATAAAGTATTTGGTCAGCTGTGTAGCTTGCCTCGGGCACTTTTGCAAGGGAAGGAAGCAACAAAATGGTTTTTTTACAAGAGCTTCTGTCTGGGGCGGGCCTTTCAAGCAATGCATCGCGCGAGAGCTTTGCCTGCACAGAAATGAGATTCTAGAATAGTCCCGTCCCATCATGCACTTTCTTGAGGTCCTATCCTGCCTCACGTTTTGCCACGATTTGATTGTAGGTCTTTTCTACATCCAGCTGCGCCTGGAAGGAACAGCCAGGAGCTATCAGTCTCTACTTTATCGACAAGGCGGATCAATTGAAGCAAATGAGTCAGGCGCATCCAGAGTGTCTTTTCCAAGTGCGCCAGGTGAGTCTTCATTCGACTCCAATGCCATTACGGATACGCCCAACTCTTGGAGACGGGCGAGGAATTAAGCTGGTGAAAGACAAAACGGATGATGGGCGTATCTGACCTGTGGTTGTCTTGATGGTCTGGAGTGGCCGTGAAGGCTTGAGATTTGGTACCAGCACCGCTACTATGCCAGTATGATACAATGCACCGAACGGTCCCTGCGATTTGGCTCCGCTCTGAAGCATCTTCGCTACTGGCCAAAGCATGAAGTCTTGAGAGTCGCGCAAAGCACCGGCGTTGAGCGCCTTGCACAGGGTCCCTCCTTGAGGGACCTTAAAACGACCTCAAGGGCTTAGACCTGCAGCAATTCAATGACAAAGCTTGAATCTTCAAATGATATCAAATGATCAAATTTCCAAAAGGGTCCTCTCCGCTTTAGCAGCTGAGTAGGTTCAAGCAAAACATTCAAGCTTCGCTTTTTAGCTGTGTCAGCTTCATTTGGCAGGCCTATGTTATCAGATCCCACCAATTACGAGGTGCCATGTAGAGTTTGTCTCTGACGGCGGCTTTGCCCAGTTTGCAGCCACGTGGGAAGCACGTGTGCAACAAGCACAAGCGATCACACAGCGGCTTGCATTTTCTGCCAAACTGGAAGGCTGCATGCATCTTCCCACACACAACAAAGTAATTACAAACAAACCACCACTCTGAGGAAGCAAACAAAATGCCTCGAGCCTTAAGCATACTTCAAATTGGAGTATGACTAGGGTTCCAGATTTCCAGAGTCTTTGGCTCCTCACTGCAGAGGTGAAAACAACTCCACACAAAGACGAGCCCAGTCGCATGCCAAAGCGACTGTGAGAAGTTCCAAATTAATCCTCCATCAAGCTGTGTACCACAGCGACAAAGGTTGCGAAATCCCAAAAAGGGAACAGGTGTCACTTCGGTTTTCCAGCTCAACGCATGCGTCAGCTCCAATGTCTCAGCTCGTGCATTGGAGGCCCAGTTCCTTCCAGTTTGGTTCAGGTGAATATCAGAACATAAAAGAACGAATTCTGCAATATGTGGAGTGACGAGCAATTGGACAGAAAGGCGTTTTGTGGTGAAGCCAGCTGGGCATTGCAAAATCCAAGCCGAACGCACTTGAAAATGAAAAGAGGTCAAAGTGGCTAAAGCAAAGGAAAACAACCAAGGTAACTTTCCTGGCTACTCGGCTACTCATCAATCAGAGACACGGGGTGGAATTTCCACTGGAATCAAGCTTGTAGAGGCTTGCGCTCTAGTCCGCGACTCGAGCAAAAATGTTTGAACTCCTTCGTTTCACCATTTCCCGAGTGACTGTGACCCCTCATAGACACGCTCCACACGCCGAACTGATCGCCATCTTCGTAGTGAGATGGCGAACGGACAGATGCGCCGTCGCCCGCGGATACGAAGTCAGTCCTGCGTCATGAAAGGCCACGTGGCACTGAAGTCCTGCTGTCATACCGTCTGCCTGCACGCTACAGGTTCTAGCGGTTTGCAACCTGTGGCTTGGAGGAATCTGCAGTGCTGCAGGTTCTGATCATGAGTTTCTGTACGAGGAAACTCAAACCACGCTTGCCATCGCTCGCCTCCGTTTCCTCCGGACAAGGGTCGATCAAAATCGCCTCAGTGGGCAGAAACTCAACACTCAGAAGTGAGACTCTCACGGTGCATCCCAGACACTCCGGAAGTTCGGGCTGCGAGTGTCTGGAGATCCTGAACGATCCGAATGGGGTGCTTGGCCAACCTCTCCCAATAGACAACTCGAATAAGAGACTGCTCAAGTCGGATGGAGCCTTTGACCCATGTGCACTCCAAAAGCCCAAATAATACCTCCACCGGTCTTGAGCTCTGGGCCTCCATCGTAGGCTGGTCTCCCACCCCCACGATCATGAGACGTCCTCAGGCATGGTGGAGCAAAAAAACAGGGACACTGGCCTCCAGGCCTTCTCTGGTGTTCAGCGACTGCAAGCATTTGGCCGAAGCTGTCGATCAATGACTCCAAGCATCTGCATCTGTGATTCCACCATCGATCGCAAGTCGCTCGAGCGATGGAGCGATTGCTGCATCATCTCCTGCGAGGAGATCAAACTGTGTCGGGTCTCCCTATCGAGGAGCCCCAGTGTGTCGCAGATGCAAAATGAAAGCTTCAACATGGTTGAGCTTCGGACTTACCCAGCTCATCTATTTCTGGTGAGACAAACTGTAGGCTCCTGATTTGAATTGGCCACATCTAAGATATTGATGTTCAAGCGCTTCAGATCGCCCAAAGACTCTTTCACCATGGCACCATTCTCCTTAACAACGTCCTGGGCGTTTTTTATCGTGGAATATGAACCTCTAACTTGTGGCCATGACTGCAGGCAGCCTGCCCTACACTTAGAAGACAGAAAGAGCAACAGAAGGAGCCGGCAAACAGGTCATCGCTCTTTAAGGCATGGGTTTTGGGATGCATCTTGGGAAGGATCAAATATGGCATGGGTTGTGGCACGGGCACTTGGGCCACACACCTGGTGTCCCACGAAAAAGTATGGTGTCCCATGAACAACTCTTCATTCTCATCATTTGTGGGTTTTTCAGTGGTGGAGGGTCCCATGGTTTTTCGCGAAAGTATGAGGTCGGGACTGGACGTCACCAAGCTGCCACGACCATATCGCTGCGGCTCATCACAGTATTCATGTCGTTCTGGATGGCACCGCGCAAAAATTCCGCAACGCGGTCCTCAAGAAAAGTGTCCCGAAAATCACCTCAAACCTGGGAAACCAGACTTTTCAAGGGTTGCCAAAAGTTGGACGTCCTGCCTGCTTTTCCAGGATCCTGGCATTGGTTTCCTCAAACTTGCGTGCAATGGCCCGCTCAAAATCCTCCTGGCGAAGAACTTGTTGACTGATCTGAACCAACTACCCAACCTGCTCGTCTCATGTTTTTTTCCGTGCTGATCAGAACTCAGAACCACTCCACTCCTGGCGGCGGGTGTCGTTTCGGGCCTCATTCGTCACACGAGCCTCCTTCAGGAAGTCCGAGAGATTACGCCTGTCCAGTCTGGTTGGAACTCCGACCCTCTCAACACCGTTAGACCGTTGGGGCGGAGACCGTGCCTGGAAGTCTCTGCAGACCGGGTGACTTCCTGAGACCACTTCCACCGTTTGAGGTGGAACTGTAAATGTCACACCACGCCGTTTCACAGAAAAAAGAAAGACTTGCAGAAAGGGGTAAAACCAGCCGAATGCTAAACATCTTATTGAAGAAACACCAAGCAGAAAGAAGAATGAAACCCTTGGAATGTGCTGTACAAAGATCCAGCCTCAACGGCCAGTTGCAGCTTTTCGTCCATTTTCGCAATGAACGTGCTTTCAGACTCTCGGGCTCGCTCGATGGTGCCCTGGCCACAACGCCACAATGCGACACACGAGCAGACTCAAAATATCTATTAGACCATTCTTCCTTCTTTTGTCTTAGCAATGGCCTCCAACCTAATAGCAAACTATAGATCGTTCTTCCTTTTCTTATCAGTCGTTCATGACTTCACCCAACCACACCTGGACCTCACGCGCTTGCGCTCGTAGACCCTCACTGACTTTGTCAGCTGCCTGCACATCGTTACTTGCGTGAACATGATCCGGCAGCAACCCCTACATAGCACAACCCTTTTCACCCAAGAACAAATGTGAATTGAAGATTTTGCTGTGAGTCAAACCCCAACCCACCTAAGTCACGGTAGGTTGAAATGCAGTCCATTCCGTTCATTTAAAAAAAAAAACAACAGGCACAGAATCACTCCTCCCGAAATTCGGCATGGCAAAAATACGGCTGACCTGTTCAATGCGTACTTGCGCGGCACAAATCAGCTCTTCGATTCGATGCTCCACGAAGCTTTCCATGTCCTGATAGACGGACGGAAAGATGGAAAGACGGAGGACGTGTTTGGGTTTTTGGAGGATGTGTTCTCGTTGCTTTTCGAGGTCTTTTGTTGTTGGTCTTTAAGAAACGCCGAAGTGACCACACTGCAAGGAGTGTTTTCACGGGGTTTTGGGATGGAAATGGTCTCACTTCTGCAGGGATATGAGAGGATAGACCTCTGCAGGCTTACGGACCCTTGGGGGACATGTGGTTTGGACCCACAGCAATGGTGGTACTTGCAGTATTTGATCTGCCGAGCGAGGAAGAGCGTGGTTCCAAACTAGGAAGACCCCAGCAGAGTCCACTGAAAACGGGACAAGTCAAATCAAAACCCTCCTTACAAACTTGCTTGCCAATCTGGCCACTAAGTCGAACTCACAGATCCTCCAGTCCTTATTCTTGAGCGTTGCCTGCACCGTCATTTCGATGGTCTGCTTCAAGCTGCCACTTGGACTCCTAGGCTCCAAACACCCGATCGAAGCATGTCGCTTTCCAGGTGTCCGACACCGTTGTCTTTTTGAGTGTCTATTGCCCGACCCAAATTCCGGCCGGAATAGGTCGGGTACTTCTTTGGCTCAATCCAGGTCTGATTCGTTCCAATCCAGCCACAGAAGCAGACTGGAAGCTCGAGTGAAAGCGTCTTTGCGTGGTGGATGTTTGGCGAGAATCGACTGAGGTGCAAAAGAATAGAATGTTCGTTGAGCGTAAACAGAGCACATAATAGGTAGTTCAGGGCTTTTGTGAAGCCTTAAAGAAAAGAAGGACGAGCGGACGCCTGTAGAAAAGTCAGAAGTGGAGTGCATTAAGAAAGAGGGATGTGCAATAGTTTGGGGTGCTCCGGTATTCCTTAAAATAGAAGAAGTCAAGTAAATGTCCTCTGTCTCTAGTCAGACATAGCCGTCAGCAGAGCTTCCGGAAGAAGTCTATCAGTCCATCGTCAGCTCTTGGGCTCTATTTGTTCTTGACACATGCTTAACACGCTTGAGATAGGCCAACTGGTCGATGCAAGCAAGAGCTTCAACAGAATTTGGTCGTGTGGACACGTACCAACGCCAGAAGTCTTTGATTCAGGGACCAACTCAGCCAAGTGGCGAAACCTGATGCGAAGGTGATGGCTGTTCAGACAGCCTCTTCAGAATCTCCGTCTGGAAGAATTCGTTCTGTTGCTGCATGGCTGTCAAGGCTTCCTGACGCAACATAGGTTCTACCTAGGCCTGCTAGTTGTGCCAATTGCTTTTAGGTACAGTATATAATCATATGATGATATGGCAATGTCAGAGCTCCCGTTGAAAACAGAATGCACCTCTCTTGGTCAAAACATAAAAAAGATGCCAAACACCAAAACCTGGCCCCGACACTGGCCCGAAACTGCTCGAATCACGGCACTGCTCGAACAGCGGCACTGCCGCGCGAGCGCCTCGATGCGTTGAATGCGCGAGTCATCTGCCACCATGCCGGGCCTCAGCAAACAAGCTTGGACCGTGCTAAGCAGTCGTGAGTCATGCTGCTTTTGACTGTTGGAGCTCTTTTGACTGAGACCAATGAGAAAAAATACTAGCCTTTCTGGCTGAAGCTCGCTCTGAAGCGCTGGCAATGGGGGTGCGTATTGGACTTGCGGGTGCGACTCCTGTCCTGGAAAGGAAGGAATTCCAAACAGCTTGAAGAGAGCAGTTCAAAACTGGGAACTTGAGGCTTCAAACCAAGGACTTTTAACAAAGGTGGCTTTTGAGTACCTTCAGCCACTTCATGGTCTGAACTTAGGCCACATATTCAACGCATGCCCTGTGATCCCTTGTGTACACCTCGCTTACAGTGAAACAAGTAGCCTCCTTAGCTGTCTTCTCGGGCCATTCACCAAGGCAAACCATGATTCTTTAGAACATCCTGGCCTGCTGCCTGTACAGCATGGAGCTTGTCAACCAAGGTAGAGTTCTTGAGCGGATTCACAGGCTCCTGTTAAAGTCGCATGCTGCATCATGCTGCTCTGCTTTAGTGCCAGTGGACAAATGTTTTCTATAGTGTTATGCATTTGAAAGCTCTTTGTGGTGACTGCCATTTGCGCCTCCATTTGGTAGTGGAGCTCACCCTGCTCCAAAGCAAGCTCTGCTTCGTCCTGTCGCGAGCTCGCGAAGACATACGTCCATCCTTGCCATCTGTGCTTCCTTGCCATCTACTGTGGATGATTGGTAGGTACTTGGCACCTAAGGCTGCCCCAATTCCTTGCATCCGAACATGTCTCCCGAGTCCTGCATCTCCAATTTCCAGACCTGAGAAAGCTCACACTCAATGAGCGTATCAGAAACTGGCGCACAGAACAGCGAGAAGCAATAAGATTGCTTCACCAAGTGTCCCGTAAGCGTTTTTGAACTGCCGCGACAAGGTCCCAAGGCAGCTGAAGCTTCAAACATTCATCCTGCAGCAAACAAATCTGCCCATGATGTCGGTGAAGCTCACACAAAGGAATATCCCTACATTGCCTTTTGGTGTGAACATATCAACTCATATCAACCCCCTCAATCAGGCACGCACCTGGGAGAGACACTCCAAATGCCGGAGCGAAGTCACATTTGAGTGTTGCAGCAACCTCAGTCCAAAATAGCATCGACTGGTACTACAGGCTTGACGGTCTTGGCATATTGAAATGATGTTAAAGTCAAAATTATGTATAATTTTTTTTATGAATATAACTATAACTTATGATATCAAAGACTTTGAAACATCCTCATCATCCTTTACAAGCAGTGGAAAGCAGGAAAATGACAGGTGGTGCTTAAAAATGGTGCAGATTGCTATATATCTACTCCAAGCTGATTCGAGGTTGGGGAGTGGAAGAAAGCGGCCTCCTATCGGCCTCCGCTGGGCCTCCGGGCCGCAGAAAGCGTTCCGAGTTCTGCGCCATCCCCAGGAAGTTCCTGTTTTGTTCCGCCAGGACGTGACACTCAAAAAACCCTCGGACATGACCTCATCCTTGGATAATCCTATCGGATAAACCACCTGCTTACTCTGAAGAAAGGACCGATCCCCAAGGGACAATGCTCCAAACTGATGAAACAATGAAACAGGTTCAAAACTCTTGATGCACAGGATGAACTGCAGTTTGGCCACATGGTCTCGACCACAAGCGCACCCATTTCGCTCTGGGCCTTCTCCTGAAGTCGATGAAATGTCATGCCGCAGGTCAAAAACCACAAACTGGACATGTGTGCAAGGTCCAAACTCCAGAGCAGCAACCCTCCCTTTGGGACAAAAGTCCTGTTAGAGTGGACGCCCATCAAACCAACCAAGTTTTAGACTCGACTGTGACCCATATGATTATATAGATTGTTACAGAATGATCAAAAGAATGCCAAGCTGCAGCTTGCTTGGACTGTGCCAAGGCCATGCCAGACAGGGGTGGAGTGATGGTGCCATCAGCATTCACAGTGGGGCCTGCCCGAAACTGCTTGCAATGGCGAACATGGACATGGCAAAAAGTGTTGTCAACGTTGAGGCTTCAAAGTTGCTCAATGCACTTTATTACAGTCTTGCAGGTGACAATGTTGGTCTCCGAAAGCAGCAGTGCTGGGGTCTAAGGGCACGATGCCTTTTGGAGCAGCACTCTGCACTCCAGCGAACTCGCGTTTCACCTTCAATCTGTTGCAATAGTTGTCCTGTCGCCATTGGGCCAGTTCTGCCAAAACCGGTAGATTAGATTGCTTCAATCGCTGTCCTTGATCCTTTGAATGTAGAAAATGAAGGTGAACTTGGAAACTATATTGAGAAAGGCCCAGCCAACCTGCCCACAGCCCATAGCCCACACACCAAAGAAGTGTCAGCATCGGTCGCAAAACATGCTAGTCTGCGAAATGCAAATAACTTGCACTGCAACAGAGTCTTATCAACCCCCACAACTGCCACTGCGACATGTACAAGTACTATGACTATATGTGTACTGTATGTACATATGATATATACTGTATACGTTGTGTGACCAGCGCGCTGCTGATACCTGCTGATTCTGCGTTCAAACTTCTGCGGCTGTTGATACGTTCCAACGACTTCAACTTTGACGGGTCAATCTCTGCAGCGAACCACTGACGTTGAATCCGCTATGCTGCAGCTCTCACATGGCTTCTGCTTGTGTAGTCAAAATGTGGTCCCTGGCAAAGCAATGCTTCTTGGTAAATTTGACAATCTCATAGAGGGATTTACAATCTTTCTCTCTGAATAAGGTTGGTCGGGCATCTTGACAATCGTGAAGCGTTCGTGAAGCCAATCTTGTGCTCATTAGGTGTCCAAACTTGATTGGCTACAAGTCATCCCAATTGCCGTCTTCAGATGTTGCCCTCGCAATCTACGGCTGGTTTGTTTGCTTTAGTTATTCATACACCTGCAATATGAGCTTTTTCATTCTGCCCGCTGCCCCTCTGTCAAAGGTCAATCAAGCATAGCTGCCTGGACAAAGAGGACGTCGTTGATGATTCCTTGACTTCAGGAGTGGAGTCAAACCATTCTTTGCCGCAATAAAACGAATCTTTGCTTCAGCAACTGCACCCTTCCTTTTGTGTCACAAGTGTTTCCACATGACACGGCCCAAAACATCTCACACGCACTAAGCTCGCTCCGAACCGCGTGACGTTTCTTCGTTTCGCAAACTGTTTTGGGTTTCGTGCGCTTCGTTTCACGAACTCAAACGAACCATTCGAACAGGGTGTGATCGACACCCGGTGCAGCTTCAGATTCCGAAGCCCTCGGGCGAGAGTGCATAGAAGGTTGGAAAGGGAATCCACGTCACGATCAGCAAGATCGATGCTTTGCGGAACCTGAGAGCTTGCATGACAGACATGTAGACGCATGACAGACACCTGTACAGACGCATGACAGTGGTCATCTCTTGCTCAGCAGACAGCTACCCATAAACTAGCTGCATGCAAAAGACTCGGAGTCACCATACCTTAGCATGAGCTGCACATGTGTTCAAACACTTCAAGCTTGCAGTACAAGTTCATGCATTGAAGTCACATGCTCTGCCACATGCTTGCAAATCCGAAATTTGCATGTTGAGTTTGGAAAGGTAGCCGAGAGGCATCAGACACTCCTGCCCATCACTGTGCTCGATGATCTGCAAGCGATTCAGGAAGAACATCACCTGCAAAAAGGTTAGCAGAGAGGCATGTTGCAAGAAGCGCTAAAAACATCAAAAAACACATGGCCACTTTGTCTCGCAAAGTAACTGAAGCAAAGAGAATGCCAACCCCATATGCCACATAGACCTCACGGCGGCAACAAAACACTCGCCCAAGATACTCTGAAAGTCTCTCGCCCATGTCTGCTCCTTTGGGCATCTGGGCGTCCAGGCCCAAACGTCGAACAGAAGCATTGATGCAGTGCCGCAAACAAGGACAGCCACCGACCTACGCAACCGCGGAACCGGAAAAACGGCGGGAAAACACGCTTGGAAGAGTTGCTATCATATCCACCGAAAGAGTTTGAGAAAGTTGTGAACAAAAGAGTTGCTATATCAAAACACTCTGAGCTTGGTCATTCCGGCCCAGGCACAAGCCAGGCATCAGCATGCGGCGATACTCCGGGATCCGAGAGCCGCCCATTAACACCAAAGCCAGTTGCATCAGCGGGCAAGTCATGATCCACTCCTTGGGGAATCGAAAGGCCCAACCAAATTCCGTGGACTCCGGATCCGAAGGAGATCCTTGAAATTCTGCGGATCCAAACCGGTTCCAAGCTGGTTGGTTGGTTGGTTGGTTGGTTGGTTGGTTGGTTGGTTGGTTGGTTGTGCTTTTAGACAGCTTTCGTGCCTAGAATCCAAAGGACGCGAAAAGTCCAAAGTGAAGGAGCTTGCTCGATCCAGCAGAATATCATCCACCTGAGGTCAATCAAACTGAGGAATAATGTAAACGATTCTTGATTGATAGAACTCCCCTTTGGATTGCAAAACCTCTTCATATGGGTTGATCAATTAATCAAGCTGCCTACCTCATGTCATATTCAATGAGGGCTACGACTCGTCTGAAAGCAACGAATCTAACCTCGGTGAGCTGGAAGAAGTTGAAGAATGCTGAGAAAGCGCCCACGTAGACCTCAGACACAGCCAGACCAAATGAATAGTGCGAGTGCTCCTTCAAGGAAGCGGCCGCCTTTGGGGCGGCGGGGGAGCTTCCTTGAAGAAGCGTGAGCTATCCTGCATCCATACTAGTAGCTTAAGTAAGCTACTAGCTACCTAGCTTCTACTAGCTACCTCCCTTGCTACTACCTAGCTCTTAGCGGCCTACCCCCCTTAAATCAAAAAAGAACTTGTTTGAGAAAAATGTGATCTTTCGCAAATTGTGAGACCTGGAGCTCCGGACGCCCAAGAAGCAGCAAACGGTCAAACGCTTCTCCAAGGCTGCCTGTTTCATGTTCCACCGGAAGCAGCAAACGGTCAACGGTCAAAACGTCTCAACCGTTTTGCCAGGACCTGGCTCGCCATGGCTCGCCATGGCTCGCCTGCTGAATGAAGGAAAGCTTGGTGCCATTCGCCATGCTGAGCCACGCCGCCAGTCCAAAGAAGAAGATACCGGAAAAGATCTGCAAAGGGCCGGGCATGCCATTCCATGTCTCTTCTCTCTTAGAAATTCTAACTTTAACATCCCAAAAGTATCTTTTCCAAGTTCTACTGCAGACATCTCTCCAAAAAACTAGGTAAAAGTCCAAAAGAAAGTTCACCTTCTTTGGACGTCCCACCAAGTCCCAGACGAGTGGATTCCGGATTCCAGGCCACTCTCCCGCGTCCCTCCCACATGGATCGATGCCAACGAACTGTCCCGGAGCCTTGGTCACTCGCACCGCATCGTTGTAGACCGCCTCGTTCGTCACCTGAAGTTCACCTCCGTTCATCCAGCCGAAGCTGGAAGGAAAGCGAAGCTGGACAGGGCGGTCGGATAGCTTCTTTTCGAGCTGGTATCGAAGGCCACAACAAGGTGCACAGGTCTTTGGGGCAGTTGTGTTGTCTGATCCATGATTTGACATCACATCAGTGCTTTAGATGGATTTACCTGGCAATGATCCAAGCGACGAGGCAGCGTCTCAAACGAGAGAACCTTGCAAGAACGCATAGAGTTTGAAAAGCAGGGTCTGCACTTTGAGAGGTCAGGTTCTTTCTTCTCTTTCTTCGCTTAGCTGTTTTGCAAGCTGGCCTCAGACACTTCCATGATCCACTGTGATCTTGTTGCGTGTGGCGTCTCACTTTTGGAACCAGGCAAACAGAGTGGGACCTTTCAGTGGTGAGGAACTTCCCTTTCCGTTCTTGAAGTGCATCTGGCGTGATCCTGTCGTTCGTCAGTGGTGTGTTCCGCATGCGATGTTTATGTCTGCTTCCAGTTTACTGCTGTGAGCCGCAAAACAAGTTTACAACACATTCAGCAGCGGTTCCGTTCATGCATGCTCAACAAGAATCACCTGCAGGACGTACTGATGTGGATGTGAACTACGACTTGGTCAAAGGCATGGATGCCAAGGAGTCGCAATGGGAAAGAAACAGCTTTCAGCAGTTGCCTTCAAACCTTGATCTCGCTGCCCAGTCTCCATGGTGATCTGCAATGCCAAGTTCCAACTGTCAATTGTCAGCTCTTGAACACAACAAGTATGTCACCAAAGCCATTCGTGGAATCAAACCATGACAACGAACCTACTCTGGTCTCCTTGGCAATGAAAGTCCATCCTGAATCCCTGTCTCGCGTCCAGCTTCTAAGGCTCTGACTGTTCCCTCAACGCAGGTTCATTCTGTTGGGACCCCAAGACGTGTCTCTTTCCGAAATGCTAAGGAAAGATGTATTTGCTGTATCATCCAGTCATGTACTATCTGAGCTGCTCTACATCTGAATCTGTCTCATTTGAGCCGCCACAGCTTTGCAGAAAGCGTCAGAAGGCCAAGTTGGCACCAAAAACAACCCATTAACGTAGCTTTTAAGTTGGAGGCCATCGCTCTTAGGTTGGGGGCCATCACTAGTAGGTTGGGCTCTCATCTTTAGAAAACAGCTTCAGCTCTGAGCAGCTCTCAATTTTTGAAATTGCCACTTTTCACTGTCCACATGAACAGATTGGACCAGCCATCCTGATCTGTCCAAAATCTGCGTTTGATCGCATGAACCATTGGAAAACCATTGTCTCATGTTGGACTCCTTGGACATATCAGGGCTGTCCATGAACCCCCCGAATGCCAAAATCCAAGGCAACAGTGCTTCACGACATCATCCTCATGATGCATGGCCGATACGGGCATACCCTTTGAGAAATGGACTGTTGAGGGAATCAAAAGAGTTGTTGCATTGGTTTTCAAGAATTAAAAGCCTTGAAGTCGGCTCAAGTCGAGTCGAAGCACCACCAGGATTTCGAGGATGATCTGTCCCCCCACATTGGAAGGCATAGGGCAGCTTCCGGTGCATACGATCTTGAGAATGAGCTGGTATTTGAGTCCAAAGATGAGAACACTTGTCATGGGCAATACCATGTTTGTTGAAGGTAGCTGTTTGGACCACTGGCTCTGCTGCCACCGCAACAGAAACCGACCATGTACAACTGGTCAAAGAAACCACATTGAGAATCCGGTCCGAGCCAAACAATCTGAATCCGTGTCTTACGGAGAGTTTGGCTCAGAAACTGCCCCAGCAGAAACTTCATTCACAGTGATTCCAAACACTTCACCCGGACCACAGGACGCCTTGAGAGATTGGGCTTGGTCCTGTGTATCCGTGGCTCAAGCGATGAGAATCCGCTAGAAGAACCTGAGTCATTGAGACAGAAACTTTGGAGGTAGAATCGCTCTTAGCTTGGAGGCCACCGCTAGTAGGTTGGAGGCCGCTAGTACGTTCCCCTAACCCGTTGTACTGAAGAACTGTGACTGCTAAGTCTGCGGCGCCCAGACCATCAGCCTCACAAACCGCACTGGGCCTCGGCAAAAAGACCGATGTCTCATTACTCCAAACCTGTCACCGATACCCGGTCAGGGTTCAAAAAAGGGCATCAAGCACTTGGCAAAAGAGGAAATAACAACCATAATACGTCTGACACTGCGTTCCTCTGCAAATTACTTCAGTAAACTAGCCACCTCTAAGGTTAATGTAGTTGGTTCCTCACTGGACACTCTAAGGTCCCAGCCTGTGTCCGCAGCTGCTCAATCTCCGGTGAAACGCCAGGCGCACAAATGAGGATACAACATTGGCAGCAAAAGTTGGTTAAAGCTTTGGGGGGCCAACATGAAAAGTTGTACCTGAATGACGCTCTAATTTCAATGCCATGTGTATCTCATTCTCAGACCTTCACTGAGTTCTTTGAACCAGTGTGAGGTATGAATGCTGCTCTGCATCGAGAGGAGATGCCTTCCACACTGGGAAGGCTTTCTTCATACGGACTTTCTGCAACTGTCTCGACTACTCTCTCTTGGCCGCGGCAAAGCCTGATGGTCCTTCTGATTGGTCTGAAACCTGGAGGCACCCTTTTGGGGGGGAATATATAAATGGTGGCAAATCAAATTGGCATTTGCATGGGAAACGGCTTAAAGCTTTTTTGCTGTCCCTAGTCTCCCACTGAAAAAAAGGGCCATCTTCGTTCTTTTTAATATCGTTGGGGGATGGGGAGCCATTTCTTTGCCAAGCCACCTGTGGCTTTTGGAAATACGAGCCCGACTGGAAGCGGCGCTCGAGCCACTCACTCTGTTTCTGGTGAAGATGGATGTTCGGTGGCGGCACCATCCTGGCTTCGGCGCAGTCCGTGGCGGCACCGTCAAAAGCTCGGTCCGTGGCAGCAACGACAAACCACTCGATTTTTGCGCACACAAAGGGACATCATCCGATGACATCAGTGCGGCCAAATGAGGATGACATCAGTGTCTTTTTAAGTCCTTTTTTTTCTGCTTGGCAGTGGGCACTGCACCTGTCAGTGGGACATCAAATGCAGTGCAAATAAGTATCGAAGGCGTGTGGGAGGTCTGCAAACACGTCACCTCTTTGCTTAGGGGGGTCGTCGAAACATGTCAGCAAAGGGGGTCGTTGCGCATGATCATTCATGATCCATGGAGACCTCCCAGCCACAAAAACGTGCCAACGAAAAACTGGGGGCAGCTCAAAGGCTGAGTTGGCATAGCCGCACATGTGGGCTGCTGCGTCCCAGCCGCGCTTCGGTGGTTTCAGCAACACTGAAATTGACAAGGCTTTTATTGATCACATTTCGTTTGAAGGCGTAGCTACGAGAGGCCATAGCCATACCCAACTAAAGCGCTTCCATGGACACAAGTAATAATCTCCAGACAGTGACCAGGGCCTTGAAGGTTGTGTCACTGCAGTCTGAGCTGTGTACAATCGGTGAGCAGCAGTTCCAATGCTCATCCATCTATAATGCATTGCAGGTTTAGCCCACGTTTTGACAATCAGCATCAATAGCAGAGATCGTCTCCCTGCCAGTATCGCTGACAGTGGATTGTGTGAGGCTGGAGGCTCTCGCCTCGGAAATGTCCCCTTCACAGAATTGCCTCTCCAACTCCTCTCTTGAAGTAAACCTGGTACACTACCTCAATCAAAGCTACAACACGTCATGAGGTCAGCATGTGAAGACGAAGCTTAGAAAATGTCGATGTTGTCTCCAATTTACACGTCGCCTGATTGTTGCATCATTGATTTGTTGCAGCAAGCATTTGCCACTTTGTCTTTGAAACAGTTCCTATCGGCAAGTTGTGATACGCTTTGTCGCTCACTGACCATGGGTGAGATTGGAGACAAGATGGGATTGTGTGCCCCAACCGTAGCACGGTGCACAATGGTTGTCCAAGTGTCTGAACAACTCTAAACTATCCAACATGAATTCTCAGCGTCCACCGGCTAGATCTTGATGTCAAGGTCGGTCGCTTTTTCCTGTCTTCGTGACCCAACAACAAATAGGCAAGCACACTTGGCATCTGTTGCAAGAACTTCTCCCCTGTAAGGTTACCAAGAACTGCCTGTTGGCTAACTTCCAAGACAAGCCACCCTCTACATTCTACATTCCAAGACAGGCCCTCTAGAATCACCACGTCCTGCCTCTCACATTGTGCGCATCGAGTCCAGGCTGCTTTTGGCCAGCTCGAAAGACCCAAGAAAGACCTCAACCAACAAGCCCAGCAAAAAGAGAGAAGCTCCTTGAGTCCTATTTCCTTGGCCACTCATGGCTTTGTCTTCATCTGGATGCCAAGGGTGGTTGATACAATTTGAAAAATGCTAGCGATGCAGCAAGGCTATGTTGATATATTAGTGTGGCATTTCCATTCTTTTGCTGGCCCAGTGCGCAAGCACAAGAACAAACACACGAAGCAAATTGTCTGAAGACGATATGTCGCACCACATCCTATCTGTGTGGACTGGAAGGTTCCCTGTCGTCAATCAATCAAAGTATTTCGGGAAAAAAAGATCGTTAAGTCTGTATCAACGAGCTGTGGGATGCATGTATCAAGCTCGACTTTGAAAGTGTTGGCCAAGCACAATCCGCAGCAAGTTGAATGAACTGTTTTAGCACTAATCGATCTCTTTTCTGGTTCTATTTTCTGCCGGTATCGACCCCCCCTTTTTTTCATCTTTTTTTCCATTGCCTAGAACTGTCGAGCTTTTTCAAGCATGGTGGACCATCCATTCTAGCATGATTTGGCCACCTCTTGGGAGAATCTTGCTGGCATACCAATCGTCACCCCCGGGGCTTGCGGCGTGGCCCTGTTTCATTTTATCCAAGATTTGATGTAAGCAAAGGAGATCCCAGCCAATCAAGGCGATGAAGGCCTGAAGGCTTTTGTTCTTAAAATGAAGCTATCCGAATTAGAACGTGCTTCGGATAACAGGTTGTTCTGTTCAGAAAGCAGCCAGTTTTGTTCGGACAACAAGTAGTTGTGCGGGACGAAAGCAGCTAGCCGCCCGGAACCTCGACCAAGCATGTTGGAAAAAAAGGTACGAGAACCATCCCAATCCATCCCCATCCACCACCAACGTATTGCTGTCACAATACAAGTCCTGTCTGAGCACAAAAATTGCAATGCAAAATACTTTCTGAGCAACGCTTTGCCCAACGCAACGAAATGTTCCTCAAGCACAGAGAGGCGTTTTCTGAACACGGCAAGATGATGATGATGATGATGACGATGACGATGACGATGACGATGATGATGATGATGATGATGTCTATTCACTATGCAAGTTCGTAGACAAGATCAGCAATGCGGATCACCGGCAACTGGCAACTCTGGTTGTCATTAAAGATCTACAATGACATGTCTGTCCTGGCTGATATTTCTGGTGAACAGCACTTGACCTTTCTTTGAATAGAAAGACTTGAAGATTATTTGTCAAGGTTTGTAGGAAGTGGCCAAAATGAATAAACATGTTTGAACTTTTCCACGCTACGGTAGAGATCCGCCAAACAGCAGGTGTGGACAGTCCAAACACCTCTTGGGACCTTTTCGGGCCACTTCCTTCAGCCAAAGCTTCTGTGTGGGCTGTGTGGCGGGGGCGCAATAGGAAGGTCGAGACCCGTCACTTCAGGCGAAGAGATAAGCCGGGCCTTTGCTCAAGTAAGATAAGTAAGGCGGCAAGACGGAAAGCCAAGCAAGACTCAGCGAATCTAATCCTGGAACAAGAACCTCTGGCATATTAATATGTTCAACGGACACATGTTCCGAAACTTGCCACCAGCTTGTCACATTGGAAAGTTAACTGCCGAGGGAATCTGGTTAGCCGAACGAAATGAAAACCCACCTAGGCTCTAAGGGTGCAAACGAGGCTGGCTGTCGCTCCCTCGCGGTCGCAACCCCTCACAAACGATCAACGAAGACTTGGCCGGCATCCGGCTCCTCTAGGCTCCCGGCAAAGCCTCCCAAGGACATCCAAGCCTTGATCATTCGAAGACTGTTGGCGCCCAAGTCTCGGAATCCCAACGGATCGGACGAAAAGCCGAATGCGAAACTGCAATCAAGGGGCCGCCCTGAAGCCGGCGCCGACGAAGAATCCACGCCAGCCTGAGGAAATTCAGGTTTGGTTTTTTGTTTTATGTTCTTCCCAGGGCACTTCATTGAACTGCTGACGAAAAACATCTTGAATTGGAGAGAATGGCAGGCGGCAGAGTCATGGTGGAGGTTTTATAGGGAAAGACATCTAGGAGGTGCTGAATTGATCTGAATTGCTGATATTGGTGGTGATGAAGCGGTGAGGATACGTGCCGTTTCAAGGCATTGCTGTTGCTGTTTCATGCAGGCACTGCCACAGTGATGCGTTGTCCAGTCTGACTGGGCTATCTGGGGTTTTGTGATGACCTAATGGGATTGAGGTGAACTCTCCATCCCCAACTTTAAGCATCCTTAAACATGCGTAGAAAAAATGTCAAAGAGATGTCACCGTGCTCGGAACCTCTGCACCGTGCTGGCGCCGCTTGAGCACAGTCTAGCCTTCCATATGCTGAAGTCTGAGGGGGGGGATCATCTGCGTAGGAACCCCGCCATTGCACCGATAGACTCGAGCAACTTCATCGAAAAGCAACTCCTCCAGCATCTCACAAGGAATTTGCAAATACAATAACAGTGTAGCATGTTCAGGTCATGAAGCGTTTCCTTCAGGGGACATGTTGGGTCGTTTCACTCTTCTCAAGCGGTGCAGCTTTCGACCTTCATCTTGGTCTCTGTGCGGTCGCCCTTGCTCCTCCTTGGGGCCAAAGCTCGGGAAAATACCGACCTGTCCGTCGCCTGGGAGTGCCTCGTTTCAATGGTTTTCTCATTTTGAAGATCACACATACCTTTCAAGAGGCCTCAAATTCACGCGCGTCTTGAGCAGGTCGAAAGGAGTGGTGAACCTGATCACCAAGGGAAACCTACCCAGCTGTGGCGCTGAAAGAAACCCACCAGTCTGACTGAGTCTGACTGTCACAATCTGACAGCCGTACGTAGCGGAGATCAAGCCCGCAGCACTGCCACATACTGCGGCCACCCTGTGGGATAGAAGGAAAATGAAGCCCAGAGCAGGGATGTGAATGGATATAATATATATATATATATTATATATATATATACTGTAATGATTCAAGACTTCAAGTTGAAGCTGGTCCAAACGGCTTCTCCAAACCAGCTAATGAGAAGCTAAGAAGTCCTCATGCTCACTTCTTCCAGGCACCGAGGCCCATGCCCCACTGGAAGATGTTCTGCATCCCCTTGCGAGACCCATTTGCTGGCAGCCTTGGTCCCGAGTCGCGGCGACGAGCGAAGAGTCGGATGCCACAGTTGGAACGAGTGGACCAATTGCAGTCAACTCATGGATTTCGTGATAGATCTGTTCAACTTGTTCACAGTGTTCACGATCACATGTGACTGAGTCACCGGACGATTTTGAAGCATTCATACAGCGGATACTGAAGACAACCCGAGCTGGGCCAATGACGCAGGGCCAACCCTGCTGCCGGCGCCGACAGGCCAGCGTGTTCTTTGGATGTTTCATCATGTTGATGAAGAGCGTAAGATCTCAGCATGCACCAGCTTCACTAGCTGATTTGGTCAACTGATTTGTGCAATCAAATCCTTAAAATGTACATAGTCTCATGCTGATTTCTGGTGGTTTTGTGCACGGGACACACAGAACCCCTCTTGGAGACGCTGCGGAACCCACCGGAAGATCCATCCCGAGTCACGGTCCAGCGGAACCCACCACCGTTCCGGCCGAAGCGCTCTGGCATGCGTCCCGCAGAGCGGTGGCCTGGCCGAGTTTGGGGTGGAGTGTCTTGCCTTTTTGCGTGTCTTTAGCCATGCGTAGGCCATTGTAGGCCTATTTGTGAGGCCCTAAAGCTGTTAAGACCTGTGATTTGAAGTGCACAAGCAGGGGCTGTCTCAGAATACTTGCAGGAAAAGGGGCAAGACTGAAAAGGCCGATAAGTTCTTTGGAGGCTGATCTTGACACATAGCCTGGTGTGGAGGCGAAATCTGAACTCAAAGAACAGCTCCAGTCAGAATTACTGGAGCCTGGAATGACGCCAAAATGATGGAGCTGCTGAGGGGCAAGGCCAAACATCCAGTCTGGCAGCAAATTCCAAGCAGCTGGTCAGTTGGTATGTTTCACTCCTGAAGCAACGCGCTTTTCAGCAAGTGTCACCCACCTGCAATCGCTGCTTCATCAAGTCCTGAGAAGTCCAACATGAACTGTTGCGCAAAACTTGCAAGTCCAGGTACGTTCAAACTCCACCCTGGTCGACCCCTGAAGCTGAACGCGAAGCCGGGTTTTGACATGGACGTGTGCGGACATTGCCACCAACCCACCGAAGGCCCTTCGCTGGATCAAGCAACTGCGGCCCGCTGAGGACCCGCACCACCGGCACCCGCACCACTGATGCCGCCAATTCTCCGGCGACGGACGCTCCCATGACACTGCAGGTGAACCTGGACAGCGTAGGTCCTACAAATGTTCAGATCCACAGTTTTCATGTAGGTACAGGGTAAGAATTCTTGAAAAATAGCCTTAACCCTTCGGACGGTGGAGGAGAAACCCATCGGTCTGCACCGACGTCTACCAACCGCTTCGGCGCTGAAAGGCCAAACACGGAGCGTCTGCACCGAGGTCTGCACCGCAGGCCACTGAGCTTCCCGGAGCGCTCCGACGTCTGGCGAAGAAGCTACTAGCAATAAGGGCATCGCTACTAGTAGCAAGAAGCTGTTTTTGAACAATTCGATGGCTGCACCTCCCCCAAGCGGAGCCTGTTCTTCATACACTCCTGAGCACAAAAGCACCACTACTGTCGGGCCAAGAAGGGCAAAGAAGACAACCGAGACACATATGTCACAAAGAAGACAGCCGATGCGGTTGCAGCGCCTATCAACACAGCGGCAATCCAAGCCATGCAAGTGTGTTGCACACACAGCAATGCCTGCAAGTGCTATGCCACAGCCGCGGTACAACCTGAGCACCCATTCCATCACTATCTAATCACATGGGCTATTCGGTGAGGCTTCCGGCCAAGAAAATTGCAAGTGAGCAACAGGTGAAGAATTCGTGGCAAAACCTATATAACCTCGCTCTTAGGTTGAAAGCCATTGCTACTAGATTGACGGCCAACGCTTATTAGATTCCATTGTTATTCTTGAAAAGTATTCTCATTCATTCTCTCTTCTCTAACCCTCCAAAACCATGATAGGCTTTGACCCACAGCCACATCATCCCTTGGCATCGAAAAAATCGGCCATGATTTGGGGATCAAAACTCGAGCCTAGGTTGGAAATCCTACACCGGGAAGATTAACATGGGTGGTGTTTAATCTTTTGGTCCTCAGCATTCAGCTACCTTGGGGAAGGGCTAGCCGGCTAGCGCTCGTTTTCGGAAAAGAATGTCAATTCTTGGCTCTCTGACTGCAGTCCCCTTGTTGGAGAAGCACAGCAGCTTTGCCTGCGAGTCCTGGCCAGCCGACCCTTGCAGTCTACTTGGTTTCGCGATGATCATCGCCACGACAATTCTCTTCTCTCTTGCAAGAGCGACAGAGCGTCTTTGGAACCAACCGCCCCTTTTTTTTGGGCCAAGGACGCACCAATCGTCACGATGTCTCAGATTACACGAGAATCTCAGACTCGTTGCCCAAAATCTGGAGAGCAACTTTTCCAGTCGTATGTCCAGCAAGCGATTGATTGAAGGCTTTGACCTGTCGCAGGTTCACATCTTAGATCAAGTGCGTTAAAATTGCTGTGGTGTCGTCAGGACCTTGATATCACTTCTATTTGTGCCGCGTCACAATATCTTCCAAGCCAAACACTTGGTCGATGTGTACTGTCAGCTTGCCTTCCTTCACAAAGGATGCGACCTGAGCTTTATGGTATACTGTTTGCGCCATCAATTGGTCTTTACCTTTCAAGCCTTTCAGCCACAAAAGCACCTTGTTACTGCCATAATCTTCACATTGCTGGGCATACGGCAGTATCGATTCGCTGATGCTGTGAACAAGTTCCGACACAATTGGGCGCATACTCATGTACATCAGGTCGCTGAAGTCTCGTGGAGATTGAGGCTTTCGCTCCCTGCAACAGCCTGAGATTCACTCGCTAGAAAAGATGGAGGTAGCTGTATGCCTATCATGGGCAACATGTCTTGGGAGGCGACTTAGTTTGACAGGTCCACTCACAGAAGAGTAGAAGCAGAATCTGGATGTGTGTTCTCAAAGCAAAGAAGAGTAGCGAATGGGCTCAACGTGCCAGTCGTCAAATTGACTGAGCCCGGCACGTCACAAAGCTCCCATGCTTCTTAATGATGTTGAAGGCATGATCACCTGTGCCGTTGAGGCCAACACAATCGTAGACAACATCAACCGATTCTGGAAGGAGTACGTCATAGTAGTTCTGCTTGTGGTAGTCCTCAGTTTCACAAGGGCAGGCTGGCAAAACATGACAAACTATGCAACCAAAAAGAACAGGTTTTTATATTTTTTTATACGTCTCCTTGGTGCTCATGGTGTGCATTATCTTCCATCATCTTCACCTTCCAGCCCCGCTGCCCCAGCTGTCCCAGCTATTCTCCAAAGCTTCAATCACCTGGTCCGCGCCCAGCTGCCGCACGAAGTCGACATGAGTTTCCGAGCACGTGGTGATGATCCAGGAAGCGCCCATGGCCTGCGTGAAGAGATCCGCTTGGATCTGTTTTCATCCTACCGGCATCACCGGCCAAAATTGGGAAAAGGAGGGAAAAGGTCTTTGAAAAAAACAGGAAGCTGCACTGGCCCATGTGAATAGCCTTGGCCAGCTGAATACCCATGTGCCCAGTTCCGCCACCTTGGATGGCCGGCCCTGAGGGCTTCCCGTCTTCGGTCCACAGCAAGAGAGGCTTTTCTCGCAATTTGCCAAGCGTTAAAGAGATATGTGGAGGGATCTGACAGAATCTGTTCTTGCAATCCCTCTTTCGGCATAGACCTTGGCTGCCGCCTCTACACCTCCCAATGCCAGCTCACTTCAACTCGGTTCTCTCCAAGTCTCTTCCGCCAAGCACCAAGACGGTGGCGTTCTTCCCAAATTGAGAGCCACCTGCCGCCCATGTCAGTGACTCCAAGCCTGTGAGTGCCACCATCGGCATCGCTCCGGCCTCCAGCATACCTTGCTCCAGGAATGCTCTGACACATGAGAAACCCTGAAGACAGAAAAAGGCGGGCCAATGGGTTCCCCAAGGCAAGACGAGTTGGTGGAGGAATGACGAAATGTCTCCAAGAAAATCTCAGACCTTCGGAAGCCTATAAGAAAACAAAGCTACGAACGGAGCAAAGGGCATCGCTACCAATGGAGCAAGGACACTACGAACGTAGCTCCTGGCATTACGACTAGGAACAAGAAGCTGCTAGGAACAAAGCTACACTTCTCAGTTCTCCACCCGGAATTTCCGTATTTCTGCCTTTCGCCTTGGCACTGATGGACTCTGGCTTGACTCCAAGGATGGACTCAGATACGACAGCATATTGAGCGTAGGTTCCAGCAGTTGTTGGTGCCTCCATCAAAGACGTAGCCTGAAAAATGGGCAAACCGTGACCAACCTTTTTCTAGATTTTTGAAGAAAATGATGAGGACTTCTAAAATCCGAAGCCTGGCCTCTCCCCAGACTCTGTCGCCGACCTTCAAACGAGTGCAGCCAACACCAACACTCTGGACGACACCTGCAACATCATAGCCCAGCTTGTGAGGATAGGTCCAACTCCAGCCAGCCAATTCAACAATCTTGTGATCCACCTGAAGTCTGCACATCTTGGCCCAGAAAAAAAAAGGACTGTTCACATGTCTTCAGGTAGTTCAACGGTAGTTCTTCCATTTCCTGTATCTGATACTGTGTGCAGTTGAACATGCAGCTATTTTGTGCTCGTTGAGATGCTGGGTTGATATTGGACGCATAAACTCGGACCAATACTTCACCACGACCAGGGCTTGGAATCTCCTTGGCAAGCGGGGATCGTTCAGCTGTGAAGATGTGCGACATTGAAGTCTCAGAACAAACCAACCTGAAGTCAGGCTCCAAAGTTGTTGGAGCCTTCGAAAAAGTCCGCATTCCGTGCAAACCCTGAGAATGCCCAGACCTGGTGAAGGGGCACCCCATTGGCCTTTTTTGGCAAAAGGGCCGCAAGGACGACCAAAACCGCAGCAAAACCAAGGCTCCAAATCCATCACTGCAATCTTCTCCAGATGGAATTTGAAATCCCAGCTTCGATTCACAACGACAGCAGCTCGCATGGTGCCAGCACGAGCCATCCTGGACCCGACGGGCAGCCCGTCGGTTTCGTGTCGTTACCGAAACGGATGAGACGGGGTCGTTCTGTTCTCTCAATTCAGGCATGTGTCGCATGGCCAAACCACAGCCATGAAAGGCAGATAGCCAAATGCTGAAGCGCCATGGCGAAAGGCTCAAGATTCACAGGATATTGAAGATTCGGCAGGGGAGGTTTGTCTCTGCCTACACCTCTGAGCATGTACTACTGAGCCAATAGGTCCTCATGGTCCTGGACCCTTTCCAAGTTGCTTGTCAATTTGTGAGAGTCTTCGAGTCTTCTTGTGCTTCAGTAAAAACCTCTTGAACCACAGGCTCTTGACGTGACTGACGTCAGTCTCTTGACGTCCTTCTTGATGCAAAGGCTCTTGACCTACATCAGCAAGCCATGCCAGCAGGACTTTAAACAGTCGAGGGGATACAGGATCACCTCTGTGGTCCTCAGAGGTGCAAATAGATCATGTCTGCTACCAAGAGATGATGTCTACTTTTGTAACATAGAGCTGATGTCTACTACTACCAACAAAAATGATAATAACAATGATCAGTAATACTTGATGTCTGCTCTCAAAATCTGGGATCCCCTCAACCTAAACGACTCCACCCGAAGCGGCAAAACCATTTTAAAAAATGAAAAAAAAGAACACACTGGTTGAACCTTGAACCCCTTCACACCTGCTCAGGGTCGGGCGAGCCCGCAATCGCACCGGAGATCAGTGCAGAAGAATAGCTCGTGGTCAGCAGGCGCTTGAACCTTCAGTGATGAGACTGCGCAGCCCGCAGAGTGGACATGTCTGGACACGTCTAGGAAAAGTTGCCCTTCCTCAGTCTCAAGAGCGAAAACATCGATTGCTTGTTCGTGGGATGAAGATCTCATCCATGCATTTGGGTTAAGCAAAGGGTAACGGGACAACCAAATCTGGTGAGGACCCGAAATTGGAAACACAAATGAAAATTTGTTTCCACATTATGACTTGGCCTTGTCTGAAGTTGGAGTGCTGGTACACTCAGGCTGACCTATCCAGAAGCTTCAGAAAGTTTGGACGTCTCACTGTCGTGCGTTGTGCAACACCAGCATGCATCACAGGGAAGCCTCATCCATAAGGCAAGCAGGTTGGCACCAGCGTCCATTGGCAACTTTGCTCACCGACCCCATGTATGAGCAGTTGAAAAGCGTGAAGGTTTGCCCCTTGATGTCCAACTGACTAATTAGTCTGCTTGAGGCAAAGAGTATGCTCCCGTTTGCCAAATGCTTTCTTGAGGTGCCTGTCTCAAACGCTCATTGCAATGCTCAAACTTGGTTTATGTGACTCAGTCCATGTGTGATGGATAGTGGTCCGCTCAGAACTTCTTGACTCTGGACCTCTTGTGCGATGCCACCGAGTGACCATCATGTAGCATCGTGTGTCTTGAACCAAAAGGAGGCTGATTTCAACAGCTCTGCACGAAAAGGTTGGACTTTGCATACAGAGTTTCATCAAAATAGCTGCCCCGTTAGGGGGGCAGATTCTCCCGGGCTGTGCCCTCCTCCGTGTCTGGCATGTCCAGTGAAGGCCAGCCAATGGACTCGGCTCGAACCGCAGCCTGCCAGTGCATGCAAAATGCAAGTAGAATACATACTTAAACATGGCTTGGCTACCTATCGTTGCTGCTCCAGCTATGCTTGAATATCTGCAATCATTGATGTCAAAAATTATTTGCCTTGGAAGATGTTTCAGTTTCACCTCATTTTATTGACAACCTGCCATGTTCTCAGCTGGATTAAACAACAGCTGAGAACATGGCAGGTTGTCAATAAATTAGATGAAACTGAAACATCTTCCAAGGCAATTGCTTTAAGAATTTGTCAGATTTGGGATGCACATCTGGCCCCTGCCCATCCTGGAGGGCCAAACGCTCTGCGGCGGAGGCCTCCTTCTGCTTCGCCTACGTGGCCGGGTGACGCGCCCTTCGAAGGTCTGGAACCGGCGGCGCGACACACGGCGCTCCGCCTGAGCTTCTGCGAGCTCAGATCTGAGCTTCTGCAAGGCAATCCGGTGGCGTGCCTCAGCTTCAGCCGAATCGGGAGGTTTCCCATGAAACGAGAACTAGACGACCCTCAAAGACCGACAGATCCAGTGAAACTCGCTATTTCCATCCTAGTTGGGAAAAACTCCCACCCACTCGTGTACTCCACCCACTCCCAAAAAGAAGAGACACAAACCCCTGGCGTGCCTCTGCTTGAAGTAACAAGACGTCGCACTCACTCCTGCCGTCGAGTCTCGTCTGTTGAGACGAAGCGAGCGCGGACGTCTACGCGTCGAGCACGGACGTCGACCAAAGCGCCGCCTCTGTGCACGCAGCGCGGAGGCCCGGTCTGCCTGGTGGCCCGGGTCTGGAAAAAAGGAGAGAAGCCGTTGCAGTTTCATATGTTGCATTAACAATTCTTTTTCGGGGTCGCCGTTTAAATTCCTTTTCAGCAAGATATAGACACACCTCAACCTGGGCTTCTACCACCCATCAACCCATTTCCAGCAAAGTCACATGTCTTCAGAAAATATTTGTCGGCCAAATGAGATGACGTGCTGCTCCAGCCCAAGGGAAAAAAAAAGCACCTAAGAAGCTGTCGAAAAGCCATGCCCAGTCCGACAGCGAGTTCGGGCACCAGTCCGACTCGCTGTCGTCACTTGGCTCGACCGGACCCGACGGTGGGGCCCTTCACGAGTCCAGACATGAAGGGTTTGGACACCGAAACTGGCGGAGGAGGGTGAAGAAGCCCAAGCTTAGGCAGGCAGTGTCAACACTTCGGGAACAAGAAAGGAGATGGCCATATGGAACATGGGGAACTGCGCAAACTTCAAGTGAATTATGTTAAGTTATTCTGCCCCCCCATCCAAGGTGCAGCTTTCAACCTCAAACTTGAAACTCTCTTAGTGTTTGTCAGCAAACTCCTCATGCCTCCTCAGCGAATAAAGCTGCCTGCGGGTGAAAGCTGAATCCACTGTGGTTTGACTTCAGTTGCTTTACTTCCCTCTGGTTCCCTCTGGCTCTGTCAATTGCATCTGTTCTTTGGAGACCCAACTGGCCTGAAGGGAGCCCACCGTACGTCTTGTACACAAGGAAGTGCGCCACGCTGCAATGACCTGGGAGGTCCAAGCAAGCCAGCTGCACCGCGTGAGAACAGGTCTTTCCACGGAGAACTGTGCGCCAAGCCGTGTGCATCACCTGGCGCCGCACTGCCCAGGAAAAAAGGAGAAGCTTGATCCGTATCAGTTGATGTGCATACGTCACTTCGCTGCCAAAGCTTCGCAAGAATCCAGCAGTCTCCATCTAGTTTTCTTCTTAGCGTTGTCCTGCTATTTGCTTTCCGACCTCAATCTCTGTACTCTTCAGGGCAGATTGCATTCCATGCCGCACGCGCTGTCTTGCCTTAGTGTCGCGTAGGCAATACTATGATTCAGTATGGTATGCCAATCCCAAGAGTGTGCGGTTCAAATGCAATCAGAATGCAAAAGAACGCTCTCAATGCTTGCAAAGATGCAACTCTCCCGACCTCCTTCCACTGCACCTTTCTTTTGGCAAAAAACACAAGACTTGGCAAGCTTTGCAATTGGTCAATTCTTAGGTTCCCTCCATCCAGGAAAGCAGAAAGACCGCCCAAACAATTTCAATCAATCTATGTATTCAAAGGGTCCATGTTCGTCTGCATTTCACTTCCAAGTTTGTTGAATCGAGAGAACTTGGAGTCATGTCTGAAATGTTCCCAGCAAGGCTCCTCCATCGCATCACGCGCACAGTTGATGCGACTGTCCGCCAGCCTCAGCAAGAAACCTTACCAGTGAACCGGGATGTCCATCCTACTTTGGGATGCTTTGGTTTGCCGCCCTCTTCGGATATGCATCGAACGCTGGTGTCTGTGTTCGAACACGCCAAAGAAGAAAACTGCGAAAGTCTGAGTGTCCTGGCCACAGGCGCCAGGTGGCAAAACAGCTCGCCAACATAGCAAGCCTGGTGGGGCACAAACAAGGCTGGCATGTGCAAATCTCCTCAGTGAAGCTAGGCATCTGACCAAAGTAACAGCGCCGCATTCCCGCTCGGTCTTCTGAGCATCAGACTCGTGAGAATCTCCACGCAGCTTCTGCATGGCTGATGCCCTGGATCCTCAATACAGGCTAGACTTCAAAACTCTAACATGCAAATCGATCCAAGCAGGGAATTCAAGGATCACACTATCTAATTCAAAGAAGAAGCAGTGATAGACAATGATAGACACGAACTGGATCTGTCTCAGATCCAAGGAGGCTCCAGAGCATGTTTCTGCCCAATATGAGGCCCCTGCTGGCAAGCTCTTGTGCACGGCTGGCCTCCTGGACAGCTGCACGAGCAGCAGCCTCATATCCGAAAGCGACGCCGTACTACGGGTGATCGAGATGTGTCAAAATGAAAGGACACGAGATTGGACTGGTGAGTACTGAGTATACTCTGTAAGATTGAGGTTGCCCCATGTCCATCCCTGAATAATCACCCAAAGCATCGAAACTTTTGGAGCATCCCTTCTATCACAGACTCTAGTTTCCTTCATGACACCACTCAGTCTAGCATTCTTTCTCAAAAGATTGACCACTCTAAGCCCACCACGGCTTCTGCCAATTCATTACCTGAAGAAAATGGAAGAGCTCGGATCAGGCTGCTCTGGTACTACTCCACTCAAGACAGCCGCAAAACATTAGTGACTGTATCACTTCTGGAAACACGCAGAACCACAGCACTGTTGTGGCCCTCACTGGAAGCTCGCTTTGCAGCCGCGGCCTGACGAAGAATGTAAATGCGTTGACTCTGAGCTTGTGAAGTGGGCACGTCCTGGACTCTACCTTTCACATTCTTTCACCCCATGTCCCTTCCTTTCGATTCAGGTCAGGTCGCCTCCTTTGCTAGCTCCTCTTCCACACGTCGTCGTGCTTCGGTGGCGTCCTGGGCCTGACCACGATCGGAGAGGTCAGACAGCTTTCGAACAGGTGCCATCGCAGGTGCCATCTCCCCACCCCAGCACTCAGTCCACTCCACCAACAATGCCAAGCTCCAAGCTGCTTCCACTGCTGCCAGGCACGCTGCCTGGAAGAAGAATCCCCAAAAAAGAAAGGAGCTGGAAACCAGCTTTTAGAATCAAACCCTTCGAGGGTCTTAACTTTGCAATTCACTCCTTTGGGATTGATTGGGATTTTGTGTCGAAACAGTGTTCAGTTGCGTTTCCCAACAATCCGGCGCCTTTTGGTTGCCCAAAAAGTTGAGATACAAGCAACCGCATGTAAACCTCACATGTTTCTTCAAAATCTAGGAACCTGAGCGTGAGCCATCCTGCGTCTTACCTAGGTGCTTACTTAAGCTACTGGCCACCTTCCTGGCGGCCAAACCTTTGGGGCTAAAAAAGATGTATTAAAACGACAAGAAAAGTATAAACCCAAATAGAATAAGCTCATAAAATAGAATAAAACCGTCCACTTTCGGAAAATGCACGTTTTCGCCCATGACCGAAAGGACGTTTCTGGGCCCCCTTCCGGTCCACCGTTCAACCGGTCCGGACGGCTCCACCGAACACCAACGACTCCACTCCTCGGAGGCACGGAGGCTCGCAGCGGCGGCGGCCACCTTCGCATTGGCACCATCCTTCGGCCACGCGCCACGCGCCACGCGTCACGCCTTTGAGCCCCTGCTACGTAGCCTTCTTGCTCCGTTTGTTTTTGCGATGCCAGGAGCCCCAAGTAGCTTCTTGTTCACCCCAAAAAGGAAACCCTTCGATCTTCCTTCTGCTCCACCCTGATGGTGCAAACTGATGTTTGCTAAATCGAAATGCGAACGAAGTCCAGCTGATCTAGTGCCGAGAACTTTCAGGAGCGAAGAAAAAAACATCGAACAAGCTCAAAGAGCTTGCCGCATCGACACCTCTGTCTGTGTTTTGAGCGCTTCTTCGTTGACGACCGGACCTCTGCTTCGGCCAGCCGAGCAGATGCAGCTGCAAGCTCTGCTGCAAGTACCTACAGTCAGCAGCATCTGAGAGGAAATCGAGTGCAGCTGAATTGTCCTGAGCTTTCCCAGTCAACACAATGCACCAGAGACGCCAGCGACTCAATGCCTTCTTGGCAAACATCTTTTGCTGATGCTTCTTAAACCGAATCACGTCGTGCCTCCACACGCTGCTCGGCTTGTTCAGCACGGCTGGTCATCTTTGATAAGTCCTATCACCATCGGCACCGCTTCGGTTCTAGTCGGATGGTGGACGTGATGTGCAACCGAACAGGACGTGATGCTCTTTGGCGTATCTATCCAGTTGGCCTAAAGAAATGTGTTGCGGTCCTACACGGTTCGTCTATACTTGAAGTCTTTGGCGGTCCTCATCCGGATCTGCAGCTGTGGACGGCCTTAGGGCTGAACTCGTCAACATGTTGGACGAGCTGTTGATGTCTTTTTAGGAAGCGCAAGGCTTGCACAAGGCTCTTCAGGCAAAATAGTTTTTCCATGTTTTTTCCACAAATAGAGACAAAGATCCTACCAGTGGCTGTTGCAAGCAATGAGGATTCCTTGTTGCTCGCACAATGCACTGGCTGACATCGCACTCTCATCACCCTAGCGTCACAGGAATAAACTACGACAATATTCCGAATCCTCTCTTTGGAGGACAGTGCTGTGGTGCTACTTTGTCTTGATGAAGTCCATGAAAGCACACTCCATCACTGCACATGATGCAGCTTGTCCTCTTCACCATGCCAAGAGTGCAACTCGATCTCCGCGTTTCTGCTCGTCCAGCGCTCGTCGGCAGAGAGGCGTTCTTTTTCAAATCGGCCGGCTGTAGCGATCTGCCCACCTTGCTTGGAAAGCAGTGGCTCAGCCCCATGACTTGCAGCTCAAAGGGCGGTGCCAAAACGTAGCTCGCCTCGTCCTCATAATGGCTACTCTCACAAAGTGAAATCACACAATGAACTTGAGTATTTACACTCAGTTTCTGTAGCTGCTTGCAAACCATGCTCGGAGGGTAAAGCACAGGACTTGGAGAAGCCTCTTGCAAAGACCTGGAATGCCGACACTGCAACAAACAGGGGGGTGCCATCCACTTCCATGATTGTCAAACAGCCTTAGAACCTCACTCCAGCAGTGGAATCAGTTGGATAACTTCTTCTCGTGGCGCCCACATCGTCCTGTCACTCGGGCAGCAAGTTACGGACATCACGTAAGGAAAATGCACAATGCCCTTCAAGCGTGGCCAGTTCATAGCTAGCTTCCAACTCGTGCCAGCAACCTTTAAAAAGGCTGCGGTTGGCGATTGTTTCCACCAGCTGTTTAGGCTGGGTGAACGGAGAATGAAGCGCCCAGTCCTGTTTGTCGGAACGAAATGTACATGCAGGCGGAAGATGTTGGGCGGAAAGTGCATAAACACAGCCACTTCAGATTCACTCCTGCTGGACATTGGACATTGCATTGCAAAAAGAAAAAATTGATCCAACTGAGATGTTTGCTACACAGGTGCACCATGTACCTCTGTTCATGAACCAAGATGCCTACATGCGAACATAAACCAAAATGTCTGTACTTTCTGAAATTTGACATTCCTGAGATCTGGATGTGCTGTCAGCACTGCTGCAATGCCCTCGCGCAGCAGTTTCCGGAGAAGGGGCACATGCCTTCATTCCGGGCAGTTTCTCATTCATGAAGCCCGAAGTAGAATTTGCTCAGTTCTCTCTTGCTAAAAACTTTAGACATGTGCCTTTGATGCAACTCGGCAGCAGTGCGTAGCTCTCGGTGACTCGACCACGCAGTGTAGTGCATGCCTCGGATATTGTGCTCGCAAAAGCGCAAGTGCCGCGAAGCCAGGAAGGAAATGGACATCAATTGACGAAGTCCGCCCGCACCGAAGGTGCCGAGGGCGTGATAAGTCTTAAGCTTTAGCTTGGGGGGGCTAGAAATGCTGTGCTTTACAGTGTTTTTTGGAAGTGGATAAAAATGAGACCAAGCGTTGACGATGCCGGTTACGCAGGCCAGTATCGCATTATTGACATCGTGGTTGTGTTCGTCCGTGTGTCCTGTCCGACCAAGACACAGACTGACAGACCGAGACAGACACACCAAGACAGACAGACCGAAACAGATAGACTGAGACAGACCGACTGAGACAGACAGGTCGAAACAGACAGACCGAGACAGACAATTGACATCGTGCGTGTGTTCGTCCGTGTGTCCTGCCCGACCGAGACAAACAGACTGACAGACCGAGACAGACGCACCAAGATAGACAGACTGAGACACGCTTGAGCCCGGTTAACATTTCTTCCCGGCTCCGAGAGCACAAGTTGCTAGTTCCCGGCTCCGCGAGCACAGGTTGCTGCCGAGCCGGTAGGGTGCTAATGACACGCTTTTCCCTTGTATGTCTGGATGTGTGTCTGCATGTATGTCTGTCTGTATGCGTGGATGGATGTCTATGTCTGTATGTGTGTGTATATATGTTTTCCCTTTACTCTGTGCGGGCGGCTTCGACTGCGAAGCGGTGTGAATACCAAACTATATAGAGCTCGCAACTTTGTAGAGATTTCCCAAATCAACACTTCCTTAAGCCAAACAAGAATCTATTTGCTGTCATCTTTGGATCCTGCCACAAAATCAGTGTAGTAGTGCTGTACGCTCAGCAAAAGCATCAGTAAGCCAATGCTCCTTGATGACTTTCCAGTCTTTATCTGCATAGATTGTCTCGGTGCGGGCTTCCTAGGAGGTTGCATCCCCGACATTGGCAAGCTTCCAAGAGTTTTCCATGGGTGTAGCTGCAATGTGTATATATATATAGCTCAAAAAAAGGAGCGATACACCCCTAAAAACCATTGGCCCAAAAGCACCAAAAGCTGAATCAACGAGTCCATCGGTAATCACCACGCTCAAATCGAACAGTTTACGCACTGTAGATCTTTAATTTCTAGCTCACAAAAATTGTCCAAGCCTCCATGATGCCTGCGACAATGTCATCTGCACATGAGCAGTGAGACTCGGCAAAGTAAAGGATATCGCAACCTGCCGCTGAGTGAAGGCATACACTTGGTGGCAATTCGCAGGTCAATCGAGCCTTGCCATCAGTGGATGGCTGTCTGATAAGGGTGAAGCAGTGAAGCAGCTCACTGACCAAGCCTCTTCTGGAAAGCTCGGCCGTGTCTTCTTTCCACAACCAGCCAGCTTCAAAATACCATCTCACTGCCTCAAGCACCGAGGACGCGGTGCTACGCCTCGAAACATCTGGTGCGACGGCCTTCTGGTGAAACGAGACCCGGAGAATCGCACGGGGCATCACCTTGGTGCCAAAACCACAACTCACAAGTCGTGCTTTTTGGGGGGGGTTCTGTTTCTGTGCGTTTCAGGGTAGGGAATCGTCATGAATCGTCGACGTCTGCAGACATCGATGGTCACATCTTTCGCCCATCGGTCGTGGGCGAGAGACTCGTCGGTCTTGGCGAAATGCGTGCTTCGTTCGTTTTTCGGGAAACCCGGAACCTCCGAGAACCAGGACTAGTGACTTTTCCGCATGGGGTTTTCAAGGCTAAGACCTGTGGACAGGTCTTGAAACGCTGACCGTTTGGGTCTCAAGACGTAGCCGCGGAGATGTGAAAACCAATATAACCAATCTCGCAAGCTCGCTCTTTCAGCAGTCAACATAGGGGCTCTTTCAGCGCTGTTGTTTGGGTTTGACGATGATCTGAATTTGCCTCGCTCGGGTCTGTAGCGTTGCGCTTTGCTTCTCATCGTGGCAACGACGTGAGCAACACCTCTCAACTCACCCATAAGTGCGTCTCGGCGTATCCCATTAGATCAGCTCCTACCCTTGTTGGCCGGACACTCACTTGCGCACCCAAAATTTCACTCTCTTGCGCACTTTGACTCACTTGCGCACTTTCATCAAAAGCGGACACTCACTTGCGCACTTTCAGCGTGCGCCCCGGACAATGGGATGTCCCGGTGCGTATCGGTGCGTCTTGTAGGCTAGCATGCGCCCCTGACACCAGCGATGCAGTGCGTCAGATGCGCAGGTGCGTCACTCAGTTGCCTGGCGAGTGGTACAAACAGCGAGTAGAATTTCCTGGCGAGGGGTGTTCGCCCCTGTTGTTGCCCTCCCGCTGTTCTTTAAGAATGTGAAGTTTGTGTCAAAAGACATCTTGGGAGTGATGTGATCCAAGATGCACGCTGGGTTCAACTTCAAGGTTTCCAGTCTTTGGCTCAGATCCAAACTGTTGGCAGAAGAAGCATCGCGAGCGTTATGAAGGTGACTGGAAGAATTCCAACCCATTCGAAGGCAGCTGCGCACCTTGGATGGACGTGTGCATGTTGCATCAAGGGCTTAAAAAATATTCTTCAGTTTGTCTGAAGCCCTCGAAAGGCCCAGGAGTAAAAAGAGACAGTAAAGCCCACTGATCAATCCACGTTCTCCCTAGTCTAACGCACTCACTAGGCCAATGTGTTCTTTGATGTTGCTTTCATCAATCTCTCAACACACTGAGGCCAACACCTATGTCGCAGTAGCTTGAACTTCATTTTGATGTCCATCATAGAACCAACAATATCCATCCGGCCATTGGTTTCTTAGGGTTCATCTGCATCTCACTGTCGCATGCTATGACCTTGCTGACTTACTGAGCATCCTCAAGTGAGCAACATGAGCCTCATCGGCGGAGGATCAAGGCACGGCGATGAAGTGTTTCTGCTGGTTTCAAGGCCAAATCAAAATTTGAATACGTGCTCAACCTGGGTGCCCAACCTGTGGCTTTGCAAAAACTTCTTCGACCAAACCAGGTGAATTCAGGTGAAGCAGTAGGAAGGCTAGCTTGAGATACTGGTCTTGCAAAGGATATGAGATTCTTGATGGAAAAGTAAAAGCTCTCTAGGAATCAGGTCCTCACATCCCGCGAAAGTTGGATGGTTGGCCTCTTGGAAAGAAGCCTCCTCTTGAAACCCCACGGGGGTTCTACTTCCATGATCTTCCATGTGTCTTGGAGTCGGAGATCATGCCAAACCCTCCGAACTGTTGACCATCCAAAACAACGTGTGGCTTGGATGAGGTCGCGACGCAGTGCACGTGAGGCCTCCTGGAGTGCCAGGCAAGCTGACCGTCGAAGAAGTGCCGCTTGGCTTGCTTGTCCTGGCCGGATGTCATATCGGATGGACCCTGCAAACATCCTTTATATACGCTTATAAAAAACACATGTTTGCATTATGTTTCTTACAATCATTGTTTTTATACTATATAGAGAAAACCAGTGGCCTGATATTATGATAATACCCTTCGAGGTTCCCCCTTTTTTTGAGAGAGATCAACTGACTAACTGCTAAGAATGTGGATCTCGCGCTTCAAGCAAGAAGACCCGTAGAAGCCCAAGAGTTTGGGGGGCATTGTGGTATCTCGAACCAAGCATGTTGCAAAATTGCCCTCTTGAACACATCGCCAAGAGGAAGGCCACGTCTGAAGGCATCGTTGAAGAAAGTTAAACTAAGGGCTGGTGAACTCGAACCTGAAATACGAGAACAAATCAGAACTCTTGAAACCTCGTGGAACCCTGTGGAACCTTGTACACGAACCCTGGGTCCTGGATCCCCCCCCCTTGTCCCCCGGACCCGCGTCTCAGACCGCCTTCGTTTCGACCGCTTCAGCTCGGTCACCAGCGCTTCCAGTTCGGCACAGCGCTGCTGTAGGGCCTGGGGACCGAACCCACCGAACCGAACGGGTTCCGTCCGGGGCGATCCACAGATCCACCCACAGTCCGGGGCAAATAAGATTGGTACACAAGAACCCTGAAGAACGTATCCAATGCACAGGCATTGGAACCAACGCTTTTGGAGGCTTCTATCCGGTTTCAGTTTCGTCAACGTCGTCCATCTCTTAAGTATATGGTGGGCCCCACCCTGCATAAGGCGCAAAAGAACAGGAGGGGGTTCGAAAGCTCCTGCCTCCATGTCATGCGACTGAACATCCAGCAAATCCACACCTGGCAATCATGACAAAATGTGAGAAAACGAGAAACTGTAGCAACAAGGTTGGCTTCGTTTCGTGATTTGCAAGAATGGGAAAAAGAACACTGTGCCGAGTCATCATTGCCAGGTCTCCCAAAAGCACTTTTCTCACTTCCAGGTCGCAGACCGTCCAGGTTCCTCTCGTGTTGCCAGAGCCGGCCGAGCCGCTTGCAGCTCGCTGTACAGTTTTCTTCCACTCCACTCAACACAGCCCGCCGGTGTCTTCCCAGCGGACGACTGCGACGCGTCACTCATGGGGATCCCGAACAGCATGGGAAAAGCTTTTGAAGCGTCCGATCGCTCCTAGTAGTATGGCCAGGAGCCCTTAGTAGCTTCATTCTCGCTCCATTCGATGCCCTTTGCTCCTAGTAGCTTTATTGTTACTATGATAAGCAATTGGGGGTGTTCATCCAACATCTCTAATACTTGGTTTGTGTTGCTCTGGCGGGAAACCACACGAGTGCAGTCCAACCTGTCCACTTCTGCCTATCCCTGTGCATCCATCGTCTGGCGATTTTTGTTGCTGCTTACTTCAATACATGAAGTGGCTCCATCAGTGGCACCATCTGGTGCATATAGACGCAGGCCCACATCAGCCACATACAAAAGGTCGAAGTCCAAACCACAACCAATCCAAGTCTGATGCTTTCCGCTTTCGTAATGTTTGCAGTCTCCTTGATGAAGAACGTGGAGGATACCATGCTGGCAACAAGACCAATCACAAGGAAAGTGATCGTTCCGGTGACGAGGCCATGAGCAAAAAAAGCCCTGAGGCTCTCCCATCTTCCTTACACTCGAGCTGACGTGCTCGAGCCAAGGCAAATCATTTCCCAAATGGCTTCGAGCCGTGTTGCCAATCATATTCCAATCTGCATGAAGAACTGGGCAACTAGCTCTGCTGTCCGAAACGGTTCTTTGAAGCTCTCAGAATCGTGACGTCTCAAATACCCTCCACTGGCCTCTACTAAAATGAGATGTTGAAGACGCCATCGACGGCAAATGCCCTGCGAAGATAATGCACGGCTTCATGACTGCTTAGACAAACAACTATCTGAAAACCTCATCTTCGGTGCCTCCATTCTGCCGAAATTGGTTGAAGCTATCCAAGAGCTTGTCCTAGGTTCACAGTCACAGCAAGTAGCACAGGGTGCACTGCATGCAAACGTGTTAATCGCTCTCCCAGCACTTCTTCCACTTGTCCAGAGGGCCAAGCCCGTTCAAAGGGGCCAAGTGGTTGGCCGGGTAGCCTTGCAAAGAAATGTACGAGCGACTTTGGCAAGTCCAATAAACATCCGTCGGCTGTGACCTATCTTACAAGTGTGCATCACCAGCATCACGTCTAAGACACATCAACTGGTGTTCCAAACTTGGGCACACCAAAAACACCGTCACTACCAAAGATCACCTACGTCAGTTCCCCACCGACAGATCGACTTGCGTGACATCGCCGCTTCCCGTTGCCGGCCTCCGGAGGCCCAAATGACCCTGGACTCGCCGAGAGGTGGCCTCATTTCGCACCGAAAAGGGCGGAGAAAAGGGCGGTCTTTTGTTTCGTTAAGGGCGGTCTTTCTTGGAGGAGTCAGATTTGCTTCCAAGTCCAAGTGATTCGGAAAGACTTTGGCCATTTGGGGTCCCCCTTCCAAAGAATCCCTAACCGAAGTTTGATGGACACCCAAGGGCTCAAGGGCTCAGGTTTGTTCAGCTTGGATTTCCATCAGCTTCAGCTGCTCCGATCCACCGGCGTCGACATGCCGTTCCGAGGTGCTCCGCGCGATGAAGTGGCAGACCTGAAGGGTGCCACGCTCGGAACGGCTCCGCACGGCGAGGTCCACCGACCTCTCCGCACGAAAGAAAAGGCCACAACAGGACATCTGAGATGGAGACAATCCTTGTGTGTCCAACCTGAGCATGTCGAAATTCTCTGTTTCGTCCTAGCTTCGCTCTGTCTCCAAGTTTCCAAAACTCCGTCTCTGTGGATGCTCAACTGAGTCAGGGGCCCTTCCCACATTGCAGGGCGAGCTGCTAGGGACAGCGGCCATTTCTGCTTGCTTTCAGCCTGAGCGCGGCTCGTGCGGCCCGCCGTGCAGCCCGCCGTGCAGCTGCTTCTCATGTCTCTTAAGAGACTTAAGAACCTTGTCTCTTTGCATCCCAAGCCCACTGAGATCAAGTTCCACACAGCAGCAAGGTCGTCAGGAGTGGTGACTAGGCCCTGCACAGGCTCGACAAATCCAAGCTCAAACACCCTGCTACCAGTTTCTTCTTTGGTTCGACTGCCTCCTGCAATGAATAAAATAAATATGATGTTGCTTTTTCTGTCACAAACTATATGCTCAACCATCAATGTCATGCAACTCGAGTTGCGTCAAAGTTGCTAACAACGGCTCCATGTGTCGCTGCAAAATGAACTCCAGAAAACTCCTTCTTTGGGGGGATTCTTGCCGCTCCACCGTCACCAATCCTTCACCGGACTCACCGAGGATTCACCGAGCACCACGGCTGAAGGTCCCGATCTGAAGGTCGATCTGAAAGCTCCCCAAAGCACCTTGTTACTAGTAGCTTCTTGTTACTAGTAGTAAGGCCAGGAGCTACTAGTAGCTTTTTGCTCCTTTTAGCGATGCCCTTTGTTCCTAGTATATAGCTTCTTGTTGCTAGTAGCAATGGCCTCCAACCTAATAGCGATGGCCTCCACCTAGTAGCTTCTAGCTACTTCTTGTTACTAGTAGCGATGGCCTCCAACCTACTTGCGATGGCCTCCACCTAAAAGGGTCCTAATACACGTTCAGGTTCAGACCGGGGTCTTCGACGCTCAATTTCTGTCGGGAGTCAAGAACCCGAGCATCCAACGCTGGATCGATCATCCAGGCACGGCCCCCCCAGAGAGTGTTCGATGCAAACTGCGGCCTCGACCGCAGTGTGCACGTTCTCAAGTTGGATGTCACCGGGAACGAGTCACATGGTGACGCACCCTTCATGACTCTTTAAAAAGGACTATCGACTTTGGGGGTTGGGGTTAACCAAAACAGTTGCAACACCAGGCCCTTCTTTTTTGCAGGTCAATTTTCAGGAATCCTGATTGCTCCAACACCCACAGGCCTTTTGGAAAGGAAGTGTTCCTGCTGGCGGCTGCTTTGGTGCCTGGAACACATGGCTCAGAAGTTGCTTCAACTGGTCGAGGAATTGGCCACAAAGAAGTGACGCACTTTTTGCTGCAAGCATACCAGCCAATCTGTTCTGTGGCACACTTGGCACTTTCACATGGCCACACAGGCCCAAGCAGACGGGTGCCGTAAACAGGCTCGTGCAGGTCCCGCAATTCGGTCGGCAGTTCCACTGCACGGTCGGCGTTCGGCGCGTTCGGCTCTCCGCGTTCGGCTCTCCGTCTGCGTCTAGGAGTCCTTGCAAACAACGCGAGTCTGTGGGAATTATCTGGTGTATCTCATGTGGTCAAGTCACATTCTCTTGCATCACGAACTCTGCATCTCCCGTGGCCTCCTTACAGCCAAAACAAAGGCAAACGAAGGCCGTTTTGGAGCTGGAGCAACCCTCTGAGATGAGGACCTCATCGTAGGGAGGACCGTCCTACAGTTCTGAGTAAAGCAAACAAACCCTGTGGTCCAGAGCATCAACTCATTGAAAGACCCACTTCGAAGATGTTACAGGACAACGAAAGGATTTACAATAAAACAACTACTACCTTCAAGATGGCCCTCTCAACTGAAGCTACCAAGAATCAAACGGAGCCATCTATATAGTCTAAAGATAGAGAAGGCAGAAATCTTAACAGCAACAAATCTTCAGCCCATGCTCTCCTCCTCACCCGAGCTTGCCGACATTTCGGGCGAGTTCACCATCGTGCGCAGCTGCCTTACAACTAACGGTACCCTCACACGTTTGAGGCCGATTGTCCGGGACAAGAGTCCGGACTAAAGAAAGAGCGGCTTCAAGACTTTAAAACAACAAGCTCTTGTGTCTTGAAGAAAAACATTGAGGTGTTTTAAAATATCACCATCTTCCTTCTGAGTATATAACTTATCGTTCATCAAGTTCACAACAGTTGCATCTAGGCAAACAGTGGGTGGGTTTAGAGTTCCTGCACAGTCGATTGCAGGCAAAACCACCCCTGTCACCCCCGCCAAGCCAAACTTGTAAAACTCTGTCCATACAGAACTCTGCCAAGGCACGTCGGACCCCTTCGCCGTGAGTTCGACAGCAATGAAGCCACGAAGGACGTGTTTCTGAAACGTGCCTGAAAGGCGTAGCGGCGACGCGCAGTTCGCAAAACAAACAAGGAGCGATCGGACGCTACTACGGGCTCCTGGCCTTACTACTAGGAACAAGAAGCTGCTAGGGGCTCCTGGCCTCGCTACTAGGAGCGATCGGACGCTACTAGGGGCTCCTGCAGCGGAAAAAAGAGAAGAACATGCAAGCAACCATGCCGCACTCGTTGGTGAAAAAATACTCCTCCTGGACTGGATCCCCAAAACTACAGAAAAACAACAAGTGTGGTTCCACATCATTCGATCTCAAACTCAAAGGAGCACTCTCCCCACTTCCACCTTTGTAGGTCTTCATCTGCTTTCGTCACTTCCTCACTCTACTTCTTCCCACCCTCCAGCGCACCAAGCGTCGAGTCCCGCCGCGCGGGCCACGTTCGAGCGCCCGGGGGACTGCCGCGCCTCGGGGTCCGGAGCGCACGGGGCGAGTCGGTGGGAAGAGAGGTCCACATGCCGTGTCCGGGTGGGTTTGGTCTCACCGGATGGGCGTTGAAAAAGAAAAAGCAAGCGGACACAGCGAATTGGGATTGGGAGCCTCAGGTTCGACGAGGCCAAGGTGCGTAGTAGGGCGTGCTGTTGGGATAGTCTCGCATGTGCCCAATCTTTCCCGTCTTCAGGAAGTGCAGAAAAATCTTCTTGGAGAGCATACCCTCCGAGCGCATTCGTTTCGCACAACTAAATGCAAAAGACAACCCTGCAATCTAACATGGACCTGTGAGAAGGCGGGAAAGATAGGGAAAGAGATGACCTTTTGGAAACGCAAGACTATCTTCCTCTACCTTTTGGGCGGTCCATGTCAGCCTGCAGGGATGTACCTGAACTATGTGGTACAATATCCAAGGATCATGCGCCTGTAGAACATCCTGCGGCGCCGAAGCAAATCATCAAAACAACTTCAACAAGTTGCCTGTTCCTTCAACAAAGCTCCGTGTGGTTGCCAGTCCTCTGAGTTTCCTCGCATGGACCCAACCAGGAAGATCCGTTTGCATCCAAGTTGTTTGAAGACTTTGTGAGCCTGGCAGCAGAACATCTCAAGAACATGCTAAACCTGGGAAAATAAGGTGCCTGGCCCAAAGAGGCATCTGGAGACATCCGCATCACCGAATGATCCTCGGTCAGCCCCAAGAACAGAAGCTCACAGAGTAGTAAAGAATAGGCAGGTTCGGCGAGCAAATGAGCAAGTATACAGGTAGACAAACAACAAATGATGGCAGATTACACTTTAGCTTTGAAAAAAGTGCCACATGGCAGATGCAGGAATCTAGTCGAAACAGTACAGCAACATCTCTCTCCCTTCCAGGCGGAAATGGAGGCAGGAGATATGAGGCCCAGAGATGTGGATAGAAGCCGTGATAGATGTCCAACACAAAGGCTGTTTCACTAGAGCACGAAGCCAAGCGCCAGAGGCGGCCATCGAAAGTGGCGCTGCACAGTACGAACCACTCGCAGGTCGTGCAAATCAGGGTAGATCAACGCATTTGGTTGTCGTGGTTTGTCATTGGACCATACTGGAAAGAAGTTCTAGCGAAGCAGTAGGTGCACTGAAGTCCAGGAATCAGCGATCAAAGTACACAGCCGGTGAGAGTCAAAACACTCAAGTCAATGGAAAGATCAGGTTAGACCTAAAATCCGCACTCTCAGCAAGCAACGAGTCTGCATCGCCAAGTTGATGCTCTCCTCTACCAAAACTTCTTGTACTTCATGACAATATAGAACAGTCAGTTCTAAACAAAGCAAAGCGGTCGCTGACTCTTGATTCAATTGATTGACTAGGTCTCCCTGACGGGGTTTTCGGTGGAAAAAAAGCGGGGCGGCGCAAACCAGAAAGAAAACCCACCAAGACAGGAGACAACATGACCATCTCACAGTGCGCCCTGGTGCCAAGCAGCTGTCACAGAGAGGAGTTCATCCTCATTCACACGATCAGCATCCGTTCGCCCGAGAGTGGCAAGATGTCCTGATGAAACCACATGAATGAGAACAACTTTGCTAACACATTGTGCTCTCAATCTTCATCTGAGTACACTTTCTTCATCTTCTATCTTCTACCTTTTCTGAAGAAAGAGTCAAAAGATGCCAGATGCCGGAGAAGCAACCCAACAGCTCTCGCAAATATTCTCGCTTCACGTATCCCAAGAAGCCTCAAAACGACATGGCAAGAACCAATCTTTCTTTCAGTTTCTTTCTGGGATGGTTGAAGCTGAACGATGTGCGCAGTGCAACCACACCAGCAAAGACAGCATACCTGATCTGAAGCAAGCAGCTATCACCTTTGACAACCGGATACCCAGAGTAATGGAAGTTCTGAATCAGCCATGTCCTTGGATCTTCGGCTTGCACATGTGTGCATTGTTCAAAGTGAAGGGATCCCTCCAAACGCTGGGCTTCATCTATGCTGCTATGCTCTATTCCGCACGCAGGCCAGGGTTTTGTTTTGTTTCGTTCACTTGAGACACTCTCTCATCTTGAGACTTTAGTTAGGCAGGCGGCAGACCCAGGAGAAATTCAGGCTAGCATGAAGGCTTGTCACTTTCATTTCAGTTACCCTTGCACTTGAAAGCGCTCAAAGCCTGGAAAAGCGCAAGCAGCATGCCTGGCATGTTATGAAAGGCATCAGTGCTTCCTTCATGTTCTGGAACCACGCTGAGCTTCAAATCAGCGACCGTGGGCTGCAGACTTATATCCAGTTTGGTCAAGCCTTAAGGCTCTATGGATGACAACCGTGCGCACAGCGGCTGTGGCAACAAGACAAGCGAAGGCAAGAGAACCTCATCACCAAAAAGCCGTTTGGCAACATCAAAAAGGCGGGCCTGACTGCATGATGTCGCAACATCTCCTCAGCGCAGGTGGCAAGCCCTTGACCCCAAGACTCAACGAATCGAAGAAGGCAAAAAAGCCAGTGCGTTCCAAAAGGCTCAATGAAGGTCACATCCAGTTCTTCCTGCAGAAACCTTACAGTCGCCCAACGTTCCCTCCTCCCATCCTGTGCACGCGGCAAGAGGCACACGTCTTGTGGCAAGAGACGGATATCCCTTAAGGACGATGTACAGGTCGTAGATGCCTCACAGCTGTCTGTGTTCACAAGACTAGCATCAGCGTCCATCGGAAACATGGGAACTGCGTCCATCGATCCCACCTTCGTTCAGTGTGTCTCCCACCTGAATATCGAAAATGAATGAAATCTGGCCATCGACTTGCACATACTGCAACTGCGTTTGGAGAATATAGAAATGAAAAAAGTTAGAAAAAAGCAACCTCAAAGAGAACAATTTATTTGCATCCTGGAGGCAAGCTTGGCGATAAGAACCTGGCGTGTTTTTTGGAGATGCACCACTACACAAAGAGCAAGTAGCAAAACTTGGAGAACCATCTTTTTAATGCTACCCTCACTCACCGAGCCGGACAAGGAGCAGCGATCATGAAGGGCACGATGTAAGTCATTCCCCCTGTAAGCTCCAGCATGATAGCCACCAAGGAGATCGTCACCCGACAAACCTGGTGATCGTCCGCTGAGCGGAGCTGGCGGAACCGCTGCGCGGAGCTGGAGCGGTTCGGATTTGAAGCAAACTAAGGAGACATGAGAAGCGAATACAGACTTGGGGCAAGCAATGGTCCGCAAGCCCTTTGGGAGACAGTGGCCTTTGGGAGACAGTGGGCTTTGGTCACTTGCTCAGCCAACTCAGACATGAACTTCGCACATGTGCATGACGCTAAAACGAGGTGTGCGCGTGTGTGTGTGTGTGTGTGTCAAACCCCGTTTCCAGGGGCACTACTCTCTACTATTTCTCCTTCCTTTCATTGTCAATGTACAGTTTGCAACAGCAGGGGGCCCATGGGCACATGGATGGCATGGGCCAACGAAGACCCATCCATGTTGCCGTGAAAACGTACCTGCACAAATTTTTAACATATTCTAAAGAGCTACTGCGTTTGTTCAAACATTCAGTTGCGCTGACCTTTCATTCCTGCGGTTTTGCAAGTCACGTGCTAAGTATTCACTTAAAGGGCTAATGCTCACCGCGAATTGCCTGAAGACAAGCTCCACGGAGCAACCTTCTCAAGTGTGTTTCGCAGCTTCTTCCCACCGTGGTAAGCTGTGTGATCCCTACAGGGCGCTGTTACCGAGAGAACCTTCTCACTCCTCACCGTGGGAGTAATTTCTCTGAAGTTTTCTGAAATCCATTCGACTGAATTTTCCTGCTCGAAATCAGCTTGTTCGGAGTGTCTCACCTTGCACACGTGAATTTTACTGCAGAGTTCACTGAAATTCTTACTGAAGTATACTGCAGAGTTCAACTGAATCAAGTCTCACCCAGAAGCCATCACTTTCAATTTAAATTCTTTTCTTTTCAACTTTTAAATTTTTCAAGATTTTCATTTTGATTAGAGTCTGTGTCTTGCTCACTCCTCCACTTTGCAGTCATACATACCAGATTTTCGAGATCTACACTGTCGTACATATTTATATACACCACTTTGATTCGATTTGCAGAGCCGAGACTTTCAGTACAGTGGCTGAACTACAATATTTACAGTCGATGATTCCCTTTGCATTCAATTGCCTACAATCAAGATACCACACCTTACAACAATACACCTACCCTCCAGACATTGCTCACACTACAGCACAGCCAGTATCAGCGTTGCCCAGCACTATTACCAGAGAACGGCGGACAAGTCACACCCTCAGAAGCCCAGTTTTCCGCAAGCAACACAGCTACCAGCACTGGCTACGATCAGCACCTACCAAAACAAGCCGCACCTACCTTCCTCAAACAACACTGCTATCAGCGTCAGTCCTACCAGCGCTGCTACCGGCAACCTCCCCTCAACCACATTCACAACAGCCAACCCTGTTTCCAGCCATCATACCCACCCACTCCAACACCACTCTCCACAAAGATCAAACACGTCGCACCCACCAGCACAAGCGCAGCAAAACACACCGCTACCAGCATCAGTCCTACCAGAACTTTTCCCACAAACAGCGCTACATAACAAGGGGCGCCTAACACCGGGGCTCGGTGGCTCACACCCCGGGGCCTCAAAATTGACAACGACAAAACACCGCAGGCACAGATTTTGCCCGCACCAGCGCTACCCAAACAAGTCACACCCTCACAAGCGTAAATCAACACCCAACACCGCTACCAGCATCAGTTACACCGGCGCTGCTCCCACAAGCCCTACTGCTACCAGCAACGACACCCAAACAATCACACCCTCACAAGCACACTTTCCACCAACAACACTTCCACCAACAACACTCCCACCAGCCTCAGCCCTGTTCACAGCGCAGTGCCACTGCTACCAGCAGCACCACCTAAACAAGCCACATCCTCACAAGTCCTTTTTCCACAAACAGCACTGCTATCAGAATCAGTCACACCAGCACTGCCTCTGCTGCTATCAGCATCAGTCATACGAGCGATGACGAGAAGCTCACCGAGCAAAAACTCAACAAGAAGCCACGACCCAACTGGAAGCACGTTGCCAGAGTTCTCCACAAAACAGAGGTCGCTTGCAAAAACGTTGGAAAACTCTCCAAAACCTGTCTTCACGCAGGGGACATGCATTGCAGAGCTCATTGACAGTACGCTCAACACTTTTACTAGTTGCGCCGATTACGGCTTTCTGTTTGTGTCAAACCCCGTTTCCAGGGGCACTACTCTCTACTATTTCTCCTTCCTTTCATTGTCAATGTACAGTTTGCAACAGCAGGGGGCCCATGGGCACATGGATGGCATGGGCCAACGAAGACCCATCCATGTTGCCGTGAAAACGTACCTGCACAAATGTTTAACATATTCTAAAGAGCTAATGCGTTTGTTCAAACATTCAGTTGCGCTGACCTTTCATTCCTGCGGTTTTGCAAGTCAAGTGCTAAGTATTCACTTAAAGGGCTAATGCTCACCGCGAATTGCCTGAAGACAAGCTCCACGGAGCAACCTTCTCAAGTGTGTGTGTGTGTGTGTGTGTGCGCGCTTGTGAGATGAATGGCCCAGACTCCATTGAAAAAGGCCATGTCATGTTTTGCCAACTTAAGGTATGTTTTGCCAACTTAAGGTATGTCGATGCAACCTGGGGTAACTATACATCATGGGCTGGTTGAATTCGTTGATCCCCTTTCACAGATTCTTGCCACCCAACAAATACCTTTCAGTCTTTAAGAACAATCTTGAAAAATATGAATTCAGTTCTTCAGTATGGCAAACCCAAGCAAAGGGAATATTGTATTTAGATATGTTCGATGAGAAAATGCGCGAAATTCACCTTCTACTGCCATCTGTGGTGGCTTTTGTTTCAGCCAACACCTTCAGTTCAGAGAAGAGACGCCACCAAGCACGGCAGCTGCTCCAACCATTGCATACCTACAAATGGTGTATGCACGTCATATATTATCAACAACTTAACAATAACACAGGAACCACAGAAGGGTTTTACTACCTGCGATGCTTTTCTTCTAGTGAATGATTACAATCAGAAGGTAGCAGCAAGTCAGTTCCAGCTCATATATTCAAACTGCATCAACTTGAAAAGGCGTTCAATGTAAGGTGGTGACACTCCAGGCTCCACGGTGCGAGGAAAAATCTGGCGTTCATGATTAGCAGCCTGGGAAGTGGCGAGACTGGTCAAGACGGGTCGCGCCCAGTCAAGTGCCATCAAGCGATAGTGCCGACTTTCGGCGATGGTGCCTGCACGATGACACCAACAAAGCGTCCAATGGCAGCACCCGTGAAGAGTGAGGGAACAAACAGTCCTGGGTGGCCAGGTGTTGACGAGCCGTGCAACAATTCAACCATCTGCAACAGTCATTCCTCTCTAAACAAAACTCTCCTGTCAACTTCTTTGTTCTCTTGTGAACAAGTCTACCAGTTCATCTCACGAAATCGTCAATGCAGCAAGGCCACCTGCAGGGCAAGGCACCCCGAAGGTCAAGATGGTCCTCAGCAGGCCGCAGACAGATATACACTTCCTGGAATGAATGATGGGAGTGGATGGGCATTGCCCCCGAAAGGAAGACCCTTTTTTCTCCACAAACAGGGGGGTGAACTCCACTTCCAAGTTAGTTCCAGGGAGAGTACCTGAAAATAGCCAAGGAAAAGGGCCACCGCACTAAAACAATGCCTTGGCAATGACACTCGGGAGACACTGACAATCAGTCACATCAATTAAGGTCCAAAAAGAGTGGTTGCAATCTAGCACATGCTGAATTGGCCTTTGGGCCCAGGATCAACTGATCTAATCCATCACTTCACAGACTGGAATCATAAAGCTACTTCGCTTGACTCTAAACGGCCGATTGCTGCCCCAAGTTCTGAAGCAAACGGATCAAGGCGGCCAACAGTAGCTCCATCAAAAGGGAGGCAGAGGCTTTCGCATACGCATCATCCGCGGTGCAAAGCTTCAAATGCCCCCGCAGCTGATGGCCTAAATGCTCGGTCTTTGCTTGCAAAGTTGCAGGTATGCAGGGCGTTTCGTTAAGGAAAAGCAGGTTAAAGGAACTCTTGTTCCAAGACCTTCCACCAAGATGCCCGAGCCAGCATCACAGGCTTCGAAAAGTGCATGAATTGCATCAGAGCTTAGAACCCGAGTCATGGCCAGTGGAAACGAGGAGAGCAATGTCACCAAGGCAATACAAGTCACCTGATGGCATGCATCCCACTGGTGGACCATGTGGTTTCGGTTTCACCATGCAACACGGTGGAGCGAACACACGGTGGAGCCTCCAAGACGGGGTGCACACGCTTCCGGAAGGCCGGCGTCATGCGAAAGGCCGACCAGCGGACATTGAGGGAGTTGAAGACTGCTCCAATGAGGCCACCCACAACGCCCAGAACGGCAAAAATGAAGTACCTCAGACGTGCAGGAAAACATAGTACACGTGCAATTACAAAGACACTATATAGATTGCTTTCTAAGCAAAACCCTTGCTTTCTTCCAGAATTCCTGGCCAAATGCTCGATCGGATGGCAGGCGGTGCTGTATTCAACGCTGAAGAGCGTCAGGCCTCACGAGCTTCGGTCCACGGTCCGCCGATCGCGAGAGTCGTTCCCGGTCGCCTTTGGTGTTGGTCGTGTTGAGCACTGAGAGCACAATCGCAGCTGCCATTGCTGCTGTAAATGACTTGATCAGTGTACGTGAAGGGAAAAAGGAGCTGACCTTAAAAATGCCGATGTCACGACGACGCATTTGGTTCCGCAGGTCTTCTGGAATACCTGGATCGCGTTTTATTCCGAACTCCGAACTTACAGCCTTTGCGTGGTTTTTCAACGCTTTGCGGTCTAAAAGCAAAGAAGACTTAATTGATTCTCGTCAGCATGACATGTGTAATCTTTACTCCAACAGCGTGCAAATCGCAAATAAAACATGTGTGGACTTCAAGAATGGAAAGTGTTTGTTCCAAAGAGAGAAATGGAAGCGCGTGTCTAAGCAAGCTGGGATTCCTTCTCTTCTAAGCTCACTTGAACCATTGCTTGTTCGTTGAATACTCAGTGCAAAAACTGCTCTTGTTTATAAAAAGACTATATAAGAACCGAGACATATATATGGAGACTTATATATGTGAGCTCACACTGTAGAGTTTCTGCCTGCAAATTGTTTTGTTGTCTGAAGTGAGGTGATGCCGCCCGACATGGACTTCCTATGTGTAATGGTGTCATGAGTCATGACCCCTGTTAAAAGGAAAGGCTTCCTATGGCTTCCTTATGCTTCCGTCGTTTCTTCGCGTGCGGCGTATTCTGCATGGCTTTCATTTCAGGTATCTGTGCATGCACAGCACCAGGCATTGGTGCTGAGTTGCTTCTTCCAAGCTAAAGAGTACGCCACCCAAAGGTGCTCCAAACGCTGTGCTTACTCCAGCAGCTGCTGCAGCAGAGAAAAGCTCTCGACGTTTGGCTTCATTGGCAAACCTTGGACAATGACGGAAGTGAGAAGGAAAAAGCGACTGTCCAAAAGAAGACAAACCCTTTCGAAGAGTGTCTACAAAAAGCGACACAACGACAGTGGAGACAGGGGAAAAGCTGCATACCAAGAAGCTGTGGAAAAGCCCGTGAGAGCAGTTGAGCCCAGCACACAGCGACATGCACAAGAGGTCCTTCCTTGCCCAATGACATGCCTGGTGCAAGTCGAGCTCGTCTAGTCAGAAACCAAATGAAAGCAATCATGTTGTGGAGAAAATAGCGGTTCACCCCGCAGCCTGCTGCGACAGAGAGCATGAGCCCTGGAACTTTGATGAGCAAAGTGCGCCAGGAGACCACATCTGCCATCACGAATCCGTTCCTGGGCCGCAAGGAACCAATTGTTTGCCAGGCACATTCAGCCCTTCGTTGCCATGCCCACCAGTGGGAAACCCAAGAAGAAGGATGGACAAATGGATGAATGGGTTGTTTGTGACTGTTCAGGAGCTGAAGAATCCCGTGTTTTGGGACACCATGTTGAAGAGTCATGCAAGAAGCATCCTCGCTTTCTTACCGTTGCCATAAAACTTTTGTGGGCTCCACAACATTGTCGGTTTCTCAACATAGTCATCCACGAGATGGTCATTGACACAACATATCGTCTGAGAATGGGGTGGGCAGCTTACTAGCTGAGGTGTTGGTACAGGGAAGAACTGGTTATTGTTTCAGTGTGTGTGTGTGTGTTCAAAAATTGTCCAGCGGACCGTGGGAACGGTTGCTCCGCGTCAGAAACCAAGATTGTTAAGGATCCCTGAGATCTCTGGCAAGTCTGATCTTACTGTTGCAGCTGCGGTTTTGGGGTTCGTAGCAGGATACGTTTTTCGGAGAAAAAACAATTACCAGCAGCTCTTGCCTCCTTGTACCCACAAGCTGGAATGTTGGCTGTAAGCTAGCGAAAACCGCTAGTGCAATCAATCCTTGTATCCAAATTCGTTGGTTGCGTGATTCATCACCAAGATTGCAAACCGACGCTGCTGAATACTACCCACATCCCACTGGGAACATCAGGAGGCTATAAATCGAAAAAAAAATAACAAGAAGTGGCCATTACCAGTCTCTGTGAACCAGTGAAGTCGTAAGCGCGACAGAAACCCCATGCTTGGCCCATGCATGCTTGCCAAACTTAACAAAGGAATGTGCTTTTGTCCGATCAAACCGATGCCTGGGTTCAATATTGTTTTTACTTCTGGTATGCCCGATCCAGCTGCAGCAGGGGCAAAGGCATACACCAGCATCCCGGAGATAAACGCCCACAGCGTACCGAAGCCAACATTGAATGCATACCTTGGTTGTCTCAATAGACTGGCAATTCTTGCAGAAACCGGCCTTAGAAACAAACAACTCTTGATGATTGCAGAGGGAAAGAAGCGGGTCAAGAAGAAGGATGTGCCATACGTGTCCACATACTGGCTTTTGATACCTTGCCACATAAGGCTTTGACCCTGTCATGCCATGGCCCCAGTAGATCCATGAATCCTGCAAGAAGAACAAAAAGGCGCCCCAAGCATCTCATGTCTCAAATGAGGGGAAACAACCAGGAACCCATGTGGTTCATGGGTAGTAACGTTTCAGACCATGCCAAGATCTTCAGGAGTGTTACAAGCGTCACCAAAACCGACCTCTCTCCTCTGGGCAATGTCGGAAGGGAATCCACGGAGGGCTGCACACACCGAAGCGCACCGATGAGAGTCCTCGCAAGGGGGACTGAGGAGCGATCTGACTTCGTGCGGAGTCAAGTGGGTAGAGGGCCCTCTTCTCATGAATCTCCGGGTTAATGCCAAAAAACGCTGCCTTGCACTCCCACATCCAAGCCAGCTCCAGAAAGAGATGAGCAAATACCCACCATAATTGCCAACAACCAGCCCTGCAATAGCCACCTAGGTCAGGAGAACATCAATCATAATGGAGTGTAATTTGCACCTAGCAAAGGCTGTGCAAACATTCGAAAGCAAATGAATTTCCAACTCTGATAGTCAGGACGCCAGGCACGGTTGCAGCAGCTGGTTTGCTCGCCTGCTTCTTGCTCATGAGAGATTTCCTGGCTGCATGTTGCAGCGGTGAACAGGCAAAGCTTTCAGAAGCACATACCTGCTTCCGGAGCACCACTAATCCAACCATTTTGACATAAGCTCAAGTTGATCTTTGAAAATAAATTGAGAATCTGATGGAAGAAGACGACAATTCGGTGGAAGGATGGTGGATCTCCTTCATTGAAACACCGAAGGTCACGAAGACCGCTGTGTTGAAACACGGATGCAGGCTGTGCTGGACTGGCTGAGTGTTTACTCGCGAAAAGAATGCTTTCTTCGCTTTACGGCCTCGCCATGCATTTCTACCGTAGGCATTGATGGCCATAATGCATCTTGAGTCGAATCCGGATTGCCCACGGCCTGGCGAATTTCAGGTGTTCAAACTTGGTTGGCAATGTGGTCATGTGAGAATGACACACACGAGACGTCGCACTACCTACCGTCTTCATGCGACCTATAGTGGTCCCCTTCCCGCAAAAAGACAAGAAAACATTGCTGTGTGAGGACCAGTGGCATCCAAGGCCAATGACCGGCTGGATCCCGACTCAACTGTGATGGCGGAGTCGTTGCCAAGAAGATTGCCTGGCCAAGCAGCAAAACCACCGAGACGAGACGGAAGTCATCACCCGTTCGATGTTGTCTCCTGATGCACTGAAGGTAAAGGAAAACCAAAAACCAGCACTCAAGGCGCTCCCACAACAGGCCATCTGCCGAAAACTGCAACACTGGTGAGCACATGTCACTTCTGAACGCCTCTGCGGTGCTTCTGCAGCTCCAACACTGCATGTTGCCTCCATTGAGAGGGCTCTTCGGTTGATTCAGACCTGAGTACCCCATGCAAACATCAAAACAGCACTGCCCGAGCACAACAAGCACAAGCAGAAATGAAGGCGAAAGGAGACACTGAAATCAAGAACAACCGTAGCTTCAGCTGTCTCCAGAGGAGTCACTGTACTACGCAGCAATGATTCTGTGCAGCACCTCCTTCTGACACAGCCCGCCGGAAATTCGTCATGGGTATTTCCATGCTACAAATGTGTTGCCGCTGCTCTAGTACCTTCTTTCAGTCACTCTCTTCAAGTGTGCTGTCTCAAACCAAAACAATACAGTAAATTCCTGTTCAAACAAGGCCTCCAGGACACCTGTTGATAAAAGAACAAGACACTTGTATCGTTGTATCAAAACAAATTGTACTTGCCAGTGGTCATTGGCTTGAGCAAAGCTCTCCCAATCTGCAAGCAAATCAAAAGGCAAATTCTGTGGTCATTGGCTACGAAAACCATCCGCAAAGACCGCCACATTCTGTGGCTCCTGCCTGGATCAGCATCGAAGGTGCTGTCTCCGGGTCCTGAGACGAGATGTTGCCCTCGACGGGGACATCGAAACACCTCGCGCCTCGACTCCCGAATCGCAGGAATTCCTGGCCTCCTCGGAGTATGCTAAAGCTCAAGAGAAAGGCCATTGACCAAGAATGAAGACAATCAGTCTCTCTCAAGTAAGCGGGGCAAGGCGCATCCAAGCGTTCCATCTGCGGAAATGTGGGATTGATCCTTGAGAGCCGTACCTAAGCAACACCATGACAGTCAGGTCTATTGAAGCGAACGGCAAACTGGGAGATGTGCGGCTCGAAGACCACGTGTTGAAGCCTCGGCACGATGCCGAACACCACTGGCTACGTGTCCCCAACCCACAGGCAAGCTCAACTCGATATATACATAAATAAATAAATATATATATATATACATACATTCTGAAAGGGCTCCGTTGATAGTTCAATTCACTTCAAATGTTTCTTGCAGTACAGAATCACAACCCATGGAGCAAAGGTGAATAATTTCTAGTGTGCCGTCCAGGGCTGTAAAACTTTCAGATCAACATAGATCTGCTGCTGTCTTCAGAGACAATGCTACCACCTGCAGGCATCTACTGCTTCCAACGTCCGCCCATGTCCTGGAGACCCTGCCGATGTGTCCACAAGACCAGCTTCACCTAAAGAAATCAAATGTGGTGCCACGTTGGTGACTTGGCAGAAAGGGGTCTTGCACCTCGTAGTGACGCTGCAGAAGAACCCGCAGGCAGGCGTCCCGAGCGCCTGAGATTGGATTCAACCGTTTACCGCTGTAGACTTCAGGACCTTTCTGCCATAGCTCTGAGAAACATGCCATGTCCGCAATGAAGAGGAGTTGCCTGACTGTCGGCGCTGTGGGTGAGGGACGTGGTTCACTGTTTGGAACAGGCGGGGGGGATCGAACATCTATTGGGGCGGTTCAGGTTTCCAGCACAGGCCACCTGCCACCAATCAAACCGGGCCAACTATTTTTTTTCCGTTGCCTGCAGCGCTTGGACAAGTTGTGGAAGTCCCTGCTAAGGCCATCGTCCTCAGTGCTGCTTGATGCCTTGTTTGAGCAAAGGATGTGTGGTACTTTCCCAACACATTTCGTTCAAATGACTCGAAGGTTAAACAAGCACGTTGGAGATGTTTCAAACGGTTCCTTGGCCTTCCTCAGCCGTTGCACTTGTTGAGCCGGATTGAACTGCACATCACTCTGGCCGCTGTTTGCTCAGCGCCAGGCAGGCCGGCGCAAGCAGCAATTGGCAGCACCTGGCAAATTACGGCAGTGTCAAACTTTGGCAACTGTGTCATGAATGTTTTACATCATGTGTTTTCTTTTCAACTGAGGATCTTACTGCGGAGCTGTCAAACAGCTCCGGCAATTCTGCACGTTTTCATTGGTTCATGCTTGAACCTGAAGACTCCCCATGCAAAATAATTGACAGGATATGTTTCCAATTTAAAATGGCGAGAGCATGTTTCTGTGGCAATTGAACTGGTAGGACAACAAGCATGGATTTTTAGCACCACGACATTTTTTTGTCTGTGAGCAGCATCACCATCCAGGCAAATGTATAGAAGGTGTTTGTCCATGTTTCATTTGCGTATGGTTTTTTCAGTGAAAACAATACCAGCACTGACCCCCAAAAAATTAAGCAGGTTTGCTTTAGGATATATGTCCTGAAAAAAAATCGGGGACGTCATAACACGGGACGCTGCATCACTGTTGCAGTCATACCCACAAGAAAACAAACCCGGACAAGGCGGAGAAGAAAGGGTCCACGGCACCGGACAAAGCCCGGGCATGGACAAACAGACCTGGACAAGGCCTGAAGCAAAACACGCAGACCTTCACAAAGCCTAGACAGCGGCCAAGCAAGAGAGGAAAGAAGATGTGTGTGAGGGGGCAAGGATGAAAAGGAAAACAATTGGAGGGGTCAGGAACCAATGAAACCAAACCTCTTTTGAAAGAGCTAGAGGGACCTGCCTGGTTTGGAATGTACGCGCTGTGTGTGCACCTAAGGTGGGGACAGCTCCCAATGGACCATACAAAAGCTTTGACCGCTCTGCTCACCTAATGGTTTTCTCGTAAGCTGCTTACTTGGATTCAATAATCCGGCAAGTCGGCACGCGTTCCCGGGCAGGGGGAAGATAGAAAAGAAACCGTTCGACGGGTCCGAAGGGGGGCACTCGTCGGGCCCTGGGCTGGCATGAAGCCCGACACACTTATAGAAATGCGTACGGACTTGACTGCGCTGGCCACACGCCAACCTAGGAAAAACATGTACAGAGATCTGATCATCTTTAGTCGTTAGGAGGCCAAGGGCCCAATCCACGAGGTAGTGAAACGACGACAGGTCGAAATGACGGCGGCCGCTCAAGTCTGCCAGTAAGGAAAAGTAGAGTCACGGCTTGGTCAGCAGTTCAAAAAGAAACAAGAACGTGGATTCTGACTCCAGAATCCATATCTTGTAACAGTCATTTGCCTTCTCAGCATTTCCTGCCCATTTCATTCCCCACATTCCATTCTCTAGACTTCTAGAAGTTCCTCTCCAACACCAGTTACTTTTCCGTCGGGCGTTGAAGTTGGCCTTGCATCGCTAATGAAATGTTAGGCAGCAACTTGCTTTTGAACCCGAGCGCTGTGGCAGTTGCACTGATATGAACGGATACTACACATTCAACTGACACCGAATCTCTGCACTATACAATGTGTCATCTATACGTGTACTCTAGGGTGTAAAAGGTTAACACCTCGGCTTGGAGCTTGATGTGACAAATCAAGTCTCCACCTTTCTTGGTACACTTCTTGATCTGTAGAGTTGTTTGATAGCGCACCTTTTGAGCCCACGCGCTCCAGCGGAGTAGTTTTCAACTAGTGAACAGTGCACCTCATGACTGTACATCAGGTTACCTAGTAGGTGCTAAATGTTTCACACGCCGCCTAAAAGTTCGACGTTTTAGTCGCACTTTTTTTTCTGCTAGGTTCCACTTCATCTAAGTGGTCACGGGAATAGGCCACCTAGCAGGTTCAACTCATCTACGTACAAATGATGTACGGACCGTTCCGGCATTGTTTCAATGCTATTGCCACAAAAGACCATTGCTAATTCATCTGCACCAAACTATTGTCATTCCAGTTCAATGCATCGTAGTGCTATCATATGAAGATGCGTGGTTCAGCTGGTGCACGCACCTCCATTTGTTGTCATGCAAAATTCACTCAACATTCATTCTTGGTTCATTCTCAGGTTCTCCACCATCACCATGTGTCGTCTCTGTTGTTGTTGTTCTCCCTGCTTCTGCTGATCCTGTTGCACCATTGTTTGTTGTCTCATCTCCTTCATGTTCACTTTCGCTACTCCAATGATGGAGTGACATCCACATCTCATGATCGGACACTTCATCAAGTCCAGAGTTCAAATATCGAGCCTTCTGACTCGAAGCTCTCCTGATCTTCTTCAGAAGTTCCTCCATCCTCTTCATTGGAACCATCTCTCGCACCCCTTGCAGTTCCATAGTTCCTCCATGGAATGTTGCTAGGATCAAAATATCCTCTGTCTTCACCACCAACCACATCACCTGCTAGCGCTGTGTCGACTGGTAGGGTTTTTTCTCCTTCTCCCAGAAAATCCGGTGAATCATCACGAGGAGAGAGGTCTGTCATTGTAAAGCAGAATTCATGTGCCCTTTGTCGTACTGTTGCACTGCAATCCAACTCTAATGCAGCAAGTGTTGCCCCCAAAATTCGACGCCTCTGTTCATATCGGCGCCGCCTCTCTTCTGACATCTGTTCCCTCTCCAACAAGCAGCTACCTTCTGCCCTGCACACCAGCAGAGCCAAGACTTCAAACAGCTTGCAACAAATTCTTCCAATGCAGTACATATGGGCTGTCAGGTAGGCAAGGCCTACCGCCTGGTATTGCTGGAAAATGATGCATGTTACTCGGTCCTAGCTCTTCTGCTGGCATTCGTGACAGCAGTCCGCGCCATTGGGACGTCGCCTTGGTGCCCTTCCCAGCGGACTTTGCCCCCCCGCCTGCCACAGCCGAGACTGGACTGGCGTGCCCAGTCAAATGGGAGTTTCCTCCTAGTCTACTCACTTTGGAGTCTAGAGCAACGAAGTTTCGAGTCTTGGCGTTTGCTGAGGCAGGAGACACCGTCACTGCTGACCATTTGTTGCAAATGGCTACCTTGGCAGCCGAGCATAAGCCTACTGTGTTGGGCATCCCTGGCCATGTGCCCATTCCACACAATCTGGAATGCACAATAGCTATGTTACAGAGTTTGCATGCCCTGTTCCAATTGCTGACAACGGGCGGTACACTTGTGTACTGTCCTCAGGCCTCTGATTTCGCGAAGCTGGGCACTGCGGCAAGACATGACGTCTTATTGGCAGCCAGCCTAGCGCTGGCTCTCCGGTCTGGCAGATCCACCTTGCAGTAGCAGGAGTTTTTTGGGGCAGGCAAGACGAGATCTCTCACTTTCTTGCTCGCCTGGCTCGCTCTCACCACCCATCTCAAAATTGCAGTCGTGCACAAAGAGAACTCAGCGGGTAGGGCCATTACCAAGCTACTTGCTGCCTTTGAGCAAAAACCGGATCACCGGAGATATTTCATTCGGCCGGTTGGCAGAGAGGAGGCAGAAGCAAACACTGCCTGCACAAGCTACGACCTGCGCGCCGGCGAAGCTGCCTCTTACATTCCAGGCTGCCAAGTTGTCATCGTTACAGCGGGGCTAGTCTGGGACCAAAAAAGGGCAGACCCATTCCATGCTCAACACACATGTGGAAAATGTTGATCTGCTTATCAGCAAAGAGGTGGGCATGTCATCAACTGCATGGCCATAGACAAGCCCGTGCTCGGCGGATTCAATGTTTTTCTGAACCCATCAATGTTGAAGAGTCTCCTGCAGAGTTGCTTTGATGTTTGCGAAGCAACCGCGATCAAATGACTGAGACTTCTGTGCGACGTTGGGATCGAGGCAGCTAAGAACCTGTCGCGTGAAGACCTGGAGAAGTTGCTGGTGCAGTGTTGGACTGTGGCACCTGCAACTTGGATTTCCGAACCATCCTTGCCTGCCCTTTTGAACATGCAAGGAATGTCGGAGGCATTGCAGCCACTGGCTGCTCTCCTGCATGGCGTTCAAAGCATTGACACCTGTGATGAGAGACCCCTACCGGTATGTCCAGCAGAGCATCACCAAGGTAAGGCGCTTACACCTCATCCTAGCCACTGTCGCATTTGACAAGCCTGAAATTTCCAGCCTGCAATGTGGGCCACATCTTCTGGAAGGCACGACAGGCCTTCGGTGCCCGTTCCAGCTCTTGCTTACAGTGAGGTTGTTCTTGGGCTCCTTCCTTGCGAGGCATGGCGCCACTGGACGAAACGTGGCCTAGAGGCAATCAAGTGATCTTCTCGGATGGATGCCTAATTGAGCCCGGACGGATTGGGGTCCGTCAGAGGCGTGTCTTCAACAGGGAGAGGTGGACCCGAGAGGGTCCGGGGGGACGTTAAACTCCGCATATAGCGCAGGGGAGTTGCTGCTAAAGGCCCCCGTCCCTAACGAACCGTGAATGAACACGGTACCTTGGTACTCCCTAGTCGGCGTGTGTTGACCTGTTGGGTGGCCCCACAGGTCACACCCTCATCTTTCTTTGCGGATTGATGTTGGGTGATCGTGCGGGACATCCTTGGTGACTTGGTGGTCTCGATCGGTACACACGTGGTACGGGACCGACGGGTCTCACCTCACCTTGGGTCTAGGTCGGCCACGACCGAAGATGATCCGGGGGAACAGGCAAGGTCGGTGAACCTCTTAGAGACTTGGGGACTCGTCTCGAGGAGGGGTCAACGGGGCAACCCGTTGGCTAACGGTCAAAATTCATCGTGGGTAGCCAAGCTCACGGTGGACAAGACCGTCGGTTCCTCCCTAACAGTGTTAGGGTCCTGTCGTGAGACAGGTGTACCCCATTGGGGTGCATGGGATCGCTAACGACTGGGTCACCGACCGGTCCACTCTCTCCTTTGAGAGTGGGCTCAATGTACAGTCTGGCCACAGTGAGGGTCATCTGCGGGTGATCCGAGCTGTGCTCTGTGCGGACCGGGGTCACTGAAAGGTGACCTAGTTTGACCTCTCCTTGAGGTTGAACCACTCCTTACTGGCAGGAGTCCGGGAACCCTCAGGGGCACCTTGTGAAGGTCCCTTCCTTGACTTGGGTGACGACCTCCCTGGAATGAAATGAATGGGTTCCGTATTCCACGTCCCCTCGGGGTGAACGGGTTATCTGTTCTCTCTTGGGGGAAATGAATGGTTTCGGTCTCCACGTCATTCCTATGGTTGGTTTAATCCTCTTGTCTTGGTTGGGTCTGCGCTCACTTGGTATGGAAAGGGGAGCGCCCCTGGCTGCGCCAGGATGGCCCTCGGGATGCACACTCCCCGAGGTTGAGCTTCCTGGAGGCCAAAGCTCTCAAGCGGCTTTTGCCATCTGTCCGGCCATGAAATGGCCACCCTGGCTGCATATGATCCCGGACGAAAAACTCCGGGTAGCAACCTTATACGGTAGACTACCTACCTCCCCTGGATCTTTAGCTCACAACAGGCTCTCACACTCGTCCGGTACGGTACGAAACCTCTCCCTTACACTTCCGAATACTTCGGAAAACTTCAAATGCTGCACTAGCTGCTCTCAGACACTCGCACCCTTTTCTCACACTAGCCAAACGAATTGGCCTTGAGCCAAAACATATCCCGTAGCACTAAACTATACAAAGAATACACAAAAACATATTAAAAGTCTCTTAAAAGTATCTCCACACACAAAGAACTCTTTCAAAACTTCCGACTACGCTACAAGTCGCTTTCAAACAATTAAGAAACAAAATATTGTACTACCGCCAGGTTCCAAATCTTTCACAAACAAACTTAAACGAAATTTATGCGTCGCAAACTGCAAGCATCGAGCGAGGTGGACATCCCGACATGGAATTTCTTCACCGGACATGGGCTACACCCCTGGTTTAGGATAGAGGAACATCCTTCCATCCACAGCTGTCGTGGCCCTGCTTTCAATTTTGTTAGAGTCTGGGTGCGAGCCTTAGCTCGGGTCCGGAGTAGGCCAGCAGTTGCGAAACAGTACTTCTCAACACGAGTAACTAACCATTGTTGCCCTCCGTTACGCATGGAGTGAGTGCCCAGATGCTGTCGGATAGAGAAGGGTCTCGGCGTGGCGGTGATGTCGACAACTGCAAATCGTCCACCTGCCAGACACAGTAGTCGGTCATTGGTGTAGGTGTCAAGTGCTACGGGTAGTGGTCGCCCCAAGATGCAAGTATTTCGGCACCATGGCATTCGATGATCTATAATGCAAACGACCTTTGGCGAGAAGACTATCTAGACCCAGCCTCAAAGACCAGCAATGCTTCAGAAGCAGGAGAGGAGCAAGAGTGACGTGGGCAGTGAGTAGAGCCAAGTGCCAGTATTCGAGCGTTAGAAAAGGAGGATTTCCAGGCATATACGGCAAGAAAAATGCACAGACAACAAGTAGAACCATGACCTCTTCTCGCCATCCGTTGCGTAGTGAGCCGATAGGAGCGAGAGCGTGAAAGTTTGACACACAAACTCCTGACGAAAAATCAAAAGCTCTCGTGCTCAAAACACCTAGTCAGTCAAGTGTCTCAACGACCCGAGTCGAAAACGAAAGAAAAAGCAGGCAAAAGACACGCACACTTTTCGCCGCACACTTGAGCCAAAGTGACGAACGTTCTCCAAGGTTCACAAATGTTCTCGGGACATTTGTGGACATGCAAAACCATACTCAAAACAGTTCTACGCTTCACAAAGGTTCTAAAAACAGTTGGAAACAACTAAGAGCATAGTCTAAACATCTTCGGGTGTTCTCGGACACCTCATACACAAACTACAAACATATGGAAACATTGAAAGGGATCTTTCAATGTCCTCAAAAGCTAACGAACGTCATTCAAACAAGCCAAAACTCTCCATGGCTTTCTTTGCGGTCTCTAAACAAGTGGTATGGAGTCTTCGCTCCTCAGTACTATAAATTCTCACACCCCCTTTCGAAGCTCACATGCCACTTTGGACAGTGGTCACTCGCTGTTCCAGTAAGCGCTTGCGCTCACAGCAGCTACACAAACCAAAAGAGGTGACTTTCTTGCCTCGCAAGTATTGGCATTGACGGTCAAGGTGGAATTTGGACCCAGTCGAGGTCACAAATACCTCAAGTACCTTGTTCACTGCATTCATCTTCATCCACTCGGAGGTTGCAGTGTTCTCAACACCACTCGGCCGGCCAGCAGCGCTCGACGCAGCAGCACCTGTAGAAGCAGCAGCAGAGACTCTCTCTCTCAACAGCGGCTCTTGCTTCTCTGGCTTATCGGCCATCATCCTCTTCTGTCCCAAAAGGCTCTTCGCCATTCCAGCAGCGCCAAAAAGCTTCACAAGCAAACTCAGCGCGCCATACAACGCCAGCGCAGCAATGCAGCTGCCCTCAAACGACAACATGGCTTCCCGCGCGGACGCCCCACACACACAAACGGCTGCGGAAAAGTTCGGCGAAGAAAAGTTCTCCGAAAGGAAAGAAAAGATAGGAAGGGACGACTCAAGGGTCATTTCGACATGAGCACGGCTTCCTGAAAAACAGTCTCACTGTTCAACTGATTTCAAGTCTCTCGAAGTAAGGTGGTCACACAGACCGAGACAAGATTCATGAAGTACCTTTGCCAAAAACCTGATCCAATTTCATCGACTCTCGACAGACTCTACAGTAAACAGTCTAGAAGGTGTGAATCATCACAGTTCAAAAGCTATTGAATTCCAGCGGCATCTCATGCACACGTATTTTCACATCGATCATCGGAAGCTTCATCCGCAAGTGTCATCAAGCTATCTGTGCAGCGACAAAAGCAAAGGCTCTCAGCCAGGCGGTTGCTCAGCTTGGGTTCTCACCTCAAGGATGCACAGATGCAAAAACTCTTCACAAGAAAACGAGCAAATTTCATTGAGTACCTTTCAGTATCATGGTAATCAACTGCATTGAATGGTGCATGACTCTCATTGCAACGACATTGAAAGCGAGAGTTCAACCGCTGACTCAAACACGAGTTGGAACTCTGAATCCTGAAAATTTTGCCAATTCGAAGTCCACTCTGGGTTTCCAATCCCATTGAGCAAGCATGACATTCACTCTGATATGCCATTCCGTGCTTTTCGAAGAAATTCTGAAGATCTCGACTTTTCCAGTATTGATTGCTTCTCGGCAGTTCGAACGAAACAGTGACAGACACTCCTTCAGATGACTTGATCTCATCAAGATACTTTCCAGATGACTTCAACAGATAGAAGAACTCTTTCTCGTGCTTCTCATTCCTTCCCCAAAAATTCAAGAGAGGGGATCCACCTTTGCAAGGAAGAGAGATGTGCACGAGACATGCCACCTGAGATCCATGCGGGCATAGACTGAATCCATCACGGAGCAGGGTCAGCACCTTATTGCGAACTCCGATCTCCTGGAGGTTTGCATGGATTCCTATGTATCGAACATAGTCAACTTCTCGACAAGATCTTGCAATGACTGACTCTTTGCCACAAGCTACTTCTAGCACAGTATATCGAGGGTACCTGAGTTGATCCGACTCTCGGATGACTGAAATGGCTGAGTCACACTCAAAAGTCACTCTTGACAGTGTTTCGTTTGAACATCTTAGCATCACACTTCTCGGGGGCATTGAGGCCAACAGCGAAAAGATGGTCACATTCTGCTCAGCTGTCAACACTCCAGTACCATGGCATGCGATGCAGCATTGAACCGGTCTGGATGTCCCTGAACTGGCCACTGAACTTCCAGTCTGGCCCATTGGTGTCGAAGTGTGTTGAGATGCTAATCCCATGATCCTTGTGATGTCGCTGGTAGAACCGATCGGCGATTCCACTGAAGCTGGTGCTCCCCAATCAATGAGCGGCCTCGCCGGTGAAGACTTCGGCAAAACAGGCGCCACCGTTGGAGACTTGGGTACCTCAGCTGGTCCCGTCACAGGGAATCCGATCTCAGTTGGAGGAGGCGGTGGTTCCTGATGAGCTGTAGGCGGGCTATCCACCGGCGGTGGAGGAGGCTTTGGACTCACCTTCGGTGACACGTTCTCCTCAACAGTCTGCTCTGGCAATCCCTCAGGGTGCTTCATGGGCGACGGATCCTTTGTCCGCTCTACCCCACTTGGCTTCGGCTCTGCCGGAGTTGGAGCATCGACCAGAGTTGGGCTAACTGATCGAAAGGCTTCACTCGGAGTCTTTGGAGCCATCTTTGGAGGGGTCTTGGGAGGTTCAATCCCAATTGCCTTCGGAACAGGCGCTGGTGCCTTTGCAGCCTCACTCTTTGGAGCCTCGCTCGCAGATGTTGCCTTTGCAACTTCCTTTGCAGGAGTCTTGGGCTTCTCAGCTGGCTTCTTCGGAGGAGTCTTCGGAGCAACTGGCATCGCCTTCTTCTTCGGCGGAGGTGGCATTGGTCCCTTCGGTGGTGTTTTCGGTGGTGGAACCGGAGGAGGGCGCTTTGGCGCCGCTTCGCTTGGTCGCGCTCGGCCTTTGCGGGGGTCTTCCGCTAACGGCCGCATGTAGCTTGGCCTGTCGCGGACTTCTTTTGTAAAGGGTCGCATCTCTACCCTTTTCCTCTTCCGGCGTAACTCCTCCTTGAGGTCGCCGTTCTCCTCCTCCTGGGGCCACGGTTCGTCCGTCGTTTCGTAACCCTGCTTCCTTTGAGGTTCTTCGTTCTTCCTCTTCTTTAACAGCAGGCGCAGCCGCTCCTCGGCTGACATCCCTGGAGCTGTTGGGATCGGCAGTGCATACTTGGGCGCAACAGGGGTGTAGCCGACCTGCGACACACTGTCACCTGGGCTGATCTGTGAGCTCAAAGGATTCTCAAATCCATAGTTGGGCAATGCATCACCTAGAAGGTTTTCATCGCTCTTTGGATCGATCCGCTGACTCAATTGGATCTTCCCAGTGGTCAAACTCACTGACCTTTGTCCCTGGATGCACGCAGCTGCCACATGGCCATAGTTGCCACAGATCCTGCACTTCAGGTTGTTGACTGGCCGAAAGCTGAAGCCACTGAAGGCCCGGATCATCCTTGGCTTGGGCGCCTCATTGGGGCCACGCAAGGGGACCTCCACCCTGCGGCCGCGACGAGCATCGAAGAAGCCACGCACTGTGCCACGAGGACGCGGCATTGCCTTGCTCTTCACATTTGCCTTCGCCTTGGCTTTCGGACGTGGAGGTACTCCATCCGACTCTTCATCCTCATCTTTCACACTCTTCGCCTTGCGCTTCTTTGCAAGACGCTTTGGAGCTCTCTTCACCTCGGCATTTGGACCAAACAAAGTCCGACGCAAGCTCTTGAGCAGCTTGATCCTCGTCACTCGAGACGGCTTGGAAGCAACGGAACTCTTCTTGGAGCGTGAAGGGGTAGCTGAAACGCCACACAGTGATCCAGCTTCTGCAGTCCCTGCCTCAGCTGGAGCCTTTGGCTGGACCTCACTGGTCATCACCACTGGGGCAGAAGGTTCTGCTGGAGCTTCATGAACAGGATCTGGATCTGCAGGAGATGTAGGTGCCTCAGTTGCTGGAATCGCAGATGCCTCAACAGCTGGAATCGTAGATGCCTCAACAGCTGGAACAGTAGGTACCTCGCCGGCTGGAGCCAACACAGGCTCTGAAGGATTCGAAGGAGCCACCACAGGCTCTGCGGGAACCGTCGCAGGTTCAGCAGCTGGGCTGGCCTTCCTCAAAGGCTCTCCGGTCGTCCAATCCACACGAGTGGTCGCTTCCGAACGAAGGTCATCCTCTCCATCCATCGCTGCGGGTTCCGGAAGCGCGTACCTAGGTACCTGAGCGGCGAGTTGAGCCACCTCGTGGTCCAGAACAGCTGCAGGAGGAACACATAGTTCGAAACAGCTGCGGAACACTGCAAAGCAGACTCTCAGCTCTTGCAAGCAAGTCCAAAAACTGAACATGACTGAAAACGTGTGTGAAATCCAACAAATCCATGAAATCCATGAAGTCCAAAAAGTCCATACTGAAAACAAAGGCTTTCTCAAAGCTAGCAGTGCATTGACATGTTGACTCTCAACAAGATTGTGGACATGTTGACTCCCAACATCGTGCTGCTGCCCCCTTTCAAGATGATCACCACACAGGCAACATTGCCTAAACACAAGCGTATGGAGAAACCCTTGAAAGGATGTGTCGACTACACTGCTCACCGCAGCGGCTCGCAAGGGCACAAAACCTAACAGCACGCGATGCTTCAGGAAGGTTGCCAACGCCAAACACTTTGTCAAAGCATCAGCTGGGTTCTCAGTACCGGGGACATGCGCACATTCGAGGATTCCTTTAGCCATGAGCTCGCGAAGCCAACAAATCCGAATCTCCACATGGCGCGAACGGCGCTGCAAATCAGAAGCCTCGAGGATCATCTTCCCACTCAGGGAATCTGTGAGCCATGCCAAACAAAGGGAGGTGACTTGCACAAGACCTAATGCCTTGAGGACCTGAAAGACAGTCCTGGACAAACCAAGTCCTTCCTGGATGCCTTCCTGGCCTGCGGAAAGCTCTGCCTCGCACGAACTCAAGGTCACCGATCCCTGATGCCGGCTGAACGCTTTCAACAGCACACCACGGTACACAAGACACACACCTGTGATGCTGCGGCGGTTCGTACTCCGCATGGGAGCAAAGCCTGCATCAGTATAGACCAGCAGCGTCTCTGCATAGTCAGGGAGCTCACCCTCGGTTGGAAAGCGCTGTCCAACCTTCATGTCGGTGATCAAGTACCTGAGAACCATTCGAAGTGCCTTCTCATGGCCTGGCTTTGGAGATGCCTGGCCCGTGGAGAGCAAACCGACAAGGACCAACAAATCCAACCTGGTTTGGCACATCCACGACAAACGACCCAGGATTCTCCTGAACCGTGCATGCGCCTCGGCACTAATGGGTTCCTGCTCAATCGTCTCCTCGATGGCTGGCCGGATGTCAGGGAACGTGGTGCTCCCCTTTTCGATTCCGAACTCACGGAAACACTCATCCATGTAGTCAGGATCAACAGACAAGTACAAAGCAGCGTCACCTGCCTTCCTTGAGATTGTCCGGCCAAGAAAACGCAGCGAGCCATTCTTCGCAGATGCGAGTGGGATTCTTCCAGTCTCTCGGATCTTCACATGCTTCGCAAGCAGATCAAAAACGATCTTGTAGGATGCCTCCTTTGGAGTAGCAACGAGAACGTCATCAACATAGCAGATCAGGACAACGGGTGCTCCACCCACCGAACCGGCATAGAGGCAAGGCTCAGTGACACTGGACTCAAGACCTGCCTCGCGAACGATGCGAGCAAAGAAGGATGCCCATGCGAGCGAACCCACTCTGAGTCCATTCAAGCCTTTCTTGGCCTCAAGGTAGACTGGTTCATTGGCGTCATTGTCCCTGGAAACGGAAGTGGGAAGCCGGACGACAACATGGTGCTTTTCCAAAGGCGCGTTCATGAATGCCTGACTCACGTCAATGGCAAACAAGCCCATCGGGGGACAACCCCAGGCTCCACAAGCCATACCTAGGAGCACACGCAGTGACTCCACTGAGGGCGTTGGGCTGCTAATGCCCTGGGCCCTGGCGGTTGCAGCGCCACGCGCTATATCTTTCACAACCATGCGGGCTCTCACTCCCTCGTCCGCCTCCGGTTTTTCGCCCGTTACCCATCGACAGGGTATAGGCCGGGTGCTGAATTCTGCGCAAAACCTTTCCATTTCCTTCTGCGTGAGGACGTTTCCTGCTCGAACTCCTGTGAGCCCCTCGATCTCCTTGACCATGGCTCGGAAGGTACCTGAAGGACTCAACTCCACAAGAGTGGTGTCGGAGACAGCACCTGACGGTTTCCAAACTCGGACTGGGGTGCCGCACAGGTTCACCCTCTGGTACTCACCAGGTCCGTCCCAGTCGAAACGAATGGAGCAAACGAAACTCCCATCCAGTTCCAACATTGAGTCCACCATCTCGGAGTCTTCAAGGAGGTCGCCAGACATCTCAATGTCTTCAGGCTCGTCCATGGGGACGTCGTGATCCTTCTCAAGGTCACTGGGCGCATAGTCCATCTCAGCCGCATAGTTTGCCAGTTCATCTTCGACTGCCTTTGGAGGGTCACGGTACGAAGTTGCCTTCTCAACATGCATCGAACTGGCCTCAAGGAACTGTGCCTGGCTCTTCTTGCACTTTGCACTGTGGCGGATTCCAGGTGCCACCATGCCGCTGTCACAAGATGGACAGCCCCTTGTGGGAGCCATTCCCTTTGGCAGACCTGGGATCACAGCAACGTCCTTGGCCTTAACTGGAGGTAGTTCCTGAGGTTCTTGAGGTTCCTGAGGAACTAAGTCACGAACTTCTTCATCTGCAACCGGTGCTGGAACGGGAGGTTTCTTGTCTTCTTGCTTCTTCTCATCACCTCGCCTCAACCAGTTGCGATAACGCTCATAGCACTTGACAGAGTGCTTGCCTTTGCGGGTTGCGCAGGCAGTGCAGTCATCCGTGTTGCCAAACTTGTCCAACCAATGACGTGGAGGTGGAATGCTGTCCGGCAACTTTGCAAAGTCCTCAGGGATGATCTCCACTGGCGATTGGTCTTCGATTGGGCCTGGAGGCGGTTCAGAACCGGTCCTCCTGAGAAAACGACCTACCAAATCCATGGAGTAGGTGATGGGAAAGACAAATTTCAAACTCTTCGCTTGGAAATATTTCAAATCATCTTCAATCTTGGCGACAACGAAATGAGAAAAAGAATTCCTGACAGGGTAAAGGTAGCCTGCACTCACAAAGCGGCCCACACTTGGTACACTCTCCGGAGTTTCTGCCAGCACGTGGCTACAGAACATAGCTGAAACGCGGCTTGCCTCAACAGAGTCACGAAGTACTTCGCGTCCAGTCTTGCCTGTGTTCTCCACCTTGCCGTGGAGGTTGTGCATGGCGACGACATACCTGGCACATGCTTCCCAACCTGCAAGGCTGTCTTGCAGATCACAGTTCTCCTTTGCAAGTTCCAATCGGATTGTTGCAATTCCCTCCTTCACTTCTCGCACGCCGCGCTCAACAGAGCCGACTGAGTCGTGATTCTGGGGACCAGCACGAGTGACAGTGTACTCTCTTGGTATTCCACTGCGTTGGATCAAAGATGTCACATCTGGTGCTGCATCAGTCCTGAAGTCGATCGGCGGTCCTTCACCACCAACGAGGGAGAACTCGGTCAAGATCTGCCTGATGTGGCTGCCGGTCACACGAATGTCCTCGCTCACAGCAGTGACGCCAAGAAGGCCTGTCATCACTTGGCGGAACAAAACAAGTTTGTGGGTACCTAGGAAGAAGAAGTCCACCTGGATCTCGAGCACTCTCTCGCGCATAGGCCTGCGTGGGGCGCGTGACACGCCACGACCCTGCTGACACTCAAGGCAATGAGGATCATACGGGAAGTGTCCCTTGAGAACATGCTGTCTCTTGCGCTCCGCCTGAGACTGATCCAAGTTCACAGCGCTCACTTTCAGACCTGAGACGTCCATAGGAGCTCCTCCTACATCCACATCCATAGGCATAGTCTTGCCGGGCTGATCTTTGATCGCTTTGGTGGCAATGGGACGACGCGAACGCATCCACGGACATCCGCCCCACAAAGTCACCTCTGTGATCATGGTCTGGGACTCTGCATGGTAAAGGTACATCTCATCGGGAGACTGAACCACTGTCCAGCCCTTCTTCACAAGCTGTCCTGTCGAAATAATATTGTGGGAGACATTCCCAATGCAACATTCAAGTTGAAAACTCTGTACCTTTGCTGCTCCGGCTCCTGTGGTGACCTCGAAGGCAACTGTAACTGCCGCACTCTGACTCATCCGCACTGGGGAACCATTAGCGGCGAAGTATTCCACGCTGCCAACACCTGTCTTTCCACCCTTGTACTTGTAGTTCTGGCAGAAGTTCTCGGACAAAACAGACACTGCTGCACCACTGTCCAACAGCCACCAGCTCCAGTCCGTCTCCTGGAAAGAACAGATCAAGGGCATCATCACGCCTCCTTCAGGCGTATCAGCCCACTCTTCGGGCCACTCCTGAGCCTGCCACTCACCTTCCTCCTCCTCAGCCACCTCGCCTTCAGCGAGTTCATGCATCTTGCCTTTCTTGCCTCCTTTGCCAGATCCTTTCCCTTTGCTCTTAGGATTCGCCCTGGACTTCGGGGAGGTCTTGGGACTCGGCTTGCCTTTCGCACTCGGCGATTTCTTGCAATTCGCACCGATGTGCCCACTGTCTCCACACTTGAAACACCTCACCTTGCTCATGTCGGTCGAGCAATTCTTGGCAAAGTGGCCAGCTTTCCCACACTGTCGGCACCTGTCTCCTCCCTTCATCGCTGCACTCACAGGCAACTGTTCCTCATCTTCCTCCCAGTCCTCCCAGTCCTGGTACTCATACCATTCGTAGACATCGGGATCAACAGCCACTTCGTGGACATGTCGTGCCTGAGAACCTGGTCCAAGCTCCATGAACAACCTCTGTTGCCCTTCATACCGCAAAGCTGCGGCCCTGAGCGACGGAAAACTCTCATCCGAAGCGTGGAGCATGACGTAGTCCCTTGCACCTGTAGGAAGGGAACGCAGCAGAATGAGGGTAAGGTCTGCCGATTGGATCTCAAGGCCTTCCCTTGAGTGCGAAGTTGGTAAGGTGTCAACCAACTTGCGGTACCTGGAAAGCTCGACGTCCAGTTTCCTGACGATGTCGCTCACGGCGGTAGCGTTCGATTCACCTCGAAACGACTTCTTCAGCACCTCGGCTCTGAAGAAAGAAGCCTCCGCCCGTGAACGCAAAGAGAATTCCTTCCCAAGGATCCTCAATGCTTCAAAGCCTGACGTGCCTCGATGGATCTGGTAGACTCCATCGGCACCAACACCTTCGATGTAGGCTCTCAGAAGCATATCCGCTCGCGGATAACTGGCAAATACCTGTTGCAGAATGGCAAGCAACCGTGCAGATCGCACTTGCGCACCTTTGGACAATGAAGCTGTGTGCAACTCCGTAGGCCATCGAAGTGCCTGCTCGATCTCAAGAGCAAAAACATCACTACCCAACGCTACCCATGAGCGCAACTGCAAGACATATTCAGAAAAACACAAGATCTCCTCCTGCCTGTTCACACTCCATTTCTTGAAATCCGGAGTGGGCATTGCAGGTAGCCACTTGTCAGCTCTGCTGAAGATGTCCTTCTCATCCGACTTGCTCTCGGCGCGCTCCGCCGCGGGAGTTGGTGTAGATGTTGAGGGTACTTCTGGCGCGGTCCCTGTGGCAACTCTGTGGATCGGCGCGGGTGGTGGTGGAGGAACACTCACGCCAGCCGCTGCTGACAAACCTGGTGATCGTGACATCGGTGGTGAAGACGGAAAACTCGAACAAGGGAACTCCGGTCTCTCACCAAAACCTGTAATAAATACTCCAGACAACCCTTCAGATGAAACACTTTGCGGTGCAGCTCTGATCACTGGAGTTCTAGACGCAACTTCTGTGTCCACCCTGGCATTCAAATAGTCCACTCGTGCCCTCAAGGCAGTGACTTCTCTCGTCAAAGTGTCCGACAACGGGACAACGGCAGATTGGATCGCAGCACCCAGCTGCTCCAACTGAGCGGTCTTGCAGGAGTTGGGCTTGCAGACGCTATCCTGTGCCTCTCAGGTGGACCTGCGGCAGTCGTAGGACTCCTCCTACCCACCGGAGACGAAACAAAGTCATCAATGTGACCATCAGCTTCACGTCTAGACTCTCTGGATCGGTCTCCTGTCTCTTCCTGTCTTCCTGAACGACTCGCCATGGTCGCAAACACCTCAGACTCGACTGCCCTGGACACCAGACTCTCTTCGATCTCACGCAGGCACCTGTCCAAGACTCTGTAGACCTCTCAGGCCGTGCAACAGACTCACCTTCACCCCGCTGGGCCCTGCTGGGTGTCAAGGTGACTGAGGTACCTGTGATGGGGAGCCTAGTCAGTCAAGTGTCTCAACGACTCGAGTCGAAAACGAAAGAAAAAGCAGGCAAAAGACACGCACACTTTTCGCCGCACACTTGAGCCAAAGTGACGAACGTTCTCCAAGGTTCACAAATGTTCTCGGGACATTTGTGGATATGCAAAACCACACTCAAAACAGTTCTACGCTTCACAAAGGTTCTAAAAACAGTTGGAAACAACTAAGAGCACAGTCTAAACATCTTCGGGTGTTCTCGGACACCTCATACATGAGACTAGTGGCAATTAATGGGCCTGAATTCGCAAAAGAAAAGGATTGCAGCGCAAGCTGTGTTCATGGAAAGGGGCCAAGGAGGCTTCAAACGGACTTTCCTTACCAAGTGTTGGTGGCCAGCGGCCACACCACAGTGTGGCAAAACAAGGTCACTTTGCAGGTCAGGTGTCATTCAAACAAGCCAAAACTCTCCATGGCTTTCTTTGCGGTCTCTAAACAAGTGGTATGGAGTCTTCGCTCCTCAGTACCAAAATTCTCACAGAGAGCCTCAGTTCTGCGTTCCTACACGGCGGGTGGCAGATAGTGGCAATGAAGGATGCCCAGGGGGAACCTTAGTTCCCGCTGTTGATGTCCGACATTTCCAATTTTGTACAAAGAGGTACAGATATCATGCTAGGAGAGCTCAATGTTTCACATGTTTCACACGGGCCTTGCACGCACCTTTCACTTTTTACCATCACGCAGCGCCTCACAGACTCAAGTGACATCCTCTATTGGCACCTTTGTGTGCCGAAGGGTGTTGGGTCTGCCTCCCCACGGGGAAGTTGTGCCCGGTTCACCCTTAACTGCAGGCTTCTCTCGCTAGGAATTGCCGCCAAGTTTGAATCTTGTCGGGCAGCATGTGACTGGTCTTGTATGCGCCACAAGTTGAACGGGTTGTGCTGCAAGAATGGTCTTTTCCACGGATTGCTGCTTAGATCTTCGCACACACTTGGTCGGTGATTGCAACCACTGCACGTTTCACCCAGTGCAGAGGAAAGATTGCAAGATGGTGGAGTTTCGGCCTGCGGGCTTGGGTGTTTGGTTTGGTTGGTTTTGGGGTCTTCGTTCCTTTCTCCACCATCTGATTGTTCTTCCCTTTCAACGATGATCTGGGCACCATGCCCACACAGCGTCCGTACTCGTGGAAAAAAAATTCTCGGATGGATGCCCAATTGCCAGGTGTAACCCAACCGGCTGCAAAGCATGGAGGGTTGAATTCCTGTGGCTCACAGACTTCTTGGACAACTCTGGTACTTGTCGGCAACATCAGGCTCCAGCAGTGCGGACTGGTCACATCCGACCTCTGCTGCACTTTGCGCTTGTCGAAAGTCGAGCTGGCTGTCAGAGCAGGTGGCCGCATGTCCGAGGCGGACTAGAAGCCTCCGGCAGATCCAGATCAACTCTGGAGAGATCGAGTGGACTAAAGCTGGCGGACGAAGGGAGACACAGCCTTGACTTTCTTCTGGTGGAACCAACAACTGCCCAAGGCCGACGGCTGACCGCAATTGCTGCTTTCTCAAGTTTAGTGTCCGAAGCCTCGACCGTGTGGAGGAGCGCCTGAAAGACCCCCAGGAACTCATGTGGCATGTGCCAGATGTTGGGAGCTCGTGGTCCAATGGGAGCTTTGAGAAGGCTCTCCGTCGATCCCCCAGCAGTCGAAAGAAGGCACGGCGTGGGACCGCTGGAAAGCAGATTTCAAGTCCATGTTCACTGTGCTGTGGAGCAGCGTACGGCACAGGATTACACCTTTGAAGCCTTGCATTGTGTTTACTTTCATGATGCGTGGAGAACCTGCCGCCGCATCCTGGCCTCTTGATGCAGGCTGCTACTGCCCCCGCGGCCGAGCACGATCCACCAAGAAGACTCCTCCATGGGAGACAAAGAAGCGGAAACCAATCCATGGAGGAAGCGGGTGACTGCCTCAGCAATCGTCCAGCGTCCTCGACTGTGACCACATTGCGGACTTGACTTGCACCGCATCTGAAGAAATTCCATGTCGGGATGTCCACCTCGCTCGATGCTTGCAGT
>CAXAMN010022695.1:1852807-1884323 GCA_963970005.1 Durusdinium trenchii | reverse complement strand
ACCGTACCGGACGAGTGTGAGAGCCTGTTGTGAGCTAAAGATCCAGGGGAGGTAGGTAGTCTACCGTGTAAGGTTGCTACCCGGAGTTTTTCGACATCAGTGAGCATTTGCTGCACCCCTAGCAAACCTGTTTGCATTTGCCAAGCAAGAACACAAATGCTCCTTCATACCCCAAAAGCATCCTTCTCCAATTGAAGTTTGCAGGCTTTCGTCGTTTGCTATGGCCGCCACTGCCTGAACACTGCCAACTACTATGGCAAGGGTTGTGCTACAAGAAAGGATTTTTCCACGGCATGATCTGCACAGCAACCACTGATCCACTTAGGCAAGGATCAGACCTGCGTTAGAGCATACCAATGTCCGGGACTTGCATTGTGACCAGTTTTTTGCCACTCTGTGCAGTGGCCGGTGGTCACTGGCAATAGAGATGTGAAGTCCATTTGACAACTTCGTTGAGATTTTGCTAGAGCACAAACCCTCGCTGCCATGCTCTTCTTTCGTGAATTCAGGCCCACAGATGGTCAGCAGTCATCGTCTCACTTGTTTCACACTAGTGGAAATGCTGCTTGGTGGTGGAGTCTCGGCCTGTGGGCTGTGGTTGGTTTTGTTGTTGCGTGCAAGCGATGCGGCATCATAAATCCCTGGCTGCCACGTAGTAATTGTCACTGCTGGGCTTGTCTGGGACCAAAAAGGACAGACTCACTCCACACTCAACACCCATATGGAAAATGTGGACCTGCTCATTAGCGAAGAGGCACAGCAGGATATGGACCTCAAATCTGCCTTTGCGCCGACAGCCCGACAACCCTTCTTTCGACTGCTGCTTGGTGATCCCAAACAGAGCCCTGGTGGAGTGGCCGATGGACAGAGAGCCCATCGCCCACATGAAATACCAGAGGTCTTTCACATGCTCCTCCGGCACGGTCGAGGCTTTCAGTAACCTAGAAGAAACTGCTAAAGTAGTGGGCCACAGGCCATTGGGGAGTAGCTGGTTTCGCCCGGAGAAGGTCAAAGCCACGTCTTCGTTCGCTTGTCAGTTACAGTCCACCTACAAAGACCTCTCCAGAGTGGATCTGGATCTCCCGGAAGGACTGCTGGTGGGTCTAGGACATGCAGCTACCAGCCCGGACAGCCCGCTCGACTTCTGACAGGCGCAAAATGCGGCCGAGAGATTGGGCGCACTGCTGGAGTTTAATGTTGCCAACGAGCGCAAGGGTTGCCCAAGAAGTGTACGAGCCGTTAATAGGAATTCAATATCCCATGTTGTGCAGCCGAATGGGAGACACTTGGCAAATAGGTACCACCTCCATTCGAGAGGATCACTGGATTGCCTCAGGCCTACGATTTGTCCACTGGTGCCATGCTTCGCCCAATGTGCAGGCAAGGCAAAACCCAAAGAATGACCCTACAGTACGAGTGTATCAACATCTCGAAGACCAACTTACCAAAGCAGGAGCTGACACCGATGACATCTTGGCCCTTACAACCACCCGGGAAGGGGCCACGAATCTACGCAATTATTTCTCCATTGCCGGCAAGAAGGCTAACGCAGAGACTGCAGTCAAAGTTGCAGGCGCCACGGCCAAGCATTGCATCGTCATTCACGGGGTGTCAACCTTTCTCAGTGGCGAAGGGCACAACCTAGATTATGACCAGGAGTGCTTCACACGAGCAAATGTGGCATACGGCCGAGCCACTGACCTTACCATCCTAGCATGTCCATTGAACATGCAAGGGATGCCTGGGGCCCTGCAAGTCCTAGCAGCCCTCCTGCATGGTGTCCAAACGATATATACCTATGACAGCAACAAAGAGCCCGATATTTTAGGCTCCTTGGACCTTACAGCCACGCAGGTTGCGCAAGCCACCCAATGTGGGTCGGCGCTTCTGCCCCACCCAATGTGGCTCGCCCCTCTACCGGTCTGTCTCGCAGAACACCATCACGGCAAGGTGAGGCGCTTACGCCTCGTCTTAGCTGCACTCACGCACTTGACCAAGGCGGAGATTGCTAGCCTAAGAGAAGGGCCCCACCTGCCTGGTGGTACGGTCTTGCATGACCTCGTCTATGGTTATGCAGTTGATGCTTCGCTTGAGCCAGAGTGGCTGGTCATAACAGATGGGCAGCAGCCAGGACGTTGGCGACTTCTCCACAATAGCTCTGGCCCAGGGCAACGATGCAGCGTAGGAAGCTCCCTGCGCTATCCACCAACGCCGAGCACACGTGAACAGCGCAGCGCACCGGATTATACTTTTGAAGCACTGCACCGGGTGTACTTCTACGACGCATGGAGAGTGCAGCCAGTCCTGGATGCCCCAGAATCCGAACTTGTCCTGCCGCCGCAACCAGGCCTTTTAGTGCATGGCTGTTACTGGCCTCGGCCAAGTTTGACACCTGATGTCCTCTCTGTCTCTGATCGTGACCCAGAAAAAGAGGAACATGAAGTGCAAGAGGGACAATCGCTGTCCTCTCTTGCGGCGACAGATGCTGCGATGGCTGATGAAGACGCAAATGAAGCAGTCTCAGTCCACAGCTCCTCCTCCGAGTCGCCCACTATCCCGAGCACGGAGCAACCGGAGGAAGACGACGCACACATGGAAGATGATGATGATATATATTATTGGTTTAAATATTGGTATTGTTAAGTAACCAGGAATTGATAGTGCTAACATCTCCTCTGCAGAAGAGGGTGATTGCCTTAGCAATCGTCCGGCCCTTCCTGACGCATGTCCCGCACAAGATGAAATGCTGGAGGCAGAAGATGACGCAAGGAGCGAGTTACCCCCACAGGACGTGGACCCCCCAAGTAGCAGCCCCACGTCGCACTCCTCTGAGTCCCCAATCAAACGAAGACCGGGGTCTAAGGCTAGTGCCGGACGAGCTCAGTCCAAAAAGTTGCGGAAATCACTTGCTCCAACATCCAGACAACCACTCGGCAGCATTCCTGAACATGAGCAACCACCGGCCACACTGGCAGACCTAGCCAGTCGGAATGCTCACAGGCAGGAGGCTCCCGTTTGCAGGAACCCTGAGACACCACCTGACCACCCTGGATCGGCGCAGGAGCGCCCACACGCCATGACAGAAATTGACATTGCCAGTGATCAAGAGCATGCAGAGCGTGGAGGCACGGCCGCCACTGATCTCCAATTGGAATCCGAGCAGAGAGCCATGCAGGCCCTATACGACTATCAAAATGCGGCTCGAACGGCCAGAGAAACTGACAGGCAAAGGGTGCCGCTCCCCTCATTACAGATCTATAGTGACCTGCCTAGAGAATGGCCGATGGCGAGGCTTGCTATTTCCAACAAGCAAATTAATCGCCTCGTCCGTACATTCCTCTGGAGGAGGGTGACAGAACAAGCACTCCATGGCTCCTCCTTTGTAGACATTCCAGATGAAATCAACCAGGCCTATATAGGAGATCTCCTCCGTATAAGTGAAGCCTTTGCTGCTCCCCTGTCCAACCTCTTCGCTTTTGTGAAGAGTGGGCATCCAGCATGCCCCTTCATCACTCACAAACAGCTCGCCCTTTATGCAAGCCCCCGCTTCTGGCAGTATGGTCTCCTTGCTTTCATCGCAAGGTGCTGTTCCTTTGATAATCAACGCAGACACCAGGGTACAGGAACAGCCCAAGCAGTGGAAGGGAAATCACAGACAACAAAGGAAAAAGATGTCGATGCCCTCACCTTTATGCGCACTGTCATCATGTCCTTTGTTAGGGGAATGGAGCATGGTGAGCAGACGCTACCCACCAATGACCTCTTTGTCTATCTACCAGTACAGATTCTGCCTGACCTGGTTGTAGCCATGGAGCGGCAGGGCTTCACGCCCGCGGAAGTGAAGGGGGGCTATGGATACCGACCAAAAGAAGAGGGTGCTGAAGACAACCCCCTGCTCGTGGTGGGAGTGCGCACTAAAGACATTGCTTACGACCGATACCCCCGAATGCCGGATACTTCCTGGGCTGAAAGAGCTTACTCTAGTGGTGCCCTTGACCCGTCTTTGGGACAAGCTTTCTCGTTCCCTTCCCTTCTGCAGCTGAGGCTGCGCATCGAAGTCCCCTTGTGGAGAGACCTGACAACTGCCAAAGACTCCACTGCTAACTTGCCTGCAGAAGAAGACTCTGCCTCTGACCCTACCGGGTCAGCTGAACGGTCGCCTAGACTTGCTCTCCCGGTGCCAGTGGGGATTGCTGAGCCACCAGAAGATGGCACTGAGGAAGCCACAGAGGACGAGGACACGACAGCTGAACCCAACTATGCCTTTGCCAAGGAATATGGACGGTTTGGCATAGGTTATGCTAGACTAGCAACGGCGCTTGGCAATTTCGAGCAAGGGAACATCGAAGCAGAAAGTGCAGTAGTAGCTCAGTGGCTGACCTCCGGGCTACGAGTTGCCATGTCCCGCACAGGGTGGAATCTGCTGTCTCCCCGCTTTATGCTGACCAAAGTCCCTGGGGTTGTCCTCAGTGACTACTACTGCCATGGATATCCTTTCACTCCTAAGATGGCAGATCGCCCATACAACCAATATGGCCCACATCTCTACTCCGAAGATCGATGGGATCAGCTCTGTACATGGCTCACTGGGAACTCCAACTTTAGAATTCAACTCGCGGGCCACAAGCAGGCGCTTAGGGACCACATGGGCTACAGTCAAGAAGCCTCCGACCCAAGTAATAAAGCTCGCCGAACTCTCCCCCCTCCAGGAGCGGGAAGCTCCTCGTCTGCAGCAGGGCCTTCCTGGCACAATAGGCCTCCCCCATCGCCTTCGCCCTATGGGTGGTCCTATGGGTGGTGGCAGTAGGGTAGTCGACAGTAGGGGTCCTCCCACACAGCAACCGTCTCCTCGTCGCTCGACCTTCTCCATGAGATGGGTGGCCTTAGCCACCCTCTTTCTTGTGGCCTAATTGTCATCATAGTTTTCGCAATGGCTACCTATCCGTCATCTCAGTTGTTTGGCTCAAGCAAATCGAGCAAACACGCTCGAACTACCGCCTACGCGACAATGCCGCCTCACCAAGACCGTTATGAGGTCAGCCTCGAGTTGGTTACAATAGCAGGTACGGAATATGCAATGCAAGCAGACCTCTCCCATTATGAGGATGTGGCAGAGCTGGAAGACGACATTCTTTGCTTTCTGCCGACAGTCTCTGATTTAGATGTCTTCGGCTGTGAATTGGATTTGCTCGACCTTCACACGCAGCAACCCCTGCCAGAGGCATTCCGCACGGTGCTCCTGCAACGACCGCAACTGCAAATTGTAGTTCGTCCCTGCATGGTAGACGGACATTCCATCTGGCAGTTCCAGGAAGACGGAAAGGAAAGCTACCCCAAAGCTGTACGTGTCCCGGCCAACCCGAGTGGGGAAATTGCTGACAGAGCCTTTTATGCTGCACCCTCGCTCCGGCACGTAGAAGTGGCAACGGGCATTCAACATGTAGGAATTGCGGCCTGGCAGAGTTGTCAGCAACTGCAAATTGTCAAGCTTCCACCCTCGGTCATAAGTCTGGCGGAAGGGACTTTCCAGGGGTGCTATGTGCTGCGAGAGGTGGCCGCCCCGGGGTGTGTCCAATACAGCCGAAGGGTGTTTGCGGAGTGCTGCTCCCTAGGTCGAGTTGGGGTCAGTCACGAAACAGAGGACAGCAACGTCCTGGCACCAGGGGCACAGCTAGGCAAATATGCATTCGAGAGTTGCCTCACGCTTACAACCATCACCTTTGACATGGACCATACTAACAAACCTCGAGCGCTGCCTGAAGGTGCATTTTGTGGCGCAGGCATTGAACAGCTCTGTTTGCCGAGTGACTTCCACAATATTGGGCCGCGGGCCTGTGAAAATTGCAGAAGACTTGTGGAGGTCAACCTCATGGGCACAGAAATCACAGCCCTACTCTCTGCCACATTTGCCCACTGTGTAGCCTTAAATTGTATATGGCTTCCGCCACGACTCACACAAATTGGCAAAGAAGTTTTCCTTAATTGTGTTGTACTGCAAGAAGTTGTCATCCCGACGGAGCTCAGTGACATAGGCAACCGTGCATTCTGCGGGTGTGAGCAACTGCAACGATTTACCCCCCTGGATTGGGGTGACATTGAACAGTGGGTGCAGGCAGAGCACAATGCCTTCTTTATGTGTGACAAATTTGAAAAACCTCTGTGGGTGGAGCTGCTCCCCGCGGAAGGACCCGATTCGACGCTTTTGACGAGGAGCTATACCACGAGTACTCCTAATATCATGCCAGTCCATGAGAGGCTCAAGGTGGGTGCCTTAGCATCTGTCTTCAGGAAACATCCCTGGCCTTAGGAACAGCCCATGAGCAGACTCAGACACTTTTGGCTCAAACAATAATTGCAAATAGTCTGCCGCACATGGAGCTCGACGATTCATCCATGATTAGCACTCCCCCTGAAATGGAGCCGGTCATGGAATGCTCCCTGATGCTGACCACGCTTTCGGGAGTGACTTTTAAGGTCTCTCTCAGTGTTGCAAAGTTTGACCGATTTGAGGATCTAGAGGACCAGGTCATGGACTATCTGGCCTCTGTTACTGATCTCAAAGTGTTTGGGTGCTCCATCGACTTTCTACAAACTGCCACACAGACATACCTAGAGGACCCAATCTGGGACAAGCTACAGCAAGGCATGGCATACACCATTGTCTTCAAGAACTGCAGTGTTATCCTGCCATCTCAAGAACAACTTGAGGGTTGCCCTATCCATCATATTCCGCTAGCCGTTCATGTCCCTATGAACCCAGAAGAAGTCGTCCCAGAAGGGGCCTTTGCAGGGGTTCCACGTCTGAGACACGTCAGTGTAGAGTCAGGTATCAGGCTCATTGGAGCAGAGGCTTGGCAAAATTGCCGACAGCTCCGCATTGTCAAACTGCCGGCCACTGTTGTAGGCATTTCCGATAACGTCTTCCGTGACTGCAAACTACTAAACAGTGTCTTGGCTCCGGGTTGTCGAGATTTTGGATACAAAGCCTTTGCGGAATGCTGTTCCTTGCAATGGGTGTATGCATCGGAAGGGGTTGCAAATAGGTTCAACAGCGAAGCCAAGTTTGGGCAATACCTCTTCCAAGGGTGTATTAACCTTGCTGAGTTTACCTTGAGTGAGCTTCCATCCCCCCGAGGGTCAGCACTGCAAGCTAGGACCAGTGAGCTAGCGCCGGGCTGTCTTAGCTCTACGGGAATCACCGCACTCGCTCTCACAAAGCATTTTGTAGCTATTGGAGCGCATGCGTGCGACAGTTGCCGACTGCTTAAGAGTGTAGACCTTTGCAACACCAATGTTGAGGAAATTCCGGAATTCACCTTTGTGCACTGCACTAGCCTCACAGAAGTCCTCCTTCCGACTACTCTCCATACAATCCGAGTCAAAGCCTTTATGAACTGTGCAGCCCTAGTTGAGCTTGCCATCCCGCCCTCACTAAGATACATTGGAAGTAGGGCTTTCTTGGATTGCACTGCTTTTAAGAGGCTTGCCAAAATGCCAGGAAGGCACAAATGGCGAGGAGTCTATGCTGAAGAAAATGCTTTCGCCATTTGTCCTGCTATGAGATGGCCACCCTGGCTGCATATGATCCCGGACATGGGATATACCCCTGGTCTTGGATGAAAACAAGCCTTTCTGGCCACAGCTATCGCGGTCTCACAGTCACTCATTAAGAGTCTGGGCGCACGCCTTAGCGCGAGTCCAGGGTAGGCCAGAAGCCATACCAGGCCAAATTCCATAGGGGAGCTGAGGATCATCGCAAAACAAGCCTTCCTTCAGAGTACCCTTCCATAGGAGGTTCCATCCCTGAGTACCATGGCGCTATGCGCTCTTGCAGGCAGTACGCACTTTTGAGCAAGGTGCAAGCAAGGAAAAAACAACACATAGCGAAGGACATGTGTACTTGACAAAGGTGGGCGACCCGTCTAGCCCAGGCAGCGCCGAGAGCTGTCGGCAGATGCCAGTGATCAAAGGGAAGAAGACTCTCCAGACCTGCAAAGACCAGCAATGTGTTCGCAGCTGGAATGGTGGATGAGCACACCGCCAGCAAGTTACGGCAAGTGAGATGCGCAAGCACTAAGTAGGACCACGACCTCTTTTCGCCATTCGCAGCGCTGTGAGCCAATAGGAATGAGAGCCTTAGCTCCTCGTTCCTAACAGGCGGGTGGTAGAGAGTGGCAATGGAAGATGCCCAGGGGGAACCTTAGTTCCCTTTGTTGATGTCCGACATTTCCAATTTTGTACAAAGAGGTACAGATACCATGCTAGGATAGTCCAAAGTTTCACCTGTTTCACACGGGCCTTGCGCGCAGCAGATCACTTTTTGCAATGACGCAGCACTTCACGGATTTAGGAGACACCCCGTTTTGGCACCTTTGTGTGCCGAAGGGTGCTGAGTTGACCTCCCTTCGGGGGGGTGTGCCCTTTCGCACCCTTACCTGCAGGCTTTCGTCGTTTGCTATGGCCGCCACTGTTTGATCACCGCCTGGTAACATGCCTCTGGACTTGTAAGTGCAACCAGTTGCATGGGTTGTGCTACAAGAAAGGTTTTTTCCACGGCATGCAGCATAGCTACGCTACTCCATTTTGACATGGATGTAACCGGCGTTGGAGCATTGCGATACTCCTGACCTGCATCGTGACCTTGGTTTTGCCGCACTGTGGTGTGGCCGCTGGTCACTAGTAATCATGAAGTAAAGTCCATTTGAAGCCTTTTTGGAGACTTAGCTAGAGCACAGACCTGCGCCGCCATGCTTTTCGTTCGTGAATTCAGGCCCATTGCTAGTCATTTGTTGTCGTTTCACTTGTTTCACCTAGCACAGAGGAAAGACTACATGATGGTGGAGACTCGGCCTGTGGGCTGTGCTTTGTTTGGTTTTGGGTTGTTTTGGTTGTCCTTGTTCTTTTCTCCACCATCTGATTGTTCTTTCCTTCCTTCAACGATGACCTGGGCACCATGCCCACACGGCGTCCGTACTCGTGGAAAAAAAAGGCTGTGGTTGGTTTTGTTTTGTTTGTTGTTGGGTTGTCTTTGTCCTTTTCTCCACCATCTGACTGTATTTTCCTTCCTTCAATGATGACCTGGGCACCATGCCCACACGGCGTCCGTTCTCGTGGAAAAAAAATTCCTCCTCCAATTGAAGTTGCGTATTGAAGTCCCGCATGGAGAAATGTTGCGGAGGCTAGACATCCCAACAGACTTCCCGGCTGATGAGTCGGACACTCGCCTGCAAGTAGATCAGGAACGATCGCCAGACATGCACAACCAGTGCCAGTGGGAGGTGTCGAACCGCTGGAAGCAGAAATTGAAGCAGCAGCCGAGGAAGAAGACACAGTCACGGAACCCACTTATGCTTTTGCGCAAGGGTTTGGACGGTTTGTCATCCGTTGCACTCGGCCAGCCAGCGCTGGGCAACTTTGAGCAAGCACTGTTGCTCACTGGCTGACCTCTGGACTGAAGGTGGCCATGGCCCGCCCAAGGCTACCCCCAATTACAAGAAGAAGATCGCCCATACCACCAATATGGTCCGATAGTACACAGAGGACCGGTGGGACGAGCTTCTTAGATGGCTGTCTGGTGACCCCACGCTCCGAAAGAAGCTGGAACGCCATAAGCAGGAGCTGCGAGAACAAGGGAGCGGGCCGAGACGGAGCAAGACCAATATGAAGCCTGCATCGATCTTGTGACGATGGCAGGAACGGAGTATACTATGCAAACTAACATCACTCATTATGAAGACATGATGCAACTGGAGGATGATATACTTTGCTTCCTACCAACCGTGTTTGACATTGATGTTTTTGGCTGTGAGGTTGATCTCATCGACTTTGCTACCCAGCTACCCTTGCCAGCAGCCTTCCACGCAGCACTAATGCAACAAAGGAAACTGCAGATTGTGGTTCGGCCATGTATGGTAGAAGGCCACTCAATTTGGCAATTCCAAGAAGGTGATAATGAGAACTACCCCAAAGCAGTTCGAGTCCCCATCAATCCGCGTAGAGAAATTGCTGACAGGGCGTTCTATGCGGCACCTATGCTCCGGCATGTGGAGATTGCTGAAGGAATCCAGCATGTAGGATTTGCGGCCTGGCAGGGGTGTCAGCAATTGCAGATCGTCAAGCTCCCCTCCTCAGTCTTAAGTTTGGAAGATGGAGCTTTTCAAGGCTGCTATGCCCTTCGAGAAGTGGTGGCCCCAGGCTGTGTCCAGTTCAGTCGAAGAGTGTTTGCGGAGTGCTGCTCTCTCAGCAGAATCGGTGCTAGCCAAGCGGCAAATGACGACAATGTCCTGGCGCCAGGAGCGCAGCTGGGCCGATATGCTTTCGAGAGCTGCCTCACGCTTACATCCATCACCTTTGCAATGGACCAAACCAACAAGGCAAGAGCGCTGCCAGAGGGAGCATTCTGCGGGTCGGGTCTGGAAACACTCTGCCTCCCAAGCGACTTTCACAACATCGGCCCACGGGCTTGTGAAAACTGCAAGCGACTTGTAGAAGTCAATCTTATGAGCACAGATATCACAGCCCTTCTCACATCTACCTTCGCTCACTGCGTGGCCATGACTCACATTTGGCTGCCGCCACGCTAACGCAAATTGGTAAGGAAGCTTTCCTCAGCTGCATTGCGCTCCAGGAGGTGGTCATTCCGACCGAGCTCCAGGAAATCGGCGTCCGCGCCTTTTGTGGGTGCGAGCAGTTAAGAGTTTTTACTCTCCTTGACCTGGGGAGAATGACCAACACATACAAGCAGAACACAACGCTTTTTTTGCTATGTGACAATTTTGAGCAACCGTTATGGGTGGAGCTGCTACCCACCGAAGGACCGGATTCGGACGCATTTGATGAGGAGCTTTACACGGAATTTCCTTGACCTTTAGGTATCTCATCAAGTAACCATGGCGGGCGCCTTAGCACCAGTCCTGGTGGGCATCTGTCCATTGCGCTGCCCTCTGGCTCAAAGAGTTCGGACCCATCTCGACGCAGCTGTACAGTAAAGTAAAATCAACTTATTCACACACAGTTGGCAGACAGTGGTTCAAATTCTGCTGCTATGACCCTCCATGGAGCCTGCCGAATCTTCCGGATCCAGCACCCCCCTGGAGAGAGAGCCGGTGATGGATTGTTGCTTAGTGCTAACTACTCTGTCGGGAGTGACGCTTAAGGTCTCTCTCAGCATTGCCAAATTCGACCGTTTTGCGGACTTGGAGGATCATGTTATGGATTGCCTCATTTCCGTGACTGACCTCAAAGTGTTTGGGTGCTCGATCGAATTTTTGCACTTGGCCACTCAGACCTATTTGGAGGACCCGATTTGGGACAGACTGCAACAGAGTATGGAATACTGCATCATTTTCAAGGATTGCAGTGAATTCCTGCCCTCGCAGGAATTCTAGACGGGTATCCCATTCACAAAGTTCCGCTTGCTGTCCATGTCCCCATGAACCCAGAAAGCGCTGTCCCAGAAGGGGCTTTCGCGGTGTGCCACGCCTACGTCATGTCAGCGTAGAGTCAGGTATTCGCCTTATTGATAGTGTCACTGCTCCTGGTTGCCGAGAGTTCGGCTGCAAAGCACATGCCTGTGACAGCTGCCACCTGCTCAAGAATGTTGACCTTTCGAACACACAAATCGAGGAAATACAAGAATTTACCTTTGTGCACTGCACGAGCCTCAAAGAAGTTCGTCTCCCGAAGACACTCCATACGATTCGAGTTAAGGCCTTTATGAATTGTGCGGCCCTGCCAGAACTTGCTATACCACCCTCACTTAAATACATAGCGAGCAGAGCTTTCTTGGACTGCACTGCCTTCAAGAGGCCAGTCAAGTTGCCTGGCCGGCATAAATGGCGAGGGGTTTATGCTGAAGAAAACGCCTTTGCCATTTGCCCAGACATGCGATGGCCACCATGGCTACACATGATTCCGGACACAGGGTATATCTCTGGTTTAGCCTAAACTGCCCGCTCCCCAACACAAATAGGAGTGACACAGTGCCCTAACAACATACTCGCCCCCCAAGCACAACTGCGGCCCCGTGTGTTTCAAGGATGCACGGCCCTCCAGCACCTCGATCTCGGTAAGAAAGGGCAAGGCTCCACTAATCTAAACCGGAGTCTGCCTGACTGCTGCTTCTTGGAAGCAGGTATAGTCGCACTTTATCTGCCGTCAGATTTTAACAGGATAGGAACGGCCGCGTGCGTGAGCTGCCAGCAGCTGGCGAATTGTGGATTTGTCCCAAACGGATGTCATTGAGATTTTGGGTTCAACCTTTGCACACTGCTCACAGCTCCAGCAACTCAGCCTTTCCCGAAACTTACGCATCATTGAGCAAGAAGCCTTTCTTAAGTGCACCTCGCTGCAAGAAGTCTGCATCCCACCATCCCTGCTTTACATTGCTCGGCGTGCTTTTGCAGGCTGTACCCAGTTTCGAGCAGTTCGTAAACAAGGGAAAAGCAAAACATGGCGAGGTACATATGCCCGGCTCAATGCCTTTGACAAATGCGAGCAATTGGACAAGCCCCAATGGCTCCGATTCCTGCCGCCAAATGCCAATGACCAATGGAAAGACGACTTCTAAGTAGCCACACGCTAAGCTGGCAAAGCAAATGACAAGGGGAATGGACTGCTATTCTGCGGTCTCAATTTTGTGAGCCAGGTTCAAGAAAGCTCAGGCTAAGCCATCCTTTCGGCTCCAGTAACTACGTTGCAGTGAGCCTGTAGGAATGAGAGCCTTAGCTTTCGCTCCTAATAGGCGGGTGGTAGCAAATGGTAATGGAAGGTTGCCAGGGGGAACCTTAGTTCTCCTTGCAGCGGCCACTGTACAAAGAGGCACAAGTACCATGCTAGGATAGGTCCATGTTTCACTTGTTTCACCCGGGCCTTGCACGCAACAGGAGACTTTTTGCAACTCAGTGCCGCTCTCTCTTTTTGAAACAGAGAGTACCACAATGGCACTCCTTGAATGCTAAGGGGTGCAAAGGTGACCTCCCTTCGGGGGGGACGGCGCCACCATCGTCAGCAAACCCCTTTCGTTGTCTCTGCCTCCACTGCCTGACAATCGACATGCCTCTCGTCTCTGTCGTGCAATCAGTTGAAAGGGTTGTGCAACGAGATGGGCCTTTTCCATGGCTTGCTAGGCAGAGCAGCAACTGACTCCCCTGGGCAAGGATCAGACTGGCTGACAATCAACAATGCAGGTCTTGCAAAGCACCTGATCATCGTCTTTGCCATTCGATGCAGTGGCCCTCTTGGTCACAGCTTGGTGGATGGGGCGAGGCCCCTTTGATAGGCTTCGCTGCACTCCGCTCTTGCGCCGACCATGCCGTCCGACTTTCATAGTGAATTCAGGCCCTTAGTTAGTTAACAGTCAGCTTTTGTCTTTTCACATGTCTCACCTTGGTACAGAGGAAACGCGCTTAGATGAGGGGGAATTGTGGCTTCTGGTTTCTGTTTCTTGTTTGGGGTTGGGGGGTTTTTTGGTTGTTTTTGTGTTGCTTGTGTTCTTTTCCCCCTCATCACGTCGCGTTTCCTTCCCTTCAATGATGACCTGGGCACTCCGCCCACACGGCGTCCGCACTCGTGGAAAAAAAACTGTCGTGCAATCAATTGAAAGGGTTGTGCCACGAGATGGGCCTTTTCCACGGCTTGTTAAGCAGAGCAACAACTGATTCCCCTGGACAAGGATCAGACTAGCTGGCAACAAACAATGCAGCTCTTGTAAAGCACCCGATCTTCACTTTCGCCGCTCGAAGCAGTGGCCCTCTTGGTCACTGTTTTGTGGGAGGGGCGTGGCCCCTTTGATAAGCCCCGCTGCACTCCCTTTTGTGCTGACCATGCCAATCGACTTTCGTAGTGAATTCAGGCCCATAGTTAGTTAGCAGCCAGCCTTTGCCTTTTTGCATTTGTCTCACCCTAGTACAGAGGAAACACGTTTTGATGAGGGGGAATCGGCTTCTGGCCGTGGTGGTTGTGGTGGTTTTTTGGGGTTTGGTGCTTGTTTTGGTTTGGTGGGTTTTGCTTGGTTTTGGGGTTGCTTGTGTTCTTTTCCCCCTCATCATGTTGTGTTTCCTTCCCCTTCAATGATGACCTGGGCACTCCGCCCACACGGCGTCCGCACTCGTGGAAAAAAAAAGCGGCACCAGCGGCGACAACGAGCGCCGCAGCCCCTTCTGTGAGGCTCTGGGTACTGCGCCTTCCGCGTGCCAGCGGCACCACCGGCGACAACGCGCGCCGCAGCCCCTTCTGGAGGCTCTGGATACTGCGCCTGCCACGAGGAAGACAGCAAGCGGCACCAGCGGCGGCAACGCGCGCCGCAGCCCCTTCTAGAGGCTTGGGTACTGCGCCTGCCACGCGGAATGTTGAGATGATATGAGTGGGAAAGGTGAAGAGGATGAGGATGGTGATCTGTTGAGATGATATGAGTGGGAGAGGGGAAGAGGCGGATAAGTGAAGAGGCGGATAAGAGGATGATGTGAGTGGAGTGAGTGAGTGAGTGAGTCAGTGAGGGGAGTGAGGTGAGTGAGGTGAGTGAGGTGAGTGAGTGAGTTGAGTGAGGTGAGTGGGGTGAGTGAGTGAGGTGAGTGAGTGAGTGAGTGAGTGAGTGGAGTGAGTGAGTGGACGGAGGGAAGGACGGAGGGAAGGAAGGAAGGACGGGCGGGCGGAGTCGGGCGGGATGGCAGCCAAAAAACTAGAACCCCACACAGAGATGTGGGGAAAAACTTGTCGGAGCGCCACAGAACAGTGTGAACTTTCTCCACTTCTTTGCTGAGAAGCATTGCTTGGAGTTTGGCTTGCCAAAATTTGCAGGTCTGTTCAAAAGCAGCTGTCAAACAAAAAATTGATCGAGGCCAGTTGTCAGTTTGTTGGACTGCATTCTTCGTTGGCAATGTTGTTGGGAATTGTTCCCAAACATTTTTGAAAAAATCAATTCTTTGGACAGTCTTAGTTGCCAAAACCTTCCCTGGAATTTTGTCACCAAAAAAATGGTTTTGGCAGTTGAAGTCACACAGTCAGCGAACAAAATCCGTTTTTTGGCAGTTAATTCATGCGGCAATCCACCAAGCAAAGATTTTGGCAGTTGAAATCATGCAGCACAAGTCCACAAAGCAAAACTTTTGGCAGTCAAGGTCATGCAGCAAAACCGTCAACCAACCAAAGCTTTTGGCAGGTAAAGTAATCCAACCAAAAGGTCCACAAAACTGAGGTATTGGCAGATAAAGTCATGCAACAAAACGGTTTTGTGTTTGGCTGCCAAAACCATGCAGCAAAGCGGTCTCCGAACCAAAGCTTTTGGCAGCTGAAACCATGCAACAAGACCGTCTACGAAACAAAGCTCTTGGCAGTTGAGGTCATGCAGCAAAACAGTCAACGAACCAAAACTTTTGGCAGTTTCAGTCGTTCGGCAGTTGAAGTCATGCAGCAAAACGGTCTACGAACCAAAGCTTTTGGCAGGTCATGCAGCAAAAACGTCCACCAACCAAAGCTTTTGGCAGGTGAAGTAATCCAACAAAAGGTCTGCAAAACTAAGGTTTGGCAGATAAAATCATGCAGCAAAACCGTCTACGAACCACAGCTTTTGGCAGTTTAAATCATGCAACAAAACTGTCTACAATAAGTTTGTTGGCCGTGACACTCTTCCAGAGATGGTCACAGAAAGGCGCCTTGGGATTGGCAGGCGATCGAGGCTGAAAGTAAAGACTCGACCCCCTTCGGAAGTTGAGGGAGTTGGTCACCTCAATGTTGCAGAACACTTCAATTTCTCAAGCGCATAAACGCTTTTACGCAGCGGGCACGCGTGAGGAAGGCAGTTGAGTCCACACGTTTTGAATATATTTCAAGCAAACAAGGCAAAACATGTTCTATCAACAAAGAACCTTGAACACCGAAGATACACTCCAAGAAGCCATAAACACCTCCAAATTTCTGTGGATGCCAGTCGACGTCTGTTGATTTGTTTCTTTGTTGAGGAAGAGGTTGGAACGACGCGAACTTGCTCTCGAAAATGCAGAGCACATCAATATGGTTCTTTGTGTCAAAGGTACACATCCTGCTCCACCATTCGAATGCTGGATTGCCTTTGCCAAATGATTACACGCCAGCCCCACCATGTGTTCATGTGAGCATGGAACTAAGATCTGGTGAAAAAGGGTGAATGCACCGGTGTGGCTTGGCATCAGTAACGGGTCTGTGGACCAACAATGGTGAGTCGGAAATGTGATCCAGCCTGGTAGGTCTGGGATCATGTTTTCTACGTTTGGCAATGAGAAAAGCACCTGACCAACAATACAGTCAGTTCGGAGAGGCTGCTACAAAAAGTGACTAGTTCCAACTTGTTCCAGCAAAGATCCATCGTAAAACCCATCTACAACGTGTCTGACGGTGTCTGTCTGATTTTGCGCTAACGTTCCATCACCTCAGAAAACGTCCCATCACCTCACCGGCCAAAGAGAAGCGAAGCGCATCTTGTTTGGGGAGTCTCCGTATTCTGGTATTCGACCTCCACACCAAGAACCCTGCCTTTCGGAGATGGATCGACAGGTCTAGCGGAGTCCAGTCTAGGTGTGATTTTTTGGGTGTCAAGTGTCAGGCGTCAGATCTGAGAGGATATGCTCTGTCTCTGTCTCTGTATCTCTCTGTCGTGACAGTTGCTATACAAGCTGCCGTTGTCCCAGTCGGACGCGTTGACAAGAGAAGTCACCGCCTTGAGGGCCAGGGTGGACCAATTGAATGCGAGAGTTGATGCTAAAGATGCGACAAGAACACCGGTCAGAGTGGTTGCACCACAGAGTGTCATCCGAAGGGTTGTCTGGAGTGTCCATTTCAGGTTTTAGTGAGAGCCTGGAGTTCCTCCTGTGAACTTTCCGTCTTCACCTCCACAGTCACGATCACGAGCTACCTTGGCACTGGCGGAATGGGAGGAGTGAATGTTCCACTATGACCACAAGTGCACCAAAAAATCATGGTTCACTGCTCTTGTAGCGGTTCCCAAAGCAAGTACGTTCAATAATTTCAATACATGTTGGAAAGGGAATCACGTGAATCTATCAGTTTCGAGATCATAAGACTTTCATAAGAGACTCACATTTCACTTGCACTGCCACCACATGACCATGCACAAACAATCCTCAGAGCATGGCTCGTTTGTTTTTTGGATATGAGGGCCACTGCAGACACACGCACGAAGCTTCACTGAGGACAAGCTTCATGGGTTGAGTTGAGCTCCTTGCATATCATATTTGCGGGCTCGTTCATGATGGACTCGCCCTTCAAGGATGACATCTGACTAAGTTTCAATTAGTTTGTCGAATGAAGGGCCCCCACAGGCTGCTTTCATTCACCTAGACACCCTTTGCCATTGCTTGGCCGCGCTGACGAAGCCTGTGTCCTTCTCTTGCTGGTGTACTCCTGCTGTCCTCTGGCGCTGCCAAACCCTGTCCTCTTGGAGTAGACGCCTGCAATGAGATGGAACTTGGGGCTGCTTGTGCTGGGCCTTGTTGCTGGCACTCAGCCGATTTAGGAGCACCTCAGTGCTGAGCGCCGCAAAACGTGCTATGGCGAGCCTGGCTTAGAAAAGGCTGAAGGAAGTGTTGGGGCCCTGAGCTCTGTGCGTTTGAGCGCTGCACGTCTTGAAGTTTGGAACCTGATGCCTTGTCCAGCGACGATGTTTGCAGACGTTTGTTCTGTCGCTTGTCCAAGCCACTCGAGATTTGTACCTCTTCATTCTTCCTCACTCCGAACCACTGCCTCTTGAGACTATGGCTGATCATTGCTTGGCAACAGCCCATAGCCATAGGTGTTCAAGTTCAAGTGGAATCTTTCTCGAACCTAAGCGCCCCCAACCATGGGTGTTTTCATTCACGTCCCTAGGGCCCTAGTTGTTGTTCAATGGATCTTAACTCAGAAGAGCGCATGAGTCCTTCGATCCAGCAGAGATCCTGCCAGGAAATTCTTCTGCATGAGTTCCTGATGACTCAATGACGAAAGCTTCGCCGAAAACAACAAACACTTGCCAACAACAACATGACGCATCAGGGTGGGTGCAACTTGCAGGGTCAACGCCCGCAATGAGATGGAACTTGGGGCTGCTTGTGCTGGGCCTTGCTGCTGGCACTCAGCCCATTTTGGGGCCACGCGCCCGCAACGCTGCCACCCTGGTGGACCGGCGGAAGCTGCCGCTGCACACACGAGGTGGAAGCGGGTGCTTGATGGATGTGTTCCGGGTGGATACAAGTAGCAATGGCCTCGAACCTAATGGCAAAAGGAAACAAATAGAAATGGCCTCCAACCTAGTAGCGATGGCCTCCAACCTAATAGCGATAGCCTCCAACCTATTAGAAAAAAGGGCCACAGTTCTGAGCGGGGCAACATCTAATGTTGGGGCTTTGTATCTCCAAGCTTTGTGGACATCTCAACCTCATTGACGTGATCAGCTCATGATGCTTTGACCACCTGCGAAACTTGCCAGGACGTTACATAGTCAACACAGACAATGAGAGGGCCTGGTCCTCAGGAAAGCAGAAGTACTTTTGACAATACTAACAGAACATGCTGATTGAAGAAACCTGCAATACTCAGGTTGCACTGCAAGTTTTACAGTTCAATTGTTGCCAACATTTGATGGTTGCATGCAATGTTAGGGTGTGTGATCTTGGTTTGGCACATAGAGTGGACAACCAAAGGTTGTGCTATTTAGATTGGTGTGCGTTGGCCTTACCTGCACTGAATCAATTGGCTCAAAAGGTGGATAGGGGGGTGGATTGACCATTATTTTGGGTCTGTCCTAATACCGGTAACAGTTTGCAAACGTTTTTTTTCTATTTTAAAGAAAGGCCTTTATTAACGGCCTTTATTAACCATCATCATCATCATCATCATCATCATCATCATCATCATCATCATCACTGTTACAGGTAGTGGGATAGACCCATTCTTGTCTTTATATGTCATAATGCCAGCAAGCACCTATGCTGCAATGCTTGTATCCTTAGCTTGCACTATGATCTCGGTCTGAGGTGAAGTGGGCCTGCATCAACTGGGCAGGAGAGGTGCTGTTCAGAGGGCCTGATGCAGAATCCAAAACAAAGAAGCGAAGAGTGGTCACCATGGGGCAAGAGTTGCAGTCTGGCAATAGGTGTGCACAAAGTGTCTTTTTGGGTTTGTGTGTGTGTGTGTGTGTTCTAACCCAAGCATCACTATAATATGCATGCAGTATGCAAATATCAATATCAATAGAGGAGTCATGAAACTCATATCAGGTGATAGAAAAGCTGCAGCACTCGGTGCGAAAAGCTTGCAGTGCGTCTTTTCTTTTGGCCAAGCGCGTCGGCGTCTGGCCGAGCTCTGCTGGTTTCCCACGTCCGATCCGCCACCGCTTCGAAAACGACCGTGAAGCCGAACTCGCAACGAACCATGGAGCTGGAGGTTCTCATTCTGCTGTTTTACAGCGAATGAGGTTCGAAGCTTCTGTTTCATTCACAAGCTTTGAGAAGGCCCTTCTCGTCCTTCGAACGAGGTTGATGGTTGTTTGATGTGGGGTCCTTGGGTCTGGATTGGGAGCCCAGTGAAGAAAGGGGGCATCGACGAGTCTGGGAATCTCCATCTGGTTGAAACACTGGCCTGGAGGAGCCTACTCCCTGCCTGGAGTAGTGGGTGGTCTGGAAGTGCAGGCAGGGATCAACACGGAAATGCAACAGAAGACGAGTTTGCAATGGAAGACTTTCAAAGGCACTCTGGTTCTACAATAGCTTCTCAAAATATCTCAAAATGCTAGTCTCTTGGAACTGAAGGCAAGCTGCTTTTCTTGAAGCAAGCAGATATCACTCCTTTTCCCAGGTGCCCAAATCAGCGCACTCCCTCTTGTTGAAGTCCCAACACCTTCCCTCCGCCGGCAGAACCTCACGAACCTCGCAGCACGGATCTCCATCCTGGGTTTCAACTGTGTGCGGCTCTGCTATTCCACCGTGGGGCGCCTCAGCTCGGCAGCTTCGGAGAGCTCAACAGCCCGGCGCCCTGCGTGGGTCAGGTGTTTTCCGTGCGACCAATCCACGCCTTCTCCAAATGTTGGCTTCCCCAGGGTCAGAAAGACGGAGGAAAAAAAAAAAGAAATCCGCGAAGTTGTGGGTGGTTTCAAGACAAATGTAGAAAGAACTGAAGAATCCTCCGAAACGCCCTGGCCAGGAGAATCACCTGTTGAATCCGCTGGTGAAGGAGGGCGACCCCAGCCTCGTTGAGTTTGAGTTGAACGAGGTTTTGGGTGAAGGGTCAAGTGTGGGGCGCCACTGAAGCGTATTGGCGACCTGCAGCAACGTATTTAGTCAATACAGCAGACCTTCTTAAAGTCGCATGGCTGCATCCCCAGGATGAAGATGTGGCTGCCAACCCTGCCTTGAAGGGCAAGCGGTTCATGGAAATCTTTGACCAGACGGTGCAGGCACTCTAAGCGCTTCGCCTTCGACATATTTTGACATGCTCGTTTTACACACCAGGGAAAGCACGAAGATATCTTTGTCCTCTCGTCTTGAGACGCTTTTTCCAGTTCGCTGTAGGGTTTGAGGTTTCAACGAAGGTCTGAAGGAGGCGTTGGACACATTTGGACGGCGAACCCCAAAGGATCCTGGGAGGACTCCCACTCTTGGAGGTATTCCCAACTCTTGGGGGGGAGCTACGAAGCTACACAGTTTGGTCGGATGATTTTTGGTGTTCCGCAAAAACCGCAAAAACACACACACACACACATCCCAAAACTCCAAACAACATGGCCCGCTGACTCGGGACAATAAAGACCGACTCTTCCAAACCTCTCTGCAGATGCTGTATCAGTTGCCCACGTTTGCCAGAGGGCTACATTCTTGACCAAACTTCTAGGTACTAATCAGATTGCTCTTGAATCCCAATCCTTCGTTTCTCTCGCACAGGCGTTGACGGATCAGGGGCTGATGGTGAGGTGGCCCAGCACCGGTGCAACTGGTGCAACCGAGGCACCTGGTGCGCCGAGCAGCTACTCCCCACCTCATCCCCCAAAATCGGACCAGGCGACGCTTGTCGCGTGGTCGAAGGCTACCCTCAGCCTGTTGTTCTGTTTTTTTCTTTCTCTGGGGCCTGTGTTTGAGAAAGGACTCTTCAAGGCATGTTTGGCTTTGTAGATGTTGGGTAGCTGAAGCAAAGAAGAAGCAGAATTCTTAGTCATGCAAGCATGACCTCAGTCCTGTATTCTCTTGAAAGTTCTCCTCAGTGCTGTTTGGCAGCTCTATGCATCTCTCGACTTTTCCAGAGAGCCAGACAACCAGGCATTTCTCTCTCCTCATGTTATGGATCCCACGATCGGCGCTCACATCAGTGTGAACACCTGGAGCTCCAAAAAAACCGCGACCTGCGAGTTGGACCCCTACCGGTAGGTCAACCGGTCGGTATGTATCCCGGTGCCAGTGGGTGGCCATATCTTCGCTGTTCGATCCTCAGACTGTCCGATGTTTAAGGTCATTTTGAACAACCACATCTCCAGATCTGGCACCTTGGCAGAGTTGTCGTGGGTCGGTGTCACACCGAGAAGTTTGCACTGCAGAAGTTTCAGAGGTTCGGTGCATTGTGTCACGCCAACCCCACGGCCGGTCTCAATCATCCACGGCCGGCTGGCCCCGACCTTCTCGTGACTACTGTATATACCAGAACTACAATTACTACTACTACTACTGCTGCTGCTACTACTACTCCTACTCCTACTCCTACTCCTCCTCCTCCTGCTACTGCTACTCCTCCTCCTGCTGCTACTCCTACTCCTACTCCTCCTGCTACTGCTACTCCTCCTCCTGCTGCTACTGCTACTGCTACTGCTACTGCTACATCCATCGGATGGGCCTTTAACAGGTCTTTGTCAGGCTAGACGTTGGATATTTTTGTGATCTTTTCCTATAGTGATTTGTGGGCCTGAAGTGATCCCTGGCGCCTGATGGATCTGCCCAAAACAGAGAAGAGCACCACTTTTTTATACCCTTCACACGCTGCCAACAAAATCTGCCAGAAGGAAATCCAGATTTCCGAATTCTTTTGTCCATGGACTGCTTCTTTCCAGGTTTTACTGAGTGGTACGAAGTAGTGAACCTTGAATCGACCTGGGCGACATAAGAGCGCCCACCTGGACATGTTTTAAGAGTTTGGGTGACAGCGACATTTCAGCCAGGCATGTGAGACTGGTTGGCTGCGTTTCGGCTGAGGCTGGTGCTGCAATGTGCTGCAAGAAGAAGGCTTCTGGTACACGGAGCGCTTTCCAGAGGACAGTTCTGAGTTCCGTCGTGAGTCGTGTTGCAAGAAGAGGCGAAAGCGAACGTTCCGAACATTCCCTTGGGTTTGCATTTTTTTGCTTTGCAAATCCAAGGATCCCTTGAAGTCACTAGCTGCAAATTACGAGGTCAAAGGTAGAAAAGGCCGCATGCTCCACTGTCTTCCGTTATTTTTTGCGGAATTCCCATGCCTGGCAGGTCGTTTTCTGGTGGGATGAGGGGAAACCACTGAAGCCACGACCCGATCCAAGGAGAAGTGGATGGAGAGCCTTCTGGACATGACCCGGCGCTTTCGGCCCCTTCAAAAGCACTAGTGTGTGTTGCGGCAGTTGACGTGAAATCTCAGGTTTCCTGAAGGTCTATGGTCTAGACAAGGGTGGCTCATAGTGGTCAGTTAGACTTGCAGCAAGGGTAGCTAGAGCCAGATGCGAAGTGGCGCAGGTTGAAACATGGGCTACACGTTCTCAGAAGATTATATAACCCTAGAAATTGTCAGGAGGACTGAACCAATCTGACCCCCCCACTTCTGCCCAAAAGCACATTTTTTTCTCTCTGTGTGGATGGAGTTGCAGACTTTTATGATGATTCATGAAGAACTGGCCAAATCCCCAGTCACCAAGCTTGCCTTCCAACTTGTCTCGCTTAGGGACAATAGCCTGGTGGTTGCCTTCGACATCCGCAACGAGCCACATGACATCCCAGGCACATGACATCTGCTTGGGGGGCTTCGGAGCTTCCGTTGAAACTCGCTTCGGACCTCAATCCAACAGCTCTCCAGAAGATTCTTCGTTTTCGTTGAAGGCATCCTGCATGTCGTGAGCCACGCATGAGTCACGCAGCGTGATGTCGTAGCACCGAGCCCGCCGAGCCCGCTGTCTGAAGAGACCCGTTTCGAGCGACCAACCGCTTTCTCACTGGCAACGCACCTTGGCTGAGCCACCGCTCGTGTGTAGACGACCATAAAGTGGGGCCCACAAAACGCGCCCACCTTCTGCGTCCATTTGGAACAGACTCACCGAGGGGTGTAGAAGCCGAAGAACCATCCTGGTCCAGAGCTTTGCTGGATCGTTTCCAAAGATTGCATCTCCTCAATCCAACGTCAAAGCCAACAGAAACAGACATCTCTCGAGAGAAGGATAGTGTGTATGTATAATATATAAACATATGTATGTATACACATACAGATAAAACATAGATATGATACATATCTATACTCTCCAAACGGTTGGCCCTTTGATGCCCAGCCCTTTGCCCCGATGCCAGGTCGTTTGATGACCTGGGGCGACGGGAACCCGGCCACTGACTGGGCCTTTGCAGCCGAGCGGGCAGGAACGAACAACGATGGTGGATGGTTGTGTCCTTGCTTTCCCTCTGTGCTGCAAGAGAATAGCGTTATTGTATTGAGTTCGAGGATCTTTCGGAAGACCTGGGGCTACTGTAGCAACACTTCCACCAACGCCTACCTTGGACCCGACACCAGGCAATGCCATCCTGGCGGTGAATCCCGATTTGCTGATCGTCCCTTGGCTCAATGATTTGCTGATCGTCCCGCCACCTCGTGATGCGCAGATGTTCCCGTCAGCCCGCCCCGTGATGCAAAGATCTGATCTCAATGGAACTGATGCGGCTTCCTTTGGAGTTCCTCGTTTTCTTGGGGGGCGAAAGAGACGTCACCATGGCCGACCGTGGCCTGTGGCCTGTGGCACAATGCTTTCGACGGTACCGCAGGCCAAAAAGCATGTGGGGAAGACCGGCTGCAAGGAGGGACACCCAAAGTGAGTCCCTAACAGGCGCTCGAAGGAGCTATGATGTGTGCATGATGTGACTCTCTAAGCAAAGGGAAAACTCTTGGGTCCCAGAGTCCCAGAGCTTTGCGTTTCCAATGAGACCTGGGCCCATGGACGGTAGTATGAACCAATATCAATGGCTGCTCTTGGAAAAGCTGGACTTGGATGGACAGAAAAAGACCTCAAGGCCTATGGGTCATCTAAGAGACACAAAAGGCTCGGCTGTTCCACGTGCTGGTTGAGGGAAACCCTGCCCTAAGGTCGTGAGTGCTCTGTGCTTCTGCATGGACTTGAGACCAGTGAAGAGCCATCCGTAGCTGGGCGAATGTCAATGAGTTGGAGGGTCGATCTGATACCTTCCAAAGAGATTCATTTCTTAAGACACTCACAAAAAATGGGCCAACATGTTAGCCATGTGCAGGTCTAAAAAGCCAAAGATGGAATGGATCCTGTTCTAAGATGTAGGAGTGGTGCGGGAGTAGCAGGAGGAGTAGCAGTAGCGGTAGTGATTCGAAGATCCCTGTAACGTTTGGATTTGTTCCGGCGCTTCTCTTTTCTTTCACAGCTGCAGATGGTCGGATTCGACAAGTATAGACCCTCGCACCTGAAGTGTCTGGGAGCCCCATCGACCCAAGTTTCTAGCACAGTGAGATCTTCTTTTTGTGGGCCAGATGGTTTATTGAGTGGTTTGTTGCTTTGTGTTCTTCCGGTTTGTTGCCGAGGAGTTGGTTTTCAGTTAGATCCATTGAGCTGAGCTGCAATAACCACGCGAGACTCGATTTGTCTTCTTTTTTGTTTCTTAGAAGCCGCTTCGAGACGCGTGTCATCCAACGATCCTTTCCTCCCCCCCCATGGGTTCCAAGCGGTGCGTTGGTCTCGGCGAACGGTGCCGGTGCGTCGGTGCCGGTGCTTTTCGCGTCTCCGGAGGATCCAGTTCAATCTTCCGAACCGGCTGGTCTACGAGACGCACAACTATATCGAGTCACTGGGCTCTCTGAGTTTCGAGTGGCTGAAATGTGTCGGTTTCTTGGAAATTGGGCCCTCTCGGTGACAAAGCCACAGGACGGATTCAGAAGTGAACAAAGAATCGGAGCCTTTTGATGGAAGTCAAGCTCCTTCGAAAGCTGTTTGCAGCCTGCTTGGGCTCCTCGCGCAGAGATCGAGAAATGACTCTGGCCTCACTCGAGTTCGATCGCCTCGGCAGGTTTCAGATCGCCACGCTCTTCTCCAACAACTTCTTTTCGTGAAGACCTTAGTCTGGGCGACTCCGAGCTCGGAGCATCGGACCGAGACAACGTCTCCGAGCTCGGCGGCACAAGTGTACGGTCCGCCAACATGCTTTTTGCATACTGGTCATGAGTCAGTATCCTTTCTTTCTTTTTTTTTGGGATCTAAGCAGAGATGGACTGTTGATGGGACAATGAAGAAGATGTAGATCCATCTGTCCATCTGTGACGTCACAGATCGATCAGACGGGTTCTTTTGTCGGTCTCGAAAAACCGGATGTGCGTCGATCTCGGGAGTTGGATGGGTTGCATGTCGGTCTAGGTCGCCCCGCACAGGTGGAGATGGGTGGCAAACATGTCGACCTATGTCTTGGTGGTGCTGGTGGTTCTCGATCTCGTCGTCCTGTGCGCCCATCTGACTGGCGTCGCATCAGACTGGTGTGAGCCGTTCTTCTTTTGGGGTCAAAGGAAGGGACCGGGGAGCAGAGGTTGGACTGAGATCAAAAGCTTCCAGAAGCCGGAGAGGCCCGGGTTTTTGATTGCATAGACCCTCAAGGGGAGGAAAAGCTTCGAGCTCAGCACGTGTTTTCAAGTTGGCAGTTTTATGCCCTGAAAAATGGCCTTTCCTTAGCCTAAAGCAAATCAAACTCCGATCTTCCGGCCATCATACGTGTTTTTGCTCACACTAAGAGTAACGGCTATACGGTTTTTGCGTATTTCAGTTCTTTTTTTTCCAGTGCATCCACTTCAACATCGCATCTTCAACTTCACATCATTGTGTCGTTCTTAGCATCAACTTGGCATGATGTTATTCCGTCTATTTTCACACCATTACTGATTTGATCTGATTTGGCTTTCACATCATGGTCAGCGCAGACCGTCCAACTCAAGCGTGCCCGGGGTTGAAACTACTTGGACCCTAGACCACACCTGGTGTATTGGACAATGACGTATCTTGAATCGCACAGTAGACCGTATGACACGCGCACACGCAGACCGACACGACACACACAGAGCGTAGGGTCTGACCGTGTGGCTCCCTGAGACTCCAAGCGCCGAGCGGCAGAACCGATGGGGTCATTTGACTGAGTCTGCACAGTCTGCACAGGAGAGCTTGTAACTTGCTGTTTTTAAGAACTAGAGCTTTCTCAAAAAGGATCACATCTATAGATCTATAAGATCCCATCTGAGTCACCAGACATATAATTCTATATGTCTGAGCTTTGCTAATTCGTGTGTGTTTCACCTTACCCTTACCCTCTTTTGCTCCAGTTAGTTTTCATCATTGTGTGGCCTATGTGCTCGACCTTGTCTTTCTGTTCGACTGTCGACTTAGCCCTCGAACGCTGCGCTTCTTTCAGAGCCTGTTCGCCTTCTCCTGTTCCAGCACCTGCTGTTCCATGGAGCTCTTACACTCCCAGGTACTTTCAATGTTCATTATTGTATCTCTTTCGCAGGTGCTTGCTGTCGCATCACTCGGCTCCTTCAGAGCCACTCCGGCGCCCTTCTAGTCTACGTCTACCAGATGACTGAGTCGGCAGATCTACGACCCTTCGACCGGTGAGTGACCGACCTCCTGAGGGAAGCGCACCACGTGACTGACCGGTTCGCTGCACGATGGCCCCTTCGTGGGACGCATTCTGTTTTTTCTGGATCCAAGGCGACCAAGCGAACAAAGCACATGTGTCATTTGGGTGTATGTGCTTTGGTGACTCAAACACGAGATTGTGTAAGCTAATGGGATTTCACAGTTGCGCTTGTGCACTTGAGCCTCATCACTCATCCCTGTGAAGATGGCTGACAAACTGAGGTACATGTGGCTCAGGCAGGGGCCCTCCAATGAGCCGCCCTCATGCACTATTCCGGATCAGTAGGATGAAAACACCATGAGTTGCCTTCTGGATTTCTTTTGGTCACTTCATTCAGGTTGTTCTTTGCAACGGTCCGTGAAGCGCTTGGCTGGTCCGAAGCGCTTAGCGGCCGAGTTTCGGTGCCAGGATCGGCCGGCCGTGGCCGAGAAAGTCCACGTGGGGCGGCCCGGGTCTGGTGGCGGAGGGCGAAGATGGAACTGTGGGAAGTTCAGCGGAGCAAGTGATGACAACTATACATGGGTGTTGTTATCTTGAAGATGATGACAATCATGATGGGGGTGGCACATCAGTGGAGAGAACCTTTTTCTTTTTCTGTTTTGTTTGGCCTTCATATTGACCATCAACATTGAACATTGAATTTGTGCCATAGATGTCGTTAAACAGCTCGTTAAACAACTCTGCGAAGCTTCCTGAAAGATGTCCGTATAAGACTCCAGCCCGGTGGTGGTGGTGGTGGTGGTGGTGTGTGGTGGTGGTGGTGGTGGTGGTGGTGGTGGTAGTGGTATTGGTTGGGGTAGCGGTAGCGGTAGCGGTAGCGGTAGTCGTAGTAGTAGTAGTAGTAGTAGAAGTAGTAGTAGTAGTAGTAGTACTAGTAGTAGTAGTAGTAGTAGTAGTAGTAGTAGTAGTAGTAGTAGCAAGTAGTACTTGTGGTATGACCGCTAGGGGAGAATTGAATCCGACAAAGAACAACGTGATCATGCTTTTCAACTAGAGAAGAGGGGATCGTTCTTCTGCTGGCCATGTTGATCCATGTTGCTCACATATCGGATGGTGTCTGGCTCTTTGAATCTCACTTCGGATTTCGGAGCTTTTTTCCCCTACCCAACGGATGGTTTCGGCTTTTCGCTCCCAAGCAGACCCCACGCCGCACGCCGCTTTAGGAAACCGCAGATCGGAGAATCGGTGCCGAGGCTTCTGGCCCTAATCAGTGGTTGGGCAGCGATTTTCTTTGCGGTGGTCGCAGGCGCAGGGGTCGGTTTGCGAGCCTAGCAGAATGGGGCGTGAAGAAGGGGTTTGATGCATAGATTCGAATGGCTTTCTATTCCAAAGAGAAGTGCTGCCTTGCATGCTGGCGAACATATTCATTGCTGAAAGGACACCACCTGTGTGCAGGTGTCTGTGCTTTTGGATATCACTTCTATTTGCAATACTGCTCGTATGTGGCTTGGTGGCCAGCATGTGGGAAGCAGAGAAGTGAAGATATTGCAATTGATTGTATGAGGTGACTTCGCCATCTCAGCACCATCGATGCCTTTTCATCCAAAAAAACTAGTGTGATCTAAAGATTTCTCAGACTGGATTTGTGGAGTCTCCAGCATCACAAGAATGTGGATCACTGGATCACCACTAGGTTAGCTTGGATGCTCCTGTTTTCTTGTGATCATGAATTGGCTCATGTTTTTCAGGGTGCCTCAGTTGAACCGGTTTCAACTGCTCAGTTGAACCGTCCGGATTTTTTTCACATCGAAGACTTTGACCTCTTCAGGTCAATGGTCCGTTTTTGGAGCGGGAGTGTCGGGAGCGAGGTCTCGGGGCACATCTACATCGCTTTTGGCTCGTTCAACTGAGGTTGCTCAATACTACTTCTTGCCAAATATGATCATTTGTGCAGCCAGAGCCCCGAGGGATATCAGCTGGTGAAGGCTGTCGGCAAAGGGCATGTGAAAGTGACCTCCTTTGCTTGCAAAAGGGCTGGTGGCGGCTAGTGATCACCCGTGCTTTCTCTATATGTTGAGTCAGATCACTTCAATCCAAGAGATGTGCACATACGGATGCATATTGGATGTCCTTTTTTCCTCGATGGTACAAAAAGTTTCATCGTTTCGTTTACCAGTCCTGCGTCCCAAAGAGGCTTTTTCCACACATGATTTGACAGCTTGCCTCTTTGTTCAATTCATATGACCCATATTGACCCATATGTTATGTGTATATATATATATATAGACATGCTATAATATATGTATGTATATATATATACACACGCACGTGCGCAGGCACAGATCTTGCTTTGATTTCGGTTTAGCGAGACGGAGCTGCAACAGAGGGTCTTTCTTCCTGATTTCCCACCCCCTTGGCTCTGGCTGGTTACTGTACTGCCTTTTTGGTTAAGAAATTCGCCTGGGAAGCACCCAGCAAGCAACCTGTCCACACAGCTTTGGAAAATACTGGCTGTAAACGCACCGAACGCCCATAGACTGGTGCCTTCACACGACATACCGGCGCTCAGATCGCCTCCTTTGCCCTCTTGTTGCTGGGCTTCTGGGCAGCGAAGTTTGGTCTCAGGCGAAGTTCAAAGGAAACGAGAGGAGCAGGATCTTTCGGGACTTATTCAACAGATTATGAAGGATAGGAGCAATGTTCGCTACTAGGAGCAAAGGGCATCCGGCATCGCTACTGGGAGCAAGGATGCTACTAGGGGCTCCTGGCCTTACTACTAGGAACAAGAAGCTAGATTTGGCACAGGTTTGGATGAATTGATCCCGGAATTTTCCACGGACTTTCTTTGACTCTCCCTTGGATTGTTGGGCGGTTTGCTTCGATCGGGATCCGGGAGACAACCCGATGGTTGCGGATGCTTTGACGAAAAAGCACGAGGCATTCTGGTGAGGACAACTGCAATCGTTGGGTTCGCCTTGGGTCCCTGGAGTTAGGACTGAGACACTTAAAGAACAGACACGGCTAGTCATCTATGGGTTGGCTACCCATTTGGCCCCGCGCCAAGCTTGAGCCCCTCCTTTTCCATCAACCTCAAAGGGTTGATCTGAGATTTACTGCAGAGAAACGCTCTGCTCCAGATCGATTTGTAAGAGATCGCGACAGAGCAGCAGAACCAACACATTTTGAAGAGTTTTCGTTGGATGGCGCGAATCTTTCCATGTCACGCTGGAACATTGGTGGGTTGATGAACAAATATCGCTCCAAGAAGAGAACTCTGTTGCCAGGGTCGTGGCAACCAGTCTGGCTCTCAGCTCGGTCGTGCCCATGGATGGTTGATTTTTGAAACGTATGGGTTGACCAACTCAAGTATGGCATGTGGTATCCAGCTTTTCACATTCTGCTTGCTATACAGTAATACTACATCAATTCTTCCTGGAAATGATGCTGGAATCCTTCAGGTGACTAATCTGTTCAAATTTGGAAAAGGGGCCGAAACACGAAGGGCTGCTCATACGATGGTTTAAGAGACCCGCAAAACAAAGAAAACTCACGGGGTCTCTTCGTTTCCGGCTGAAGAAAAAGAGATTGATCAGCCTGCCCCAACTGACATAGGATTCACTTGATAGAAGTCTGTCTCAAACTAGTGCGTGGACCAAAGGTTGGAGAACAGTCACAAGTTCTTTTGGCAGGCATAAAATCATTTGAGTTTCACTGGTGGGAAGCGAAGCAAGCACGGGCACCAATCCATGTTTGTCCCTATAGTACCATATGCTGATAGAGAAACTTGTGTGTGCCTAATGAATATCTGTTCCCCGTGAATTCAGTTGTCCCACTCAAACACACCATCCAACGCATCAACCACAACCAAGCGGCTTCGTCTTTGCACCACAGGCGACGACTGTGCCATCCTGCCAGAGGCAGCTGAAACGATCTGAAACGTGGGGGTGAAGATGGAGAAGCATCAGGCATCAGTGGTTCTGCCTCAAGCGTATTCAATGATCCATCAGTGTTTTGGCCACTTGTGCTAATTCCTCGATGCATTGAAACCTGAGATGGGTTCAATCGACATAGGAGCCTTCCACAAGTTTTCGTGATTTCTCTCCTACCAATCATAGATTGGAAGGCTACAGACTCTTGACCCACCAAATAAATCTTTGGTTTTCTGAAGCACCAGTAGCTGAAACACCTTCCCTCTCCTCCAGCCCCAGTGAAATGCAGCCAGCGAAACGCCAGGTCTGTGAATGCGCGGCCAGCCGGGGACCAGAGTTCGGGGTACTTCGGAGATCGGGGAAGATTCGTCCTTTTTGAGACGAGTTTGGGTCTTCAGAAATGATTTCATTATTGTAGATTCGTGGTTATATTTCAACTCACCCTAAACAATGCTGGTTTTGACATCCCAAATGGGGGTTTCATGAATGAAGAGTCTACATGACACCGCAACCATCTCGAGTTCGGCCGGTGACCACGGCGGTGTGATGTTTCATTTGTGAACAGGTGCTATTTCGGTTCTTTGGTTCGCTTACTGCTGAGGTCTGATTTCAGAGGGCCTTGTGCTCTGTCTTACTAAGCCTGGGCCATGGGGCCATGGGGCCCCACGACTCGGTCCTGTTCTCCCAAGAAACACCGTGGGGTCTGGTCCGATGCGCGGAAACACCGTTCGTTGTAGTAACAAGAAGCTAGTAGTAACAGGTGCCACGCTAGTAGTAACA
>CAXAMN010022695.1:1839311-1852797 GCA_963970005.1 Durusdinium trenchii | reverse complement strand
CTAGTAGTAACAGGTGCCTTAGGGGGAAACACCGGTTCTTGTTTTGGCCGCCTGGTCGGAGACCGAGCTGGACCCGGTCGTGACCCTGATGGATCCGAACTCGGAAACCAAAGGGTTGACCTGGTCGTTGGATCTTTTGTTTTTGGTGAACAAACAGAGCAAACGGGTCAAATGATTACTAGTGTCAAACATTTTTCATGATGCAAGCCTCTTTGTCCAATGACTCCCAAGATCAAAACCGTTTGGGTAGACTGGGTAGACCTCCGACCTCGTTCCGACGACTGGAGCGGGCTGTGAGGTGACGACTTGGGGAGCAGCTCTGAGGAGGATCTGCCCCGTCACCGGACTTTCTTCAGAGGTTGAAACAGACCTCAAGCCACGTAGGTTGCATCCAAACATGGGTGTTTTTGGGCGGGTTGGTTTTCTGGTGACAGGAGGGACAGCCGCATGTCTGTTCCTTGGTTCGCTTCGCCCGCGGAAGGCATTTGACCCATGAAGCACTCATTGGACATGTGTGGGAACTGCTCAATTTACGAAAAGACATCGACAAACACATCCCTACCTGAACCCAAAGACGGCCTCCAAAACATCTTGATTGGAGAATGCAGCTAATGGTGTAAAGGATCTATCATCGCAAAGTTCTCCGAAAGGCAATTGATTTGAACCAGGCGAAGGAATAATGCGGTGACCATTTCATGGCATTTCAAGCACTTTTTGCATCATCAACTAATCAAACATATTCAACCAGGTGTATGTTCGGTTGACTCCGTTGAAACATGTCAATAACATGGTCCCCAGCTTAGCTGGCACAGCTAATGACTTATGGCATGCCCAGATGAAACGCCCTAGCACCTTTCAGTTTCACTAAACCCTGAGCAGCAGCAGCAGTTCACAAATTGATCATATACGGGTGAAACTAGTATCTCCGCATATGTTCCGTTTTGGTGATTTTTAATTTTGTTCGAAATGGTGGACGGAAACCATTTGATTGTATATTCTCCATTTCAGGCTGTGTCAACTCTTCTTTCCTTCCTGGGCGATAGTCGCAACTGGTATCCTCATTTTGTGAGAGGTCATGCACGTCCAGCCCTATCAAAGTCCGATCTGGAAGCATCCAGCGGCTTAGTAACTTAGCACAACATGGACATCGAAGGTGGATTTGCCATGTAGAATTTGGGAAGAACTGGCTGAAAAGACAAGAAACAGATCAGTCGGTGCAAGGGAGAACGGTTTAAAAAAGACTTGGAGGCTTGGAGGACCGATCATCCACTTTCTTTGTGGCCAACCATGTCCTCTTGAGGAGGCTGGCAATGTCAAGTGCCGCGCGGGGATACCAAGTGACATGAGTCTGTGCAGCTTCTTTCAAAATTAACCCAAGAAACCCCGAAGTATGAACAGGTGGTTGGCCTGCGCACCAACCGGCCTGCTGGATTCCACTTTTCAGACAGCTCGCCGGCTTGCTGGGGCGAACCGATGCTATCACCGATGGGATTGGGTGATGTCTAAACACAAATGCTGGTGCATCTGAATGGATGATATGGATGCACCAATTTGCCATTGGCTATGAACAAATCTTTCTTCCAACGGGACTTTCATCCGCCCAGAATGCAGTGTCTTCTTTGGATCGGATGGCTGCCACATGGCACCATGCACACCATTTGATTTTGCTGGTCTGTGGATTCTTTTTGAACCTCTGAAGATTCCGCCATGTTGATTCGCCTCAATCCAAGTCGCCTTGCTTCGTGGAAGGACAGCTGGGAAGGACCGGCCTCACCGAGACTTATCCGAGACGGGACAGCTGGGGTGTCCAGTCCTTTTTTTTTGAATGTTTGGTCCACTCCTGACCCGGCAGATTCCTTGGAGCCGAAACCTCTTGCTGACTTAAAACGACTTGTTTTCTGAGGTGTATCAAGCCGTTCAAGCGGGCGGTGTCATCAAGGAACAGGAAGCTAAGGTGCCAGGGCCCAGAGAAACATTGGGAGGGTCTTGGATCTAAGGAATTTGCCGTTCTTTTTCTTCACGGCCAGTAGAGGATGTATGGCAGAGAATGTTCTAAGCCCAGGTTTTACATCTATTTTCCAGGTTCTACATGAGTCTCTTCATCCTCAACCAGTTCCAACCGACTTGCGTTCGCCCTGCGCGCACGTTCTTCACCCTCGCTCTGCGTGAACCCCGACTGCCTCGCCTGGGTTTGTTTGGTATGGAGGAACGAATATCGCCACAGCTGGCTCGGTGTGTCCCAGGTTTCCCCGGCTCAGCCGGGTCTGGGGAAAAGAGAAGAAAGACCAGCCGGTTCTGGTTGAAGATGCTCTTTTGCCCTAGGAATCCATTTTGTCTTGGGAGATGTTGCAAAGCAGCCATCCTCCACCTGGGGCCTAGGAAGGGGATATACCCAACATTATCCGCCATGACATGGAAGGTTGCATGCCAATCCGATTAAGACACTGGGAGACACTGGCAGATTGTGATGTACCGATGTACATGTTGTCAGGTGACACAGCCCAGTATTCACATTGAAACTTCACCGAGATCTCCTTTCAAAAAAAGCTCTGAGCCGTCACCGTCGAATCTCTTTTGTAAATACAACCCAGGCCTTGTCCTAGTTTGTTCTCCACACACCAATTCATACCATTCTCACTTTGCTAAAATCCCCATTTCTTCACCCTCCTTCCAAGCAACTGCCACAGCGTTCTCACTTTGGGCCGCATGGATTGTTCTCATGTTCTCGTCGTGGTATTGGGTCATTTTGCCGTCAACTTTGACCATCCCTCGCATACGTATCAAGAACCGAGCATCTACTCCATGTTTTCAGATACTACTCTTGCCGGATGGCCGGTCAAGGGCTTTTCACATGAGACCCCAGTCCCCCAAAACGGAAGCAATACTGATCACCCTTGCTTTTGGACCGCTTCGGAATCCCCTGAAGAACCATACAAGAAAAAAGAACAAGCACACTCCGCTTCCGCGCGGATTTCCCGAAGCTTCCGGCCGCGTCGGCGGCGCCCGCGACCTCCCGGCCGCTCGCAGTTGTGGCGGGTGCCGGGCTTCGCCTGTGAACCAGGCGGCCCATGGACATGCGACCGCGCGGGGTTTGCACAGCGCGATGCGGAGGTGGTTCGAGTCTTCAGGTCACAGCGGGAGTTGACGAGAGGGGATCAGGCGGACAACTCCCACTTTTTGGGAGTTCAAACACTGGACTTTGTGTGCACTGGCCGAGACCCTGCTTTTTCAATCCAACAACGAGGTAGTCGAACCTTTTGAGTGCTGCTCCAACCAAAAAAATGTCTTTCTCACTGTGATTTGAGGCTGGTCTTGAGGTGAGGCTGACTAGAGTCACCACAGCCTCCGATGAGTGAGTACCGTCCTCTTCACTTGATACTTATTTCATCTAGCGAATGAGCACCAACTGCAATCAATAGCCGGTGGATTTTGGAACATTTGCCTCACTCCTATGAAAGGCGGTTCCTTTTAAAAGGGCCCAGATGTGCCGAAAGACACATTCCCGTGAAATGCTTGCGGAAGCACGGCAAGCCCTGCCAGCTTTGCATGGCAAGCCCTGCAGGCTATCATTCCCTTTGGGTGGCACAGGAATACTGCGCCTTGGCCAATGCAGCAACGGTGCTTGGGGCGACGATGCATGCTTTCATCGTTCGAATTATGTGCCTGACAGCACATGCTGTTTGTGCCATCCATGTGCACGAATCCTGTAGAGCAGTCGATTCGCAACAACCTGAGCCGCTGACATTCGCTCATGTCGATGGGCCAACACCGCCCCTGTCCTGGTGAGAAACCTCTTCGCGTCGCGTTCGCGTTCGCGTTGGCTGGCGTTTCGGCCCCCGAGGCATCGGCACGAAACGGAAGCTGCCGCGCCTGTCGCAAGCAGAGGCGCCTGTGTGGGACTCCGGAGCCTTGGTGAGGTCGTTCGGTGAACCGATGCCGGTTGGGTTCGGAATTTGGGGTTTAGATCGTCGACATGTGTGTGATTTGGATCAAAAAGAAGGTGATTTTGTCATCGATACGATGCTCTATGGACTGGACTGTTTTGACCAGCTAACCGCCCAGTTGGTCAAAAGGGGAGGTCTTGCAGAGGGCTTGTGAAGAGGGCGGCCCCTTCCCGTCTGTTCCGTCGGTCGTCGGTCGTGGTGAAAATCCTTGACCGAACCAAGGGACTTGGTGCGAGTCCACGAACACGAGGGAGGCCCATTGTTCGGTTGACCGATCCCCCCCCGTTGATCTCTACGACCAACAGAGGGAGGTCGTTGTTCGGAAAAAAAGACACGGCCGCGCTGAGGATTGCTGCTCCTCTTGCAGGTGTTCATGTTCCTCTTTGCCTCTCGGACTGGACTTCGGAAGTCGTGAACACGGGGGTGGCCAGGAGTTCGGGGGTTTCGGGGGGGGGTGCCACGGGACTGTCGCCAAGAAAGAGGAAAGACACATCCGTGATGGTGTCTCTTGTGATCAATCTAAGACACTCTTCTACTGTACTACAAAGTGGTGTTTTTGAATGCTTTGTTTGGGTGGGGATCCCATGATAGAAGCGACAGCACCACATTTTTGCACAACAGATGGTTCACTGCTCTGACTGCTCACGCGGCAATGGGACTGAGCCACGCCGCCGGAGGTCATTTGTAACATCCGCCTGTGTAGGCTTGTGAGCTCCCCAAATTGGTCGACTTCTGTAAGCAAAACCCATGAGCGCTGTGTGCGTCACACAATGCTCATGAAGCTCCAGTGCTTGAATGGTTGTGCTTCTTTCCAGGTGATTCAATCAGAATGCAGTCATTATATCATGCCGTGAACTCACTTCCAGCTTGAGTTGACTGGTAGCACCAAACACCAAACACAACTTACCTGGCTGCGCCACTCTTCATGGTCTTTGCCAAAACTCCGCTCAAACATCAATTCACTTCAGTGGCTTCAACGCTGGTGTGGCACCCACCTCAGTTTCGCATGACAAGGCCCAGATTCCGTGTCGGGCACGAAACCCGAAAGCTATGCTGCTCATTGGTTTTAATAACATCTGATGAAACTTGTCGCTACTTTTAGAGATTTTAACCCACCTTGTCTCAATCAAACCGAGAGGGCGATTGCACAGGCGGTCTGCAGACAGAGCAAGCTGATGAAAACGGACAGTTCATGTCTAGCTCATGTCTGGCTGCCAGTCTGCTTGGGCTGTGGCGAAAGCTGCGTCTCAGTCGATCTATTGATGGGCATCCAGTCTGACTGGGCTGCGTCTCAGTCTATTCTTCGTCTCTGATGGCCGAAAGCGCGGTCTCCCGGTCCTGACGGCCTGAGCAGTTCCACGCCCACCGACCCCGCGTCAATGGGCGTGACGTGAAGACGAAGCTAGTGGTCTGTGTTGTGGTGTCTCCTGTACTGGCATCTCACATTTCTTGCATGATTCAGCACAGCTTGTTGTGCTTTACAGCTATCAGCAAATTGGCTGTGACAGTCTTCGAAAGCCACCATGCGAAGCTATGCTGGAAAGGCACAAAAAGATCACACTTGGCAAAGGGAGATTTGCTAACATTCACAATTTCCAAACTGCGAAATCCCTGAAAGTTGTTTGTGAGAAAAAAGTGGGATCCAACAGAGCAGACATTCGACATTGCCAAGTATTTTGCAGGAAAGGGTTCAATGATGCTGGTAGTGCAATGCAGACAAGTTGCATTTCCAGCATTTGGCGTATCATCAAGGAAAGGGTCACGGACTGTTTCCAGGTCAAATGGAGGCTGTCAAGGTCATCCAACAACGAGTGATCCTACACCCGGATGAATCTCAACACAAACCGTGTCACATTTCTTCGATCGAAGCAAATCGTATGGTGAAACCACAGCGGAATCGTGAAGCAATCAACCGGATGTTTCCATATCAAATGGTTTAGGAGGTATGTTTCCATACCAATACAGTATGGATGTATTTGTTCCGGATGTAAACCAGCTATACATACCAATCCCATATCCGCATCTATACCTGGAAGATACATCTGGTGAACCAACCAGATGCGGATGCGAACGCCTTTGCTGACCACCCAGGTCGCCACGATTCTGGCGATTTCCCTCACCACCTTCGCTCGCCTGGCGGACACTTACTGGTACATGAGGCACCAACAGGGCCATCCTCGCCTGGCTTCGTTTTTGGAAGCCACAACAACTTGTGGAACTCTTGGATCTATATTTTTTGGAAGGTGCAACAATGCAGGGCGTGCAGGGATCTAGAATCTAGACTTCAGGTCTGTTCACTATGGGTGTGGTATTGGGAGATGATCAAAGATCAATTGGTCCAAGGAAGAACAGACGCTTCCAGAATAGCGGGTCCTTTCAAAATTCTGTGACACGTATCCATTTCGACCCGTATACTGGTGGATTAGTTGCGTGTCAATGTCCGTGCTATCGTCTTTCGGAAATTGATGGAGGAGTCAAATCGAAGGTGCTTCAGAAGGGTTGGACGCTGAAGGATGAGTTTGGCCACCTCCTTCTTGATCATCTGACTGACCAGGAGAAAATCTGCGTTAGCAGGAGACTGGCACACTCATGACCTGTACTTGGCACTTGGGAAGTGCTTCGCAAGCCCCCTTGGGAGACTTCTTTTCGACGCTGCAGCCAACTCGGCTCTCCGTGGCTAGTTGGGAAATCAGCTACATGCGTGCAGTATTGACTTCCGAGCCCAAGTGAATCGGCCGAATCGGGCCACTCTGTGATTGAATCGCAACATCCAAACACTCTCGCCATGTCGACCCCCCCCCTATTCCCAGCCGTTCGACCTACCAACCGTTCGCCTCAGAGCTTGGCCATGGACAATTTTATCAATAGTCTGGCTGGCAAGCACGTGGTGCTTTCTGGCTGTGGTGGGGGTTCAGACGTCTTGGGCAGCAGCGTGATCTATGCGCAGATCAAAGAGACGGCCCGGAAGGCGAGATCGATGGCTGTTCGAGGCAGCCGGTGGCTCTTTCCAAAAGGAAGGGGTTCACAGGTATGGTTTGCGAGTTGCTTTTGGAAGAAGTAGGTAGGCGAAGCATTTGCACCACAGATTTGGTGGTCTCAACATACAAATCCAACCCTCACCAACCCTCAGGTCTGCGAAGGATAGGCTTATGATGGTAAACACGCAGACTTGACTGGATCTTGACGTCTTGTCGCGAGAAAAAGACCTGCCGTTGCTTGCAAAAGTCCTACATTGATGGAAGATGTACACAACTCTATAACTATAACTATATCAAACGGGGGGGTAGGGATGGGTAGGGCCAGTTCGCACCCAAATTTGTTGGGTATTTTTTTTGGGTGTTCGATCCAGGTGGTTTTCTTCAACTTCAGCTTTTCGAAGACAGAGCTCTTGGACGCGACGTGCGTGCCGATCTCGCCCAACTGCTGGCGTGTGGACCCCTGCAATGTGGCGCTGGAAGAGGACGTCGAGGACCGGTATGGGGAGTTGGGGTCCGGGCCTTGCCTCGTGCCGGCCACGGTCCAAGAGCTAGAAAGCTAGGGCCAGAAGCTTTCAGGTGACACCACATCTCGGTCGATTTTTTGGGATGTCTTCTTCTCTGGGTGTAGCCAAGATACATGGAAGCCGGCCTACCACGTTACCACGTGCTAAGTGATCTTCCGTTGGGGTGCAACTAGCTTGTTTGCATTCTGCGATCTTCTTGAGGCACCTGTGCCATGCGCCTTCAACCAGTGGATGCGTTTCCTGTGCCCCCAAAAGCCTTGAGGCCACATCAGGCCTAGCAGCCCTCTACCCTTGGGTGACCGCTGGTTGCGCTGCGCGCCATGCGCAGCGGAAAGCGCAGGAGAAGGTTTATTTCCCGGAGGCCCGCATGGCGAATGTCACTGGAATGGCCATTTATGCCTTCTCGCATGAGGCGACCATCCAACAAGTCACTGATGGGTACAAGGCCGTTGCGTCCGTTCTGCAGACGAAGGGGCAAAAGAAAGAAGGGGAGAAGGAACAAGATCACTCATCCGTCTGTGGTGCCCGTCATGCCAAATAGAGACCAAACCTTTGCAAGTACTTAGAATTGAGGTGCAAGGGAGACCCTAGGCTCTCAGACACCTGGCAGACGTAACACCCAAAGCTTTCGAACCTACTAGTCACTATAGTCATCCTATTCTGCTAATTGTATGTTTTTCCACACCTACGTTTCTTGGACCCCAACCACCACTCCATTCTTTGCTTGGTTTCGCAGGTGGCTCTTAAACAGGAGTTTGTCAGCTACAGCTGTTGGAAGAAGCGAGGAGCCGATGTGCTTGTGCTTTGTGATGGTGGCTGCGACGTGCTCCTCACCGGCCTAGAGAGTGGACTGGCGACGCCCAGTGAGGAGAGCGCTCGCGCTCGCCGGATTGGGAGACTCGGAGGGTGGCCAGAGACTTGGAGGGTGGCTGCAGGTGAGACTCGGAGGGTGTTTCGATGCCCCCAGCCTTAGGAATTAAATTGAGGGGGGGTACTGAGTCTCAAATTAATTTCCGCCAATTAATTGTGGACATTGCCGACATAGGATGTTGGGGGGGGGAGTCCAAAAGTGGTCGGCATGAGGAAATGCATGGTCTGACAGCAGAGAGGTAAACACTCCCCACCAAAAAATAATTAATTTGAATTAATTGTGAGTGGGGGGGAGGGAAATTAATTAATTGGAAGACGGTGGAGGGGTAAGGTACCTATGAATTAATATCTTGTTCAATGATGTTTCAAATCCTGGCACTGGTGGAGAAGATGAAAGAAACAAAGGGAAACAAGGGAAACAGCTTTGTTTGTCCAAGGCTTTTAAATGCTCCTGCTGTTTTGCTCAAAGAGGGAAATGAAATGAAAAGCATTGAAAAGTATAGCAAAGGATTCAAGCAGAAAGAAACAATGTAACAAAGACAGAAAATTGACTAGCAAAAGATAAGCAATAGTCTCAATTTAATTAACTCCCCAGGCCTGCAATTAATAAAAAATTAAATTTTGGGGGGGACCTAGTCCCCCCCCCCCTAAGGTAGGGGGCATGTGTTTCGACTTCGCTCCTTTTGGGCTGCCAGAACCCAAACCCGAAACCCGAAACCTTAGCTGCCGTGAACTGAGCGCCCGGGGGCCCCGGAAGCTCCAGATCTGACAGAAGGTTGGCGGGTGTTTTCACACCATTCGCGCCACTGCGGTTGGCGGGTGAACAATGCGCAAATGCCAGTATATAGTTACAGTTATAATTAGTTGTAGCTGTAAATGAAGAGAGGTAGAGAATTGTAGAGATGTGGGTTCACTGGGACCCCCAACTACAAAGGGTGCGTCTCGGAATAGGCAGACATTCAACAAAAGTCCCTCACAAACTTCACACACGATCTGGTTCAGTACATGAGTTCATTTAGATTGAGATATATAAGCCCCGATAAGCCCCATCGTTTGGTTCCCTACTGGCCAGCATCATCCAGTTACTAGCTCTGCTTCTGCCATTTCGCGAGGACATGACTCATCTCAAAGCGATTTTGCCCTTGAACATCCCACAGAAGTACATCGCGGTGCTGGGGGCCAATGTGGACTGTGCTCATGGCGTCGTACCAGAGGCACGACTTCAGCGGCTGAAACGCCTTCAGCGTCGTTTGGTTTGACTCGCATTGAACTGGGTCTCTAACGTGGACTCGTTCGCAGACGAAGGAAGTGGGCCGGTGGGCCCTTTTTCGGGTCGGACGTATTTTGGGTGGGCTGGAGCATGGATGGAAGGATTCTGCTCTCTAGGGGATGCCTGGCCAGGGCCGGAGATCATCAGCCAATTCGCGAAAGGATACATTGAACTCCCTCCAAGAGACCTTTTTTTTCCCGAATGCGTAGCGCCGTCCGCAACCGTTCGCAACCGTCCGCAAGTGTTCGCAACCGTTTGCAGTAGAGCGCTAAGGCGCTGCCATTGGGGGAAGCTTTTGCAAGCGACTATTCATGGATGTGTCACGTGTCAGTTTGCGCCGCTATTCTATTGTGATTTGCATGAAAAAGACATGTCGCGCAAGAAACGTGATGCGTTTCGCTGCACAGGCGCAGCGTTTGGTGAGATCTGCAGATTGCTGCGCAGTTCCATTGGGATTAGCGTTTGGAGAGTCGTGTTTTTGGGGGGTTGGATGTGGCCGTGCCATTGGGATTTGCGTTTCAGGGTGTGGCATCGAAGCTCGGTTTTCGTGACAAGTTTCAGCTGAAATGGCGACTTTGGTGGATGGGAGTGTGCTCAGGACGGGTCGAAATCATTCCAAACGTGTGGTGTGGTGCAAATTTGGTTGAAGCTCACATGAGAGGATATTCACTTTTCGTGGCAGGCGCAGGACTTTGTGCGGGTTTTGGGGCGTGGAAGTGCGATTCTCGTGGCAGGCGCAGGGAATCGTGAGGTTGCGAGGTGTGACGGAGGTGGCATTTCGTGGCAGGCGCAGTACTTTGTGCGCGTTAGACGTGTGGACGCGGAATGATTCGTGGCAGGTGCAGGGAATCGTGAGGTTGTGAGTTGTGGTAGAGGTGAATGTCGCTGTCACATTGGGATTGGCGTGTGAGCGGATGTTGTTTGGAGGGGCTGGAATCGCAAAACTGCTTGGCAGGGCTGCGTGATGTGTGTGCTCCGATGGGTGCTTCCGCTTGACTTTTGGAGGAAGTCTCGTACGAAACGCTCGTTTTGCAGACTTTGACGTGTGAGTTTTTGAGGACGTCTCGTGCGAAACGCTCGTTTTGGAGACTTGACGTGTGACTTTTTGAGGAAGTCTCGTACGAAACGCTCGTTTTGGAGACTTGACGTGTGACTTTTGGAGGAAGTCTCATACGAAATGCTTGTTTTTGAGACTTGACGTGTGACTTTTGGAGGACGTCTCGTACGAAATGCTCATTTTTGAGACTTGACGCGTAACTTTTGGAGGAAGTCTCGTACGAAACGCAGCATGACTTTTGGAGGAAGTCTCGTACGAAGAGTGTGCCCTACAAGAGTGTCCCACAAGAGTGTCCTACAAGAGTGTCCGAAGAGTGTGCCCTACAAGAGTGTCCCACAAGAGTGTCCTACAAGAGTGTCCCACAAGAGTGTCCTACAAGAGTATCCCACAAGAGTTTCCTACAAGAGTGTCCCACAAGAGTGTCCCACAAGAGTGTCCTACAAGAGTGTCCCACAAGAGTGTCCCACAAGAGTGTCCCACAAGAGTGTCCCGTATGAGTGTCCCACGAGAGTGTCCCACAAGAGTGTCCCGCAACAGTGTCCCACAAGAGTGTCTCACAAGAGTGTCCCTTAAGAGTGTCCCACAAGAGTGTCCTATAAGAGTGTCCCACAAGAGTGTCCTACAAGAGTGTCCCACAAGAGTTTCCTACAAGAGTGTCCCACAAGAGTGTGCCACAAGAGTGTCCCACAAGAGTGTCCTACAGGAGCGTCCCACAAGAGTGTCCTACAAGAGTATCTTACAACATGTTCCTACAAGAGTGTCCCGCAAGAGTGTCCCACAAGAGTGTCCCACAAGAGTGTCCCACAAGAGTGTCCTACAAGAGTGTCCCACAAGAGTGTCCCGTATGAGTGTCCCACAAGAGTGTCCCACAAGAGTGTCCCGCAACCGTGTCACACAAGAGTGTCTCACAAGAGTTAAGAGTGTCCCACGAGAGTGTCCTATAAGAGTGTCCCACAAGAGTGCCCTACAAAGAGTGTCCCGCAAGAGTGTCCCACAAGAGTGTCCCACAAGAGTGCCCTACAAGAGTGTCCCACAAGAGTGTCCTACAAGAGTGTCCCACAAGAGTGTCCTACAAGAGTATCCCACAAGAGTTTCCTACAAGAGTGTCCCTTAAGAGTGTCCCACAAGAGTTTCCTACAAGAGTGACCCGCAAGAGTGTCCCACAAGAGTGTCCTACAAGAGTGTCATTTGGACATATGTAGCTTTTCGAACGTGTTTGCATTCGGGTTCGTGGGCTCCATTTTTTTTGATTTTTTTGACATGCAAAGAGGATAGATCTTTTGTGGGGAACCTGGAAAGCTTAGCAGGTTCGTTTGGAGGACACTCTGACCTTTGGGGAATGGGAGTTTTGGTGTCGTGAAACACCACCCATAGGTCCAGCCAGTCAGACTATTCAGACTGGTGAGTGGTTTGGAATGGTTTGGAAGATCCGTAAGATTGGTTTTGAAACCAGGATGAAACAATGTTAAACACCAGAGCACGATTCCGGAATGACCAACCTCGGTGGGGCTTTGGGATTTTCCTTTGACCCACTTGGAGACCGCTTATGGAATTGTTGAACCAACAACAAACAGGATTTCCATGCGACGAACTGTCTCAGGTTGACCAAGCGCAAATCAGGTCGGGTGTGGAGTTGATGCTTCTCATCAAAGAAGGCCAAGACAAGAAAGAGCCTGGACCAAGACTTAAATAGATAGAAATAGAAATAGAAAGGACCTCCAGAAAAAGAAATTACAGGGATCTTTTATATATGTTTTCAGTTCACTCCATTGTCACTCGCCATCGGCCCGTTGGAATTCTTCCATCAGCCATCGGTCACTCGGACCGAATGGACCGCCCGTGCGGTCCACCTGCGCCACGGCCGCGGGTGGCGGGTGCTGTCCGCGTAGCGCAGGAATTGGATCATCGCTTGAGTGACCTGGAAGACTCGGGCACCATGCTTTGTTCGGCACCGCCCCTGGGCAATGTTGACTCCGCCTTTCTCGGGGAGTCGTTTCGTCTCTTCGAAGCTGTGTTTAGAAGGCAGAACTGGACCCAGCCAAAGCAAGAAGAGTCTATGACATCTTTGGAAGTCGTTTCCAAGTCGTTTCGTTCTGGACATTTGAAGCCCGAGCAGTCGGTCGTTGCGCTCCAGTCGTCGTTTTCATCTCCGGTCGGTCGTTGCGGTCCAGAAGCCCATCAGCTAACTTGGGCAGAACTTGGTCTTGACAGGTTGCATTTCACACCATCAGTGGGCAGACAGTGACTTCGGTGAAAGAGTTGTTTAAAGCCAGTTCTTTGTAGGAAACTAGAAAGTGAGGAAGAAGGCGACTGAAAGGATCAGCCTGTCATGTGTCCCTCCTGAAAAGCAGACACATAATCCCCAAATCCTCCACAGGGTTGAGCTTTTCCTTTTGTCCCCTCGATGAACATGGACCCCCCCCACTCACTGGCTTGGTCTTCGATAGGCTGGTTCTTGTCTCCACCTTCTTCGGTCCATTCTCGTCGTTTCTGGTCGGAACTGACCGGTGGCGTTTCAAACACCGTCGCTTCGTGGGTTCCCCACGGTCTGCGTTTATCGTTTCGCCTCAGGATCGCGGTGGACGATCTCGCTGGACGTTACTTCGAAGACTTGGTCCTACGCTGTGCACCCACCAGCTCCATGGCCCCAAAAAAAGCGGGTGGGACCCGCGCCAAAAGAACAAGGGCATGCTTTTCATGCGGGTGGCAGTATTTTAGAAACATTAGCCTCCAACCTAATAGCGATGGCCTTACTAGCGATGGCCTCCAACCCAATAGCGATGGCCTCCAACCTACTAGCGATGGCCTCCAACCCAATAGCGATGGCCTCCAACCCAATAGCG
>CAXAMN010022695.1:1740726-1839301 GCA_963970005.1 Durusdinium trenchii | reverse complement strand
TAGCGATGGCCTCCAACCCAATAGCGATGGCCTCCAACCCAATAGCGATGGCCTCCAACCTAATAGCGATGGCCTCCAACCTACTAGCGATGCGATGGCCTCCAACCTAATAGCGATGGCCTCCAACCTACTAGCGATGGCCTCCAACCCAATGGTGATGGCCTCCAACCTACTAGCGATGGCCTCCAACCTAATAGCGATGGCCTCAAACCCAATAGCGATGGCCTCCAACCTAATGGCCAACCTAATAGCGATGACCTCCAACCTAATAGCGATGGCCTCCAACCTAATAGTAATGGCCTCCAACCTAATAGCGATGGCCTTCAATCTGCTAGCGATGGCCTCCAACCCAATAGCGATGGCCTCCAACCTACTAGGGATGGCCTCCAACCCAATGGTGATGGCCTCCAACCTAATAGCGATGCCCTCCAACCTACTAGCGATGGCCTCCAACCTAATAGCGATAACCCCCAACCTAATACCGATGACCTCAAACCTAATAGCGATGGCCTCCAACCCAATGGGGATGGCCTCCAACCTAATGGCGATGGCCTCCAACCCAATAGCGATGGCCGCAAACCTAATAGCGATGGCCTTTAACCCAATAGCGATGGCCTCAGACCTAATAGCGATGACCTCAATCCTAATACCGATGGCCTCCAACCTAATAGCGATGGCCTCCAACCTACTAGTGATGGCCTCCAACCTAATAGCGATGGCCTCAAACCCAACAGCGATGGCCTCCAACCTAATAGCGATGTCCTCCAACTTAATAGCGATGGCCTCCAACCTAATAGCGATGGCCTCCAACCAAATAGCGATGGCCTTCAACCTAATAGCGATGGCCTCCAACCTAATAGCGATGGTCTCCCACCTAATAGTGATGGCCTCCAACCTAATAGCGATGGCCTCAAACCTACTAGCTATGGCCTCCAACCTAATAGCGATGATGGCCTTCAACCCAATAGCGATGGCCTCCAACCTACTAGCGATGGCCTTCAACCCAATAGCAATGGCCTCCGACCTAATAGCGATGACCTCAAACCTAATAGCTATGGCCTCCAACCTAATAGCGATGGCCTCCAACTTAATAGCGATGACTTCCAACCTACTAGCGATGGCCTTCAACCCAATAGCGATGGCCTCCAACCTAATAGCGATGGCCTCCAACCCACTAGCGATGGCCTCCAACCTAATAGCGATGGCCTCCGACCCAATAGGGATGGCCTTCAGCCATGGGAATCAATTGCTGATCCCTCACACGGTCCTCGTTTCGAGGCTCCATTGTTCAGAGCTTAGTCTTGGCGGCGATGCAGGGCTATCGCGGCCTCTACACGCCGGTGCATCTGCGGCGGCGGATCATGTGCAGCACTGTGAGCTTGTCAGATCAGACCAGGTCCTTGTACGTCTTTCACCTGGACAGAGTGGCTCGAGACATACTTTATCTGGAGTCTTGACCATGTCAGTCGTTTATCGGTCGATGTCGGGTTGTGCGTCGAAAAAGCGCGTAGATCGAACGAGTCCTACGTCGATGGGTCCGGTGAAATTGGGGTGAAACATCGATCAATTCTGGGTCGGTGTGGATTGGATGAAGACGACCCTCCACCGAAATAGCATAGAGGAATTTGGAAGATTTCCTCTTCCGGGTGGTTGCTATGTTGGGGAGGCGTCCTTGCTGTCGGGAACGTGACTTTCCACCCTTTGTTGACGTGCGAGGGAAGTTTGTCGACCTGAAAACAGCTGCTAAGCAGAGCGGTTTGACTCCTTGCTTGAACCACCTGAGCGACGTAGCCATTTGATCCATCGTGCTGGGGCAAAGCTTTTGGCCACGAAAATCCTTAGATTGTAGCCTTAGATATCCTTAGATCCTTGTTTGAGTAGGGTTTGTTGGATGAGCGCAAAAGGCACATCATTTTGCCCACACCTGTCCTCCCAGGATCGTCTCCATCCCAGCTTTGACCACGTGAAGGTGTCGTGTGCGATCAGGGAGTTCAGATCTGAAGTTCTGGGATAGCCGGCGATAGACCGGGAGAACCATCCACAAAAGTCTTGACGTCTCAACGATTCCGCCACCTTTGGACGTCTGAGGAAGATTTTTTCTCCGAAATGGACACCGCGAGGATTCCATGAAGTCCGTTGATCCATATTGATCCCCAGATTCAAGGATTGGAGGTTTTCTCCGACTTGATCAAAAGCTCGAGTTTGGGGGAACCTTGCAACAGCGTGGAGGGTTTGGGGGTTGCCGCGGCTGATGGTTTCTCCCAGTGCCTGAGCATCTGCTCTGGGTCACTGCCCGAGCAGGGCTTTGGCCGCCTGCACGAAGATGATCTACTTCTCAAGGTCTGCACGTGATGCCCCAAACTGGATATCAGCATCAACGTGGAAGTTTTGCCAGATACCTTAGGTTCATGATGACATAGATTCGCGAAGAGATAGATGGCATAGATTGGATAGGACAGTGGATTTGGTAAATGAGGCAGGTTAGATAGATCAGAATTGCTTTGACTAAATTAGGTTCTATCAGATTCAATAGCTAAAATAGCTAACGCTCTGATGCACTCTGTCCATGCCACCAGCAGAAAGACGATACCGTTCTCAGCCTATTCTTTTTCAGTTCATGTATCAACAAACAAAAAGATGGGAGTCGGGGATGGATAGACATACAGGCAGGCAGAAAGAGAGTGATAGAGAGAAAGAGAGAGAGTAACAGAGACAGAGAGATTGATGTAGAGACTGATACAGAGATAGAGAACTAAGTGAGATTAGATTGGAGTAGATTCGATGGGATGAGATGAGATAGATGAGATTAGATTACAGTAGATTAGTTTCTATAAGGATAGATTAGACAGACAGACCAACGAACAATCGGACGGACTGATGGATGGATACACAGAGAAACAAAGAGAGGGACAGACAGAGAGACAGAGAGAGATTCAATAGATAGTCTCAATCAACAGATACATTCGATAGACTAGATAGATTGATGGATGGATGGGTGGATGGATGGGTGGATGGATAGTTTGGTGGATAGGTGAGGGTGAATAGACTGAATTGTAGCATACAGTAGGTCGAAAGTGCAGCCGGAGAGGTAGGTTTGCTGTCCCTTATGGTAGATGGAATAGATCAAGGGTTCAGGGTCAAGCGAGTCAGTTTTGCTTCTCATTTACAGTTCATTCAGAGGATATCAAAGCTGTACCAACAAGCAGCAGGCTGACTCGTAAGCAAGAGATAGTTTTGCAGAGAACAAACAGCCATGTGATTGGATTCTTTTAATGCTTGACCCACGCCCCGATTTCCTATCAGGTACACCCTGTAGTCGTGCGGAAAGGTCCCCGAGAAGGTTCCAGGACACAGGAAAGTGGCCACCGGCCAGCCTTTCAATCTTCTGTCAATTTTGGAACAATCCAAGATGATTCCTTCCTTTCTCCCTTTTCTGTTCACATTAACTATTACTATGTATTATTGTCAAAGGACAACAGCTGCGGGAGGTCAGCTGTGAAAGGACGCCTTTCTTGTGATGAGTCGGTGCAGTGATCCGACCGAATCCCAAATCGGAGAAGTTGGGTGACCAGTGATCAAGGGGCAAAAGGACTCGAATAGGTGTCCAAAGGCCTGCGCCATATATATAGTCCATAGAGTTCATTTCAAGACACTCTAATAACGAACAACAAAGCTTCCAGGAATTGAGTCACGAAAGCACAATTCCCAAGGGTTGGCATCCGCTGAAAGGAAGCTTTGAAAGGGCCCAAATCAACTACTAACCTTCCGAATTCCAGATTCGAGTTTTGGTTACTTCCAAGCAAGAATTGTAAAACGTGAGATTCCGTGTGATGCTTCAGTTCCTCATTGAACTTCTCATCATCTTCAAGAAGTCTAAGGAGCCAGGAATCCAAATTTTTGACCTTCCGTCAATCCCAGACCAAGCCCGATGTGCTCGGAAAAGCGTTCCGTCACAGGGGCACCATCCGGTCGAAATCTATGCTTTGTTTAGATGTTATATTGAGAAGGATGATTTTCTAATGTGTTCTATACTTTTGTCTTAAAGACTTGAAGGAGCTTTGAGCAGAGAGCCTGAAGCGGAAGCACCGGAGCACTCCAGTGCGCAAGCCGAGAGAAGGACGTGACAGAAGGAAGCAAACATGGCAGCAAGGAAGAAAACAAGGCAGGAAGCAAAGCAGCTCAAGGAAACAAAGAAGCAAGCATGCACCCAAAAAAACAGGCAGGCAAAGAACGCGATAAATACCCAGCAGGCTTCCCAAAGATCTGTACATTGCTGTGCGTGGCAGCAGAGGTTGACAATATGATCATGTCCAAAGTGCTGCAAATATATACTGGCGAAATGTGTGCCGCCTGCAAATCGCAGCGGGATTGGTGATCGAAAGGCAGTAGAATTTGAGCATGTGAGATCCAGCACAAATTGAGCCCAACGGTTTCTTTCAAGAAACTGAAGCACATAACATTTACCAGGTATACATTAATATTGGAACAGCAGAACAAACTCCATGGCAGCATAGTGCATCCTATTATCGGTTGACGGTAGACTCAGATCATCAATTTCCCACAAGGTCAATGCTATTTCTGTTGGTCCTCCGCTTGGTTTGGTCAACGGCGGGAAACCCCGTAGTAGCACGCTACGGAGTCCTCGAGTGCTGTTTCAATCATTCTCCGGCCATGGCGGCCAGCTGGGTTGGGCAGTTTTACCCGATTTGGTGGTTTATCATGCTCCGCCAAACGGGTGGATGGAGATGATCTTGCACATGTTTTCATGGATCTGAATAGAAAGAACTTGAAAGATCATTTTTTCAGGTGCCAACGCTCTGAGACAAGGCCATCCCAAGCCAGCGTGCCGCCATCCCAAGCCCTTTTCTTTCGGCAAACTATATAGAAAGAGGAGTCTCTCAAGCATCTTTCGGAGTCTTAGAGAGAAGAAACTTGCAGATCACATGCAGGTTCTTCATGCAGTTCTGTGCGACGTTGCGATGAACTTGAGAGGGTTTGAGTTCTGGAAGAAGTGAAGAAACCATCTATTTTTTTTTCTGCTGAGGGCATGAGCAAGTCTTCCAACAAAGTGGGACGAACTGTGACGAATTTCCTGTGAGCAGTATCCTTTGTGCGCCAGAGTCACCAGTGGTGATTTCGGGTTCTTTTCGGCCAACCCGTTTTAGCTTTACAGGTTTTGGTGTTTGAAAGCATCCAGCTAGCAAGCGCTGTTTCTGTGGCGTTTCTGTGCTGTCCCTCAACCATGTAGAAAAACACGACACTCTGGTTATTGGACATCGGAGAAGTGTTGGATGACGACACCTCCTTGGGATCTTTCCCAAGTCTATCACCTGAATCAAGTCAGCTGGAGGAAGCTTCCCTGGGGAGGGAAGGACGGGAAGATGGCCTTCAATAGTTCAATGAACACAATACCTTCTTTTGCAAAAGCAAGTCAGCGGCTAATGCATGTAATGTAGACTCTTGATTATACAAACCTCCCTTTTATTAATCCAGTCTACGTTACATGACCTTACTCAAAGGAAGGACTGCGCGTGACTGCACCTGTGTGTCTCTCTGGTTTGACCGATGTGTATATAAGGTGTGGTCAAGAACAGCACATGAGCAGTACTCTTTGGACACTGAAGAGTCCTACTTGTTGTGGCCAATACAAAGTGTTCCATGGACAGGTGCTTGGACAGGTGCTTTTGACCATGCCCCCTGTGATTAGCTATATATAAGTTGGCTATTAGGCATGGTCACATCCAGTTTGAAACTGACTGTTGACTACTGCCCTTGTCAACATGATCTCTTGCAAACACCGGAACAAAGACCGCGTAGCGTTCGCAGCGCTTGGAGATGAGATCCAGGGGGGTGCACGGGGCATGACTCAGGCAGAACTTCTGCTGAGTTTCTGCTCATCCAACACTTGAATCAGGTGCATGGTGTTTGTGCCTGAAGCAGAACCACATGAACGGAACGTTTTTGGCAGGGAAGGTGCTCCCAGCGATTCTTTCAGATCGACCAGCCATTTTCTAAACATGACATTGGACTGAAGCAGGCGACTCAGTTCTCTGTTTTAAGCCATTCCCTTGACCAGGTAGGTTTGGATGGTACCTTGTTTTTGTTCCCCATCACTGTCCAAAGACTAAGACACGCGAGTCATGGCCAGTGAGCATGGACCAAAGACCCCTCATGATGGAAAAGACTTGTTGCAGGTTCGTCTTGGACACCAAGTGGGGCTTTGCCCTAGCAGAAGGCTGGGATGAGGAGAGTCATTCTGAGTCTTTGTGTCTCCCAAAGATGAACAAGGAAGTTGATCAATGTGATCTGGTCTGGGATGGAAAGAGAGTAAATCTGATGATAAGGTTTGGCGATGGAGCTTCCTTTTGTTTGAATCTGGTGGAGGAAGTCCCTGACTTCACCAGGATCTGCTATGTGTTGCAGAACCACATGCTTTTCCTGGAAAAGGGCCATGCGTGACCATCCAGACTGCTCCCTTCTTTGCAAATGAGTCAATCTTAAAGCACTTTTTGGACAACCACAATCCTCCCGTTGATGGCTCAAGACACACGAGGGTTGGCCAAATCGGAGATGCCTTCCATCGTCTCCAGGTGTATACTATATAGTATATATATACACATACACATACACATACACATACACAAATGTATATATATATATTTATAGATATTATATATTACATACACACATGTTGTCGGGACCTTTACCTATTATACAACTATCCCTTTGTCCAGCATATCATAAGCTTGGTAGGCAATTAAAGGTGAAGTACAGTAGCTTTGTCTATTTGGGCAACGCAGCAGGATAGAGTAGGACAGCGGCGCGATATAGTAGTGGTGCGGTTAGAGGGCCCAAAGGATAAAGCAAAGCATAAGATAGATGGGAACACACATTTTGATAAAAATATCTACTGTACACAGGTCCGTATCAAAGGATTGATTTGCACATGGAAAGCTACCTGCTGCTCCCTCCCCCCCCCCCCCCCTCCCTCCCTCCTCCCTCCTTGTCACGGTGTCACGCACCTTTATAGTACCATTTCCTGAAGAAAAGGACCATGCATGTTCCTACTCTCCTTCCTTGCATCTTCGATTCACGAAGAAGACTGACCGCGTATGTCCTCCCAGTCATTCGCTTCTCCAGGAAAGTCACCCTGACCAGGCCAGCTCACTGACGTGCAGAAAAGACTATAAGACCCACCCAGCCATTAACCGTTGACCTTACTTGCATTGCTTTGTATGCCTTTGAGCTAGTCGTCATCTTGCTTGTTTGGAAGAACAGTTGCACTGTTACACTTGCTCCAACTACTATGCTCTCTGCCTTTCAAAGAAGAGAAAAAAGGATGTTGCTATCCGTCCTGTACCATTTTGCTCACTTGCTTTCCCTGACAGGAGAGGTCAAGGGGTACTATATTCTCCACCTACCCTTCCTACTTCCCACCCCTTTCCTTCAAGAAAAGGCTGACATTCCTCGTCGTCACAACTCTCCTCTGCACCGAGAAAGCGCAGCAATAAGGATGACATCCAGTTGCGGGAACCAACACTAACATCCAGTTGCTAACATCCTTAGTCCATTACTTTGACCAGGGGAAGTAGTTTGGAGGAAGGCACAAGGGGAACCAAAGTGATTATCCTCGGTCATTTTCTTTTGTGGCTCGGGACAGGTACGGTAGGGAAGTAGTAATTCGTGATGTTTCATTCTTGCAAAAGGGTGGCAAGGAGGAACAGCAATAGAATCAAACAGGGAATGGTGCAAAGTTCTGACAACCCTTCTTTTGTAAGATCCACTGTGCCTTTATTAAGGAAAAGACATTGCAAGGAGTGAGAGCGGTGACGGCGTAAGCAAGATGGAATCGGAAGGCTAGGAAAACAAGGAGTTCCGCTCTTGATCCTTGTTTGGTGCCTCCCGGAGTTGTACGGGAGGGAAGCAGTCATTGAGAAGTTGTATACGGAGTGGGAGTGGTGGCATCCGGAAAGGCGTTGTTGGAGGAAGCATGGAGACGAAAGCCGAAGGTAAACAAGGAACACTCTGTATCTATTGGTCTAATTGATTATTTAGTCTTTTAGTTTTGTGGTACAGAAAAACACTAAATCCAGGCATTTAGATTGTAGTTTTCGTTTCTTTTTGGAGTTTTGTGGAAGACTAACAAGAAAGAGCAAAAAACACACAATCCTTCATGTTTCTATGTTTTTTTTTTTCAAAGCCTACACAAGGCAGAATTGCAAAAGAACTAAGTACTTCTTTTTAGTTATTGCGTTATTGCGGGCTAGTAAGAAACGCATAACACTTCAAAATAAACCAAATGTTTTGTATCTTTGGTTTTGCGGAAGACAAAACAACAAAAACACAAGACCCTTCCTATTCGTAGGTTTCCAGGTCTTTGGAAATTCTACAACAAACAAGTCTAAAGCAAGTCTTTTCAGTCGTACCATACCCCTTGGAGGGGTTCCAGAACTGCATACAGATGTCTCGAGGAAAGCAGGTCCCAGGTCCTCTACCCCTGCTCGTTGGTTCCGCAACGTGCCGCACCGTGCATGTGCCGTGGAGGCTTTAGCTACACCGCGCCGGTGTGGATGGGCGAGTTTGGGCAGATGGTCCGAGGCAGCTACTGGCTGAACATGCTGAGAAGCTTGGTCAGATAGTGTTTGGCGCTTGGGTTTGGGGGTTGGGGGTTGGGGAGGTCGGGTTTGGGGGTCGGGTGACAAGCCCCACATCAAGGCTGTTGTCTCAAGGTCCTTCAGGATAGTGGTGCTGCGGTAATGGATGTTCACCCTCTTTCGACCTGTCCCAGGTGCCTGTCTCGTGTGAATTTACTTCTGTTCACGTGAGAAAAAATAAGCCTAAGAAAAGTCTCAACAGCTGCGCATGAACCTGCCTATTTGGGCAGCGGTAACTTGCCGCAAGTTCACCAACAAGTGGCCAGCCAACGCCGCTTTGAACATGACACGCCAGCATCACAACACGGCAATACGTCGGCAAATCGCATGTGCCCACACAGGTGCAAGCATGGAAACGCCGCAAGAAGCAATAAACATGGAACCTGCTCTGTTACCCGCTCTGGCGCTTGCCACAATGTCAGCACAACAGCATGTTAGCACAACAGCATGTTACAACACATGTGTCGCATGTCCGTGTCCTATGAGCGCGACCCATGTCAGCAGCAGGAATACTGTACACTAAATAAACCACGCGTGATGCTGTCTGAGCTGGTCATGGCCCGACATGACACGTGTCGGTCTCACATCGGCCCGATGTCGGCATCGGGGCATGTCAACATCAAAGGCATGGTACCAGCTCGTCAGTAAATCAGCGTGACAACATCAAAGGCAGGTCAGCCTAACAACATGCGACAGCGGGACAGAACATCCGTATGATTTCCAAGTCAGAGTGACAGAGTGACACAGCCTGTTACGGCATGACAACATGTCCGCACGACAACATACCAGCATGATCGCCTGGCTGCACGACGCCATGGTTTCATGTGGAACTTGCCAGAGCAACCTGCTGTGGAACCTGCTCGGGACTTGCTCCAATCTGCTCCGAAGTCTTTAGTATGGCTGAAGACCCCTAAGCTTCATCTGCCGTGTTTCCGTTGTCTTCCATCGGACGGACCTGTTGCTGCCCGTGTTCAGCGTGTGGACAAACAGCCGCGCAAGCACGGAATCGATGCCTCTTTTTCAGGATACCTCGCGGAGCGGGACGTGGACTTCGCCTATTGGCCGCTGAACGGCCTGAAGTACTCGGAGTCCTGGCGAAGAAGGAACGGCGAACGGCGATGGAACGGAGTCCTTGGTCGTTCCACTGGTGGGGGTTCGATTTCGGAGCTTTCCACCGGTCTGTGCGACGCCCAAGCCGTACACCTGTTGACTTCGAGTGAAGTGATGGTAGTCAAAGGGTTGGAACTGGCCATCCGAACCGAGAGTGTCCCTCTGCTGCACGTTTCGTGTATCGATGTTTTTCCACCAGATGTACTTCACAAAAATACACACCGTCCGAGTCATGCCTTTAACAGCCTTCAGTCCATCCTCGGTTTGAGATCTGGAGCAATTGTTGGATGTTGTTGGCAAGACATAAGGATCCAAAGTTGCCAAGATGTTCACTGACCATCAATCAATCCATGCGGGATGTAAAGACTCACAAAAAAAACAGGAAGGTTCCCACAACGCTTTGCACCTCTCTTAAGATCAAGCCTATGCAAGAAGGCTAGGTACATGCATGGTACCACCAGATGCCCAGCTGGGAAATGTCATCTCTGCCTTAGCTCGGAATAAGGGCACTTGGAATCGGTTCGGACCTGGGGGTTGAAGTTTCGAAGCTAGTGAGAACGACGAAGCAGCAGCACATTGGAACAACACGAAGTGACCGAACTGCGCTTGCTGCCCAAGGAGGGTTATTTCACAAAGTCTGGCGTCTTCCACGAGTGGGATCATCCGTGCCTTCGTTTTTTGCAGAGGTTCAGCTGAGGCAGTTGTCTCACATTGATAGGGACAAATAAGTCAGGGGTAGAGATTGGGTGTCGGAGACTGGCGCCATCAGCACTTTCAAGTTCTGTCAGAGCTATTGGTACTGAGTTTCTGCCATCATATGCTGCTATATAGTAACGATGCTAGTGTTGCAAGCATTTTTTGAAGCATCGTTGGCATCAGCTCCATGCGCAAGATACGTCTGGGAGCTGTGTCAAGACAAGTGTAGCATTCTTTTTGCCAGAAAGGTTGGGTTGGTGGAGAGCAGACACTGGTTCCAGTCTTTCTGTCCCACAGTGGAAGAACTTTGATTTCCCAAAGTGTCTCTTCGAAAGTGGCCCACCTTGCGGCCGTTCCTTCCAAACACCGTCTTGGGACCAGAAATGAACACCGGGACCCATCGCGGTCGGGACATCCCCGACGTGAGGTCGGGTTCTTGAAAAAGCACAGTGTAGCGGATCCTTTGTACAGCTTTGAAGGATGTCTTGAAGAGGTTGCTGCAAATCCTCCAAATACAATCAGTACAAAATCGAGCCAAGTAAGTGGATCAAAGCCAGTCTCGAATCTCAAAGCAAAAACACACACTGGTCGATGTGACCGTTAACCAGAAAGCTCACACATTGTGTCGTTCATTCTCTTTCAGGGGCGTCAAGGGTCAACTGAGTCTTTTCCCATGTTGATCCACAACCATCTCCAAATTCCTGATCCCTGGTCTCCCTGGTCTGTTGCCCCTCTCCTTTGCCATGAGGCGCTGGGAAGATGAGCAGTTCGGGCTGCTGCTGATGCTTGGAGTCGAATCGATAGGAGATATCAATGGAGTTAAAATTGGGTCAAGGCTTTGCAGGGTCGGGTCCTTTCTGCATGTTTTGATCAGTTTGCATTCGGGCGTTTCTTGACCTCAAGGAATGTTGAGCTGTTGGACTCTAATCGAAGGCTCTCTTGAAGGAGCTTGCCACCTGTTGTGCCTTGTTGTGCTTTTGTCGGTACGACAAGTGCTTAGGGCTGCAGACAAGCCTCCACTTGCGGAGAAAACACCCTTCTCTGGGATGGGTTCTTGGTGGTGAGATGTTGAGACCCCTGTTGAAATCTGACACGAGGCTGAAGGAGTCTCACAAGTCTGTCGAGGATCCAGTGAAGGGCTACTGTTCGTCTCGGGCAGCTGTGCGGCTGTGCGGCCCAAATCCTGAGGAGATTAACCCAATTCATGAGTTACCAGTGGCCTTGTAGGCCTTTGAGGATACCCAAGGTAAGGAAAACCACTCTGTTTACTCCATTCTAAAGAACCGAGGCTCAATCGTCTAGATGTCAGGTTTCGATGTCTACATTTCAGATCATTTCAGTGAAACAACTGACCAGACCGCCCTTTTGAACAAAAGCAACATCTCTCCTTCAGCATGGCAACCATGGCATGGCAGACACCGAGGAATGATTCCTGGAGTGTCCGACATACCTGGAAGCTTTTGGACATCCAGGCCCGCCCCGACTGCCGTGTGGAACGGGTCAGTCTTCGGAAGAACGAAGCAGAGCCTGCCTCGTCTCGCCTTGTCTCGCCTCACCAGTCGAGGCACCAGCTCTTTGCGTGTCCGAAAATTGTGGCTTCGACCTCCGTAACCATTTATTGGATTCAAATCCAAGTTTGGCGTTGAGCACCTCCCTGAGAAGGAATCCAGTATTCCTTTTTTTCTGTTGACCTTTGAATTCTGGTCACCAGCTCGTTGGACAGTACACTTTGGGATCGAAATGTCGGACACCCAAACAGATTGCCGGTGATGATTCGTTCGTCTCTCCCCGCCCTAAGCAGCTTGCATATTCTTCGTTCGTCTCCACAAGGGGGGCGCACAGGGCGAAGAAGCCCATCGTTCAACGGCCGTCCATCGGTCCGCTCGTCCCAACAGTTGGGTCGAAATGGTGGTCCACACAAGCTCGTGGGGCTCGTCGTTGATCGTTGGTCGTTGTTGGGTTGAAAGCAAATGCTCAAATGGTGTATTCCAAAAGGGAGGACCTTTTGGCCCAATGGGGTCGCCTAGTCGGTGTTCGACTGTCCAGATCAACGTCTCCAAAGAAATGCCCGAGTAGGAAGAGGGGAATCATCTGACCCATCCGCATTCCAACGATTTGCGACCAACACAGTGCAGGACCGCTGACCCATTTTCTGCTTGGAACGAATGGGTGGGCCACTACCCCCCCTCATCACCGCAGCTCGAAGCCTGAATTTTGTGGCTTCTTCCCCCCCAACTCCAGTGGAAGCGAGCTCAGCTGCAGCTTCGCAGCTGCATGTCTGGTCTTGGCGGCTTTTTTGGGGCCGAGTTTCCACATGGCATGGCGGCATGGCTTTTTACGTAGCTCCCTGAGGTGCCAGGGGATTGCAGGTTAAAGTAGCTCTGGCAACCCTTCTTGCATATCGCTGCATGCAAACCTGAGGTCTTAGGATGGACATCCCCTTCAGATGTGTTCTAGATTCTAGATTTGTTCAGAGATCACTTGGTTCTCGAACTTGTAGGAACGTGTAGAAACTTGTCTTTTTTTTTCTCAAAGGGTCCTTCCAAAGTTGTTTTCGTTGGAGTTTCCAAACAGCTCAAAATCTTTCCGAGGAACACCTCTCTGCTCTGCTTTTTTTTGAGGCGCTCATGGACTCTCCGGTGAAGTGGACGCCTATGGACTCCGGCGGTGTCGGTGTTGTGGAAGAAGCCATGCCGAGAAGCACCAGAAAGATAGGATTTGGGGTACATTTCAGCTGGTTTTCCCGTGCTATTCCCGGTCAGACATGGCTTTTTGCTGGTGTCAAGCCCCAACTGTGCTAGAGGTTGGCCGCTATTTTTCTTTTGGTCTTTAACACCAGGCCAGATTCAGATGCTACGTTGGGGATCAGGATTTTCTACCGTGTGAATGCTGTCCTTTCTAGCAACTACGGGTTTGACTATGACTGGGTGGCTGAGGCAGTGGGTAGATCGCACAGAGTTTTTTATGCACAGCTTTTATTGATGGCTGCGGCATCTACACTGCAGGTGTTGTGTGGTTCTTTGATGCAGAACGGCCAACGACTGGTAGTCCAACTACTACCTCCCTACCTCCCGAGTTCACCTCCCAACCTACTGCTACCGCGAATAGATTCCACTTATGCGACTATTGCTTTATATAGTTTCATTTGTGTAACACTCTCTTTATATAACTGCTTTGTGGGGATAGCTAATTGTAGATCAAAGGGAACAACTTACATGTTCTGGTAACACCAATCAATCGCCACCTATTTCGGTCGGGGACTTTTGTGTCGAAACTGAGGGATATAGCTCCTACCAGCTTGAAGCAATGGATTCCCACACCAGACTGGCATACTCGATTTGTTCTTCCTGATTTATGTTTTCCGTCACAGTTGCATTTGACAAGCGTATGCTTCAGCCAAAGCTGCTCTGACAAACATCATGCAGCCCCCAAACAAGCTGACACACCATGATGGAGTAAAGTAAAGGAATTCATCAGTCAGCAGGTGGATAGCAAAGACACAGAGAGGGGATCAATCATTTTGTCCAAGATAGCATTGCATTATGCCAGCAAGCATCTAGGCTCAGATGTGCATTCAGCTGATTGCCATCTTGACCACACGCGGACCTCCAAGAAGGGACATAGTTCCCAGTGTCTCATCTTCAGCGTCCATCTGATTTCTGGTTTTCCTGCGTTTCCTGCGGTATGGTGAGACAAACTAACTCCTTCCAGAGAGTATGCCCTCATCTTCATAACACCAGAAGGTCGGGGCGCCATCGCTAGTAGGTTGGAGGCCATCGCTCTTAGGTTGGAGGCCTTCGCTAGTAGGTTGGGGCGCCATGTTGCTTGCTCCCACCAGCAGTCGCCCCAGCAGTGGCCCTAGCGGTCGCCCCGGTCGCGACTTGATGCCTGAGACGCTTCCCCTCGGCCACAGCGGGGCCCGAGGCGGGACCAGGGCGTTGGGAAGGGTGGAACGTGTCTGGCGCGGATTCGAGGTTTGGAAGGCTACACATGCAGATGTGTCGGATTTGTGTGAGGGAGTAGAGACATGAACCAATATGGATGTCATTTGGCTTGATTTCACTATGCAGCTGCAATACTTTGTGCAGCGCGCCATTGTGGTTTGGGGTGTTTCAAACGTGGTGCTTTTGAGCAAATTGATGCCCAAGTCTTTGGGGTTGTGTCTTCAGGTTTAGTGGACTCTGCATCCTGCCTTGACTCCATGGGTCTTGGCTGCTTGGCCCTCATACTTCCTTGCCACCTGCGGAGCACACGCAGATTGCGCAGCAGACACCCGTGGCGCACACCACGCGGGGCTGCCGGTTCAGCTGCCTCTGCCTTGCGGCGACAGGTGCCGAATGTGCTGACGGCCATGAGGGTCCTGCTGGCGGCGTGCTTGAAGTTGGAATGCTGGTGTGTTCTCTTTTCAGTAATTATCGCCACTTGTTTTCGGATTTGAAGCATAGTTTGTATCTTGGGAGATTCTTGGGGAAGAGAACAACTCTAAGGGATATGCTGGTGACGTAGGTGAATGTGACCAGTTCATGGAGGTGATAAAATCATAGATTAGATACAGTAGCATGAGCGGCATTAGCGGCACAAACAGAAAACTAGATGAAGAGCTCGTGGCCATGCGCTGCAAAGGCTGAGAACATGGAGCAACAAATGGCAATCGCTCCAGTGCTCCAAGGACTATTGACACAGAACATCCCTAGAATTTGAACAGTGAGGGGTGTCCTTCCAATTTTGTGAAGTGGGGTCTTGTTTTGTGACCAGGGTGGAAGGGTCCCTTTCAAAAAAGTGGAGGTGTTTGACTCTTGTATGATACAATCATAAGGTGTACAGTGAACTATCTAGATCTGAGTACTTGTACACCTTGCAAGTTCCACCTTGCTGGTCTGATACTAGTTACTAGATTGTTAAATTGTGAAGTTGCAAGGCGAACCCGATCCAAGTCATAGGTACAATTCGATCCTGCACCTAGCATGGGAACCTGCACCGAGCATGTACCACCTTCAAGAGCTTGTCCTGCAGTGGATGGTCTTCGCCGAGGTTTTTCTTATTTCTTCACGGTGTGTGCCAGATAAACCAGCGATCGGTAAAAGATTATCACAATTTATGAGAAAGGTCTGCAACCTAAGCATCATCATCGACGGTTCCTGGTATTGGGATATACCCTACTTATTCATAGTTTCTGTGGAAAAGCTGACTTTGGATTGGATTGTCAGCGGATGTGGTGACCAAAACTAGCGGTAAGCCGCTAGCATCATATTCCACCATGCTGATTTGGGTGTTGCCAAACCAACTGCACGCCTGGATTCTCCGTTGTTATCCGGGTGGCTGGTCGTTGGACAGATTTTTAACTCGAGCATACTTAAGCAACGGGCCCAATTAGATGAACCAAGCCTCGTTGCAAGCAATAACAGGATAACATTGAACAGCAATCAGACAACTTCTTGAGGCAAGCAGCAAAGCACAACAAAAAGCCGGACAGAAAAACACAATTACTACTAGGAGCAAGAAGCTACTAGGGGCTCCTGGCCTTACTACTAGGAACAAGGACGCAACGAACGGGGCTCCTGGCATCGCTACTAGGAGCACATCGCAGGCAAGCAATGTTTGGAAAGCTTTTTTTTCGCTAAGACGTTTCACTCCGAACCCAGCAGAGGGAAATCGTTCCTTCGACCTACTCGTAAGGTTTTTCTTTTTTTTCGTTCCCCAGAGAATCAGTTTGTAAGACTTCCAAAAACAAGACCTGCTCAAAGCCACTTGAACCCACACACAAGCCACAGATGGCTTCCTTCAGATGGCTTCTTTCAAGACCTGCATTTGATCCATCATGATCCGTGATGATTTTCTTGCACCCCGGATCAGCACCCAGGTGGTGCCCATTGTGGCTCTCTTCTGCTGGGGCGATCGTCGACTCTGCACGGTGCTCTTTGCGCTGAGTTCCTTGACCGACTTCTTAGATGGATACCTGGCAAGGCGCTGGGAGGCTCGCAGGCTGTCGGGAGAGGGAGGGGCCCGAGCATGTCTTGCATCGAAAAGCTCATTCTTGGCTGCGAAGTTCTCCTTTTCAGAAAAGAAAAAAGACACTCGTTCAAGATGTTGAAGAGGGATCAATACACCTGGCATTCAAAAGATATGATTTTACTCCATCTCTGGTGCATTTGCCACTCAAACTCCCAGTCGCAGTCGGCCAGCTGGGTTCCCAGCTGGCCGCTTGGCATCGGAACGATGCATCGGACGATGCAGGTGACGTCGCCCTTTGGGAAGTTTTTGGACCCGGTGGCGGACAAGCTCTTAGCCTGCTCTGCCACACGGTTGGAAGAAGACACCGGTTTCTGGTGGGTGAACCGTCCGGGGAGGCCTCCCTATCTCATTACACACCCATGTGGAAGATGTAGGGTCGCTTTGGGTGGAGGGATACTGTAGCTGGTCACAAGGGTTCATCTTCTTTTCGCTAAGAGTGATTTTGGGTGCCATCCACATGTGATTGGGTCATTTGTTTGATTGGGATGGGTGCCCTTGAGGGGCGGGTCATTTCAGAAATGAGTATATAGGTAGCTGTACGCAATGACATATCACTTGTTGTGTACATAGTATATATATATATACAGATCGTCTATCTCTCTAAATGTTCATAGACACAGGAGGCGAGTCTTTTTCCTTCCAGTTTCAAGTGCGATGAGTTCTTGGACCGGCCATTCCGTTCGACAAGACTTTCCAATTGACCCAGGGACCACGCATGTGGGACCAAGTTTTGCCATCGCCCAAGATTTAGATCAACACCGCCTCAGGTCTTGGTCTTGCTGCCCACCGCGTCCGGATCGGCCTTCGCGCCGGGTCTGCTGGCAGTGCCGGCGGTGCTGATCATCCTCCGAGAGATCTTTGTGAGCGCGCTGCGGGAATGGACGGCCATGGCAGGTGGAGCGAGCATCAGATTGAAACACTGAACGTTTGTTTATAGACAAAAAAAAGAAGAATCTAAAGCAGCTCTGCAGAACTTTAAGATTACGCCAGCAAAGATCCCAGATAGCACAAGATGTTTGTGGGCAGCATGAGACAAGCACCCACACGCTCCGAATCGTGCACTGCCATAGCGGCACCCTGCAGCGGCCTGAAGCAACACCAACACGCAGGCTCCAAAGCTCAAACTGCCATAGACATTTGGCAGCAACCGGCAGCGGCACCTTGCATCAGTACCAGCACCCAGCACACTGCCAAGCAACACCCTGCAGCGACACCCACAGCGGCACCCTGCAATGGCACCCTGCAATGGCACCAGCACCCAAGCTCCAAAGCGCGCACCGCAGAGAGATTTTGGCCGGCGTGCACCAGAGAGGTGGACCATGCATGTGCATGCCATCTGTTGGCAGAGTTTGATGTGGAGGCAATGTCTGGGCACACGCTTCGCAGATCAGAAGTCAAGCGCTGGGTGAAGTGTGGAGTTCCGACAGAGTTGATCATGTACCTGCTCTTCAGCCACTCTGGGCTGCATGGAAGATGCTGGGGCACACTCACCAGCATTCCACCACTGGCTCACCACTTTCGATAACCTGCAGTCTCAAATGACGGCCTTGGGAGACCTAGGGATGGCGTGACAGAGAAATTTGAGAAGGAGGATGAGGAACTGGGAGGCCACCAGTGGTGGTCACCCTAGGCACGATGAAGGCTTATGCCACCTCGGACCAGATGATGTGGGCCATGGCGCACGGACGGCCGTGCGTGCAAGCTTGCCATTTTGTCAAGAATGTGGCAACGCGTGATGATTTGCCACTAGATTCCATGCTGCGCAGTAGATGCTTGCTTCAACTCTCATACTGTGCAGCGGCGTGAGGAGTTTGGAACAGGATCTGGCCGAATCGGTGCAACAGACAGGGCCCGAAGATATGCGTTGTAGTGTGAGGATGAGCCAGTTTGTGAAACATACTTGGGCCAAGATCTCGAGCACGGCAAATTTCGTGCCAATGTCAAGTTCACGACACAGTTGAATGTGGACCTCAACGCGTTCCACCATTGGAAAACCAGGGGGGCCTCAGGTCGCGCGTTTCACGGTTGAGGGTCCATGTTTCTGGTGTTTGCATATCATGCAACTTGGTTTGGATTGTTGGAGGTGGGTGTTGAGATTTTTGCTCCGATGCGGACCTCATCACACAGAGACTTCGAGGTACCAGATCTCAATTGGTCCAGAGAGAAATTTGATGTCTTTTTTCTTAGTTCGAGAGTGGCTGGCTCAGAGTGGCTGTCTCCTGTGTTCGAAGTGGAGAGGAGAGTTCTCCTGGGCTGCGCGACAGACGCACATACGCGCACGCACACACACACACACACTTAGACTCAGACTCAAAGTTCCGGTGATGAATGTTCATTTTCAGTGTGTCTCAGTGGTGAACACTTAGCGCTTGACTCGCAAAACTACAAGGTGATCAGTCAGTTCAAAAGAATTGTTGAACAATCGCAAACGTCAGCAAAATTAGGAAAATTAGTGCGGCAACTCGCAACGATGTTTGTGAACAAAACCTGACAGACCTGGAAACAGCCTGCAGAAGGGTGGACCAGTGGAGTCAGTGTGTTGTCGAGCAGGTACGTCAGAGTGGCCAACTCTGATGTTATGAGATCAAAAGGGCGTCTTCGTTGGTGGCGGTCACAAATGATCTGCCGCTACCTCCTGCTGAACGAAAAGCCGGCATACAACCAAAGTATGCCTTGGAACGGGGGGGTGACACACTCTGACATTGGTTTGCTGTTAACTCAATTCCCACGTGGAAAGTAGGTGAGGGAACGGCAAGGTGAAAAGTCCCAAAAGTTGTAGATGTTTTAACAAGTGGTTTATGCGCATCTGCAGAACTCACGACGGCAGCTGCAGCTCAAAGCGGCTCAGTGGCTGAAAGCGGCGGAGGGAAATGTTTTGGGGTCTATTGTGAGAACCACCATGAAACAAAGCGAGGAAGAGTGGAGCGACTGCTTGAAAAACAGTTCAGCAGGTACACGGAGGTGATCAATCTCCGCATCCCGCATCGTGGAACAGCTTCGTTGGCACAGGAATCCACGATGGGCCTGTGCCCCCCCGCATTAGTGGAACGAAGACCCTTAGGAACAGGGGTTGACACACACAGGTAGCCGAAGTCGGCGCAGGCACATGAAAAGGTGGCGTCATCTGCTTTTTTCTCAAAAAAACGCCGGCATGCTGTTGGATCATGTCCTTATGTGAAATGTCGTGTCCTGTACATCGTGGAAGTCGAAGAGTCTGACACATCCTTGAAATCGAAAGTGCAGCTGCAACAAATTCGAAACAACAAGCTCTTGCATGCATGTCGCTATCAAATCCGAAGACACAGAAATTCCGTAAGATGCCCCGCGGCTTTGAATTCTGTTAATTCAGTAGTGACACGGAAGCAGTGAAAGTGATCCAGGATGAAAGGACGATAAATCAGGAAAACGATTTCCGGTATGAAAGCAGCGCCTCCTTGCGGAGGATCACACCCAGCACCCAAGTGGGACGGCTGAGCGGTTCACACTCTGACATTGGTTTGCTGTTAACCCAATTCCCACGTGGAAAGAAGGTGAGGGAACGGCAAGGTTGTAGATGTTTTAACAAGGGGTTTATGCGCATCTGCAGAACTCACGACGGCAGCTCACAGCGGCTCAGTGGCTGAAAGCGGCGGAGGGAAATGTTTTGGGGTCGATCGCGAGAACCACCATGAAACAAAGCGAGGAAGAGTAGAGTGACTGCTTGAAAAAACAGTTCAGCAGGTACACGGAGGTGATCAATCTCCGCATCCCCCATCGTGGAACAGCTTCGTTGGCACAGGTATCCACGATGGGCCTGTGCCCCCCTGCATTAGTGGAAACAGGGGTTGACACACACACAGACACACACACACACAGCCGCAGAGCGGCGCACTCTTGCCCTAAAGAGGAAACGAAGCAGTAGACAGCGTTGGTATTACTTGGGTTCTAGGAAATACCCCGAAACCGATTTCAGCGGAAACAACGCAGTAGACAGCATTGGCATTACCTAGGTTCTAGAAGAAAGACGACTTAGCCCTTGACTTGCAGAAACGAATGACTACTTAGCCCTTGACTAAAAGGCCTGATGACGCACCTAAAAAGCCTCTAGAAAAGAGTCAAACCTAGGAAAAAAAAACAAAAAGGGAGGAGAGAAAGGAACGAAGCCGAGGGGTAGGGTCGGCAAACGAGCCTCAAGAGCAACCTAACAAGCCTGAAAGAACACCTAACAAACGAAGAAAAACGCAAGAGAGAAAAACGAGGGGGGGGGTGGAAAAACCGTGTGAAACGAGGTTATTCCAGCAAGAAGTCTCCATGTGCTCGGCAGCATTGTGTACAGTTGATTCATGAATGTCAGGCCAGCAGAAAGTGGCAAACCGGTGAAAATCGAAAATTCAGAAAAGCGTCTCTCAAGCTGGTTTCGGCACCCCTTGCGGGGATCACACCGAGTGGGAAGATGCAGCAAGTCACACTTAGACTCAAAGTTCCGGTGAGGGAACATCATTTTCAGTGTGCCTCAGTGGTGAACTCTTTACGTTTGACTCGCAAAACCACAGGGTGATCAGTCAGCTCAAAAGAATTGTTGAACAATCGCAAACGTCAGCAAAATTAGTAAAATTAGTGCGGCAACTCGCAACAATGTTTGTGAACAAAACCTGACAGACCTGGAAACAGCCTGCAGAAGGGTGGACCAGTGGAGTCAGTGTGTTGTCGAGCAGGTACGTCAGAGTGGCCAACTCTGATGTCACCAGATCAAAAGGGCGTCTTCGTTGGTGGCGGTCACAAATGATCTGCCGCTACCTCCTGCTGAATACGAAAAGCTGGCATACAACCAAAGTACCCCTTGGAACGCGGTGTGACACACACACACAGTCAAACAAAAAGGTTCAAGGACATTCAAGACATCTTGAAGTACGAGCTGGGTTCTCCTTCTGATCAGCCTTTCGTTTAAACAAGGAGCGCTGTGGCATGTCCAATTAGCAACAGACTTCGAAGGCCGACGTTTACGTGTGGTTATCGAGTATTTAGTCGACCATGTGAACATCGGTCCAGCTATGCAAACCCTGTTTGGGCGGCAGAGATATTTTCTACCAAGTTCACAAGTAGTGGCAAACCAACAAATGCAAAACATCATGTTTTTGAGAAAGGACAGTTGCAACTGAGTAATTGACTGGGGCTAAATTGACTGGTTTGACAGCCAACCTGTTGAGCGCAGGCCATAGCACTTCAACTCAAGTGGGTTTTCTTGGATGCTTGGAGCTGTCGAGTCATTGAACGTTCATCGAAGCATCAGCAGGTCATGAAGTCTGTGTCATATCAAACACTCCAGTATTCAAACGACAGGTCAGTTGCTATCCTTGACATTCGGTTCATTCCCAGCTTCAAAAATATATCTTTTGTTCAAGACCATCTAAAGATATCATGAACTCTCTTCTCCCCCCGTTTTGAGCTTTCATGAAGTGGATGATGAGCCAGTCTCAAACAGATCCTGGGATCGCCAACTAATGGATTCCAGATCGCAACCAGGGTAGATCGTTTTATGGCCAGGCATGCTATCGGCTCCGGTCGACGGCACATGTAGATTGGCACCCAAGTGATTGCCTCAAGCTACAAGTGTGGTTTGTGTCAGATCTGTACACAGGGGCACAACTAGCATTCATGGCATATCACAGGAAGTATACATAGCCTTTGATCACCTCTGCACCGTATGGGTGTGGACGTGATTGACCCTTACCCCAGACATGTCGGTCTACACTTACTGACTTGACTAGCACCCTGTTTTGAAGCCACAAGCTCTTGGGCCAGAAGTCTGTCGACTTTGTGTCCTCAGGAAAGCTGAAGACTGCTGTGATCCTCGTGAGTTTGTGTGGCCTTTTAGCCACCTGCTTCTGAGCTGCATGTGCTTGAGAACTGCCTCGGCTGGGCGGAACTGCACGGCTTTCCCAAACATTTTTTTTGTAGGAAAAGACCAATGATGCCTTGGCAAGGGTGCTCATTTCCCCAAAGTTTCGGATGTGTCCGAGCAAGTTGGCAAACTACGTCTTGCCTTTGTGGCTTGATATCATCAAAAGTAGGAGAGGGTATATAGTCCTTCGGGGTGCTTCCACTGGTGAATCAGATGTTTCGTTTGAATTTTGCTTCTACAATTGGGTGTTTTTCTTTGGGCCGCTCATCATGCTGAGAAGTTCTGAGCTTGTTCTCCGGCAGATGTAAGCTAACGTCTCATTCTCCGCACGATGTTCTGCAGTGAAGCTGCAGTTCTGCACACAAATCTCCCAGAGTAGCCAATTCAAAACCTTCCCCGAACAGTCTTTAAGGGTGACCAATTATGTAAGTCACAGGTTCATCATGTTGGGTCCCTAGCCACCAAGACAAGGCCCCACTTAAACTGTTGAGAAAAGAACGGTTAGCATAAAAAGCAAAACTATTCCCAACACTTTTGGCGCAGAGATGAGGTCTTCACACGAGCTTTATGGGTATATAAGAAGAGTATATAGGGGAAGCTACAACACACCTTATGAACTCTGAGTTTTGGCTTCCCAGGCTTTGTTCTGCTTGCATGGCTCATGTGGTTCAGAAATAGCTGTAGCACTGTAGCCTGAAACTTTGCTCCAATTCTTCGCGGTGAAGGTGGTGAAGGGAGATTTGGCTCATCTACAATTCAGTCCTCCAAGAAGCTACTAGGAACAAGTGCCACGCTAGTAGTAACAGGTGCCTTACTAGTAGTAACAAGAAGCTACTAGGAACAAGTGCCACGCAGGTGCCAAGTTCCAAAAGGATCCGTCCCATATTTTCGGTCAAGTTCTGGGCTCTTACAGGGCTCTTACAGGATTCAACCACGGTTGGTTGACACACTCGAAGATGCATCTTCTGCCCCCGCAGGGGGGAGAACATCCAGTTGTTCATATGCATTCCTTCCTTCCCTGGTTTTGCTTAAGGTGATTTTGATTCCCTATGGGGTGAATCCCCTTCTGGTGACTATTTTGTATTTTTTTCCCGGCTTCCTGGACAGCAAATCCAAGCTTGTAATGTATCGTTCCAAGGCGATCAGGGTCTCTCTTCTTCGATCTTCCGAGTGGCTGTGCTGCTGCTTTACCTGGGCACCCTCTTGGACGCCCGGAAGAGCCGGTTAACCACGGTGATCGGGCGTATGGATTGGGGGAGAACCGGATTGCGAGGTTGACTTGCTGTTGGGTCGAGGACTCGGCAGGTACTATGTTGTTAGATAACTGGTGGAGTAGCGTAATGTCAACAACGGATTCATCAACACTGAGGCCTGTGTGAGGGGTACCCTTTGTGAGTTTGAACACTTCAAGATGTTGATAGAGTTTTAAGAAGGGAAAACGACATAATTTTGCTAGAGAGGTGTTTAGGGATTGTGGAGCAAAGATTACTTGGAAGAACATTGGCAGCTAAGATTGCAGCTTCTGGGGGCAGATAGGCTTGATTAGTAGGGGGGTGCTTACTCAATCCTGTGTGCGCATTATGTTTTACTGTATCTGCGATGATGGGCGAATTGGACATGAATCACACGTCTTCTCACACCGTGGTGGAACCCGCTTCAGAGATGCAGCCACGACATGCTCAGCGAGGCCTATGTCTCGAGTGCCGACTATGTGCGGAAGTCGCTGCCTTCCTTCCAGTGACACCGGCTATGGGCCGCACTTGAGGCGGAATGGCAGATGGAACGGTCGATGGTCTCACCATTTCGAGCACCAAGGTGGAAGTGTCTTGTCTCGCAAAGGAGTTGATGGGTGTACTCATGAACATCTCCATGTCTTGTTGAGCTTCAGAACACTAGACTATAACTGCTATTTATCACTGCCCTTGAGAGCTTAGGGTTTAGGGTTTACTAATCTTGAATCATGTCTACCTCATGCCGACCATCCAAATCGATCTGCCAGCGCGATCGACCAAGCCACTGGGTCAGCAGAAAAGAGGCCGTCCCGGGGGCGACAAAAAGGTGCCAAGTCTTGGGTTTGTGTGTCTTTGGTCTATCAGAAGTTATGTTGGGAAGTTTGTTTGCATCTTTGAAGATGCTCCAGGCTGTATGTTGTTGATTAATTATTGCTGTTTGCGGAGTCTTGTACGAATTTGTGCCAAAATCCACTATCTTGCCTTTTCCGACTCCCGAAAAGGGACACGAAACAAACACCGGGATTATGGCTCGTTTTCGCTTGCTTCTGAATTCGTCTGGCTTGAACCCGGACATTCCTGGAGAGCCCAGAGAGCCCAGAAGCGTCGTTAGAAGGCTTGGAGGCTCAGGCGGAGGCGTCGAGGAAGGCTGATGTGTCGGGGATGAAGCATCAATGAACCAAGAGATCCACTCACGAAGTGGCCAGGGTGATTCATGCTCCAGCACTACACTTGTAGTTGTAGTGACAGAAGGAACATGTAAAGAATTTGGAGTTCTTCAATCTCAGCAACTATTGCGGTGGAGGAGCTGCTAGCTGCTAGCACAAACATCGACCACCAAGGAGAGGCTCCATCACCCGGTCTGTTGTCATGGGCAGCAGATGACCCATCCCCACATAGCATGAGACATACGGGCACAGGTGCCATTCGCAAAGAACCAGCGGGATGCAAGTCACTGATCAGTTCCCACCAAGTCATCCCACTTTTGAGGGACTGAATGAACAACTGCTTGTGTCTCCATCAGTGATCCAACTGTGGAGATCCCCACCAGTGACCGAACCAGAGGGGATCTCCACAAGCTGACCGAAGCAACCAGGAAGTTCTGCTTTTATCAAGGGAACGGTCAACGGAAGAACCCCTTCCTTTGGACATCGGTCATTCGCCCGTCCGCAGGACTATCCTTGCGTCCGGCAGCAGTTGGGGAGTGCCTGTGGTTACTGAGCGCACGAGAGCCGGGTTCTGGATGGATTCCAGCTTCGATCAGCCTAGTGTTGACAGGCTTATTTTGGGTGGACTGCTCTCATCAAGTATGTCATTTAAGCAGGTGATTTGGTGACCATTTAGTAAACCATTCAACATCTACTAGTTGGTCGGAACTGCCACTAAAACACAATCATTTCCATCGTCGCACGGCCGCCGGCCACACCGAGCTAGAGGGTCGACGGCCATACCTTGCAGGCAACGACCGGGTAAGGAACAGCCGAGGGAGTGGAAACATGGGTTTAAAACGGTTTATCAGGGAGTGGACGTCCATAGTGCACCTGCATTTTACAACTTTGCTTCCCCGAAACCAAATCCAAGTGCAGCTGCTTCACTCTTCTTGCAACTCCCGCGAAAGAATCGACCCGCATTTCGGAAGCTGGGATCATAATGGCGATGGTCAAAGCCAATGCACTCAATAGACTTCTTTTCACTCCGTGGCCGTTTCAACAAATCCAGTTGTCCCATAGATTTCCTCTTCAACGTTGTACTTGTTCCAGGGGCTCATCTGAGTTTGCAGCCCAATTCAGTCGATGAAGACCGGTTTGCGGTTTGCAGACGCACAATGTGCGTGGCAACGAGCAGCGGATGACAAGAAGTTGTCCAAAACGACTGCCCGTTTGCTAAAAGGAGCCGAGCGATTTTGGTGCTTGCCGAGGTGAAGAGTCGGAGTGGTGAAACCCGACGTCGCTCGAAAAAAGACCGGGGTTGAAAGTGTTTTCACATCGATTTGAATGTGGTCCATGTTTTTTTGGTATGGACATCGAACAACCACTTGGAAGACGGATCAGCAGACCGAGACTGAAACGGCGTCATGGTGACGCCCGAAAAAACACGGAAAACACAGCATAGTGGCTTCCGGTCTTGATTGATGTGAGGCAAAAGCATTTTAGTAAAGATTCCGATTTGGATGATTTGGAACTGGGCTTGGCCCTTTATTAGGGGCAGTGCAGGACTATCATGACTCAACATCCTTGCTTTGCACCAGGGGTGAACTGCCCAACGACCAAGGATAGACCACCATGATGACTGTGGCCCTTCAAGATGGCTGGGCCCCACAAATACCAAGAGCTCGGGCTTTGGCTATTTATCCCTATTCAATAGGTAATGCGACTGCTTTGGGGTTTCATCGTGGTGCAACTAGGGCAGCCCACCACTGACAGGTAGGAATGGACCACCCACAGCTGCCCACTGCTCAAGTCTGACAGATTGGGTTCCACAAATGCGAGTGGTGGACTGGTCAAGCCTTTCAAGACATTGAACCCTGGCAAGACATTGAACCCTGGCAAGACATTGAACCGTCAGCTGCAGATTTCAGTGCAGCACACAGGAAAAAAAGTTTGCCTGCGAGCCCGTGAAATGGGCACTCAGAACACAAAACTTGTGCGCAGCTAACGAGGAAGAGAATCCGTCAGCCTAGTCAAACTCACTTGAGCAACTGAGCCAGAACTGCACCGGACATGAAATGCATGTGGGGAAAAAGCAACTACAAGCCTGTGTCTTTGGAGTACCATTTGAGTCAGGTTCTGATCTCCATCTACGGCTTCCCATTTCGCTTAGTTGAGGTCCGCCACGATTTTCGTCCAATTTCATTTCACTTCGGGAAGAAGGATCAAAGGGGGGGGCCCCTTTTGACAGGTTCCCCAGCAGGGCAACCCTATGGAAACAACAAGCTGGAAAGATAGCTTGATATGGGTTGTCTCATGGCCAGCCTTGAAGTAGATGGAGCAGTGTGTCCCCAAATGCAATGTATTGGACATGGAGCTGCGTTCTCCATGCGGGGACCTGCTCGACCTGTGTAAGGGTGTTGTTGGCCATACTAATGACTCCCCCAACCTCCCAGCGCTGCAACAGCAACTTGTCCCGGCCATCCGGTGAAACGGGCGATGGCAGCCTTTGACCCCCCCACGGAGGCGGATCGGTGGGAAGTCTTCTGGCCTTCAGAGTTGATGAATCTAGAAGTTGGGGTGGCTGTGGCGTATCAGCCGGATGCTTGTTTCAGCAAGTCAGGGCAAAGTTTACTGCCTGGTGAACCACACTTTCGGAACCTTGTCGAGTGATTCGCTTTCGGAGGGTTCATGGAAAGTTGCACGGAGAGAGACTTCAACTTGCAGAACCTTCTTCTGAGAAACACCCCCATCTGTTCGACTTCAACTTGCTTCACAAGAAAGTTGGGGGTCATTCGCTGCACTGGATCTGTGTCTGAGAAGAGTTTAGAAGACTCAGGGATTTGACCCGAAAACAGCAACGATTGACAGACACCGAAGGCAAACCCTGAAAGCCACCCAAACTTGGTTTCCTGGTTTGGGTACAATTTACGAAGATGGCACGAGCTGATTGGAGCCTCGTCTAAACATGTGAAGCAAAAAAGCAAACATCCTGTACTTACCCACCACATTACCTTAACTCTAGGAACAGACCTTGACATTCTTGCCGCCTGGATGAATCAGGAGCCTGTGATGGATCCTCACTACAAAGAATATAAAACCGAGTCCATGAGTTCCAAAGTTGCAGACCTCTACCCAGCCCATCTGGTACCCCTTATCCTTAACCTCTCCTTACCCCTTGTGCCCTCCTTGTGCCCCCCATCCTTCGTCCTGGCAGGTCGAGCGTGTCCTCTCAGCGGGTTCAGGAGCTGGCCAAGTCGCTGGATCAGCCAGTGGGCACCGCCATCCTTTTGCCCAAGGCCACAGGGGTCGTCCCGAGCCGAGCTCCGCCCCGGCATGTCGCACGGCCACGGCATGTCGACATGAGGGTCAAAAGGCGGTTTGAGGGTCGGGTTTTCTGGTGAGGCGAACTACTTGAGGTTGTTTTTAAACACTATTTACTGTAATACTTCAGTTTGGACACTTACTGTATATAATTCACCTTTGAAGTCATGCTTCAGCAAGTAAGACTTGGGTTCTGCTGGGGCAGCTTGGCGTCCGACAGCCAAAAGGAACCACGCGAAGGTGTCCAGTTGGTGGGAACACAGCATCTTACAGGGGCTCTGGAAGATCTGGAAGATTTCGTTTGACATCCCTTCCCATCCTGAGCAAGGCAACCCTGATCTGCTCGCTTCGAACGGTTTCTTTTCGATTACCAGTGCTGGTCTCTCTCTCTCTCTCTCCCTCTCTCTCTCTCTCCATCCGGCCTTTTTGGGGCTGGCCGCGGCGGTCCAGAGCTCCGCAATCGGCGCGGTCTGGTCCGCCCTCCCTCTCTCTCCCTGCGGTGGTGAGGCGCTCAACATTGCGGGGCGGAGTTTCTCCTCGGCCAAGATCTTGCGGGAGTTTAAGACCAAGAGCCGTGCACGGCTGGTACAGCTGGAGCTGGGTGTGAGGGGAAGTTGGGTGGTTGATCACGGTGGCCTTTGTTGTCGTCATTCTGCTGAGTGAAACCATGCATGTCAGATCTCCATGAGGTAGAAAAAGATGGCGCTGTTGGAGCCAAGTGACTTGAGCGGAGCAACTTCCAACGTGCCTCCTTTCTCGCTCAACGGTAGGCCCTCCCCTTAAGAAACATCTCAGCACAACTTAGACTTGCTTGACAATCTATCCAACTACATTGTTGGACATTTACATAGACACACCAGGTCAAGGACGGGTTCTTGTCTTCCCACTTGTCTCGGTTTCGTGGCTCGTTTCTCAGGAGCCCGGCCAGGCGCTCTTCGTGGTGAAGTTCGAGAACCTCTCCGAGGCGACCGGCGTCCGACGCCGGACGACCGGCTCCGGCGCGCCGGACGATCGGTGAAAGGGAGGGGGCCATTGGATTGAGGAGTGCCGAGTGCATGATCAGAAGATGCGAAAGAGCTCCATACAGCTTGGGTAACTTCAGATATGCTTTCAACCTTTCCTTGGGATGATGGAACACACCGACTCATCTGTTTTTCGTTCGTGGGTTGAAACCCATCGACCAGACCGAACCGAAACATAGGGGGGATTCCCAGCCATGCTGCGTTCGCCGGATCGGTCCGTCGGTCCGTGGGACGTCGGTCCGAAACTCGTGAGGACGACGGAGGGCATGGATTTTTGGGGTGTTCTACCTACCTGTTGCTTCCTACCTGGTGGCTTTTGCTTTGAGGGTCTGTGGCTTCTGTGGCTTCGCTTCTTGGTTTTTGATGGCTTGAGGTCTTGGTGGTTCGGATTTCGTTGGATCTTGATGGCTAGGTTTTGATAACATCGTTTTGTGTTGGCACTTTGTAGCTTTTTGGTTTGCTCTTGGAGGGCATGACCCCTTGCCACCACAGAAACAATTGCACCCTCCAAAAAGAGGCACGAGGTCCAACTACACTGCTGGGAAGCTTCCTAACATTTTATAGGGAGCATTCTAGCAACACCCTCAACAAAATACTAGTAACAAGAAGCTACGAACGGGGCTCCTGGCATCACTACGAACGGAGCGATCGGACGCAACTACTGTAGGGGCTCCTGGCCGTACTACGAACGGAGCAAGGACGCTACTAGTAACAAAGAAGCATGTTAAAGGTAGCATACTACCAGTTTTCAACAAAACCTTCCACGACTTCGAACCACGACTTCGAACCACGCCGGCCTAAGAAAGGCTTAAAAAACGCTGTTGGTTTGGTTTGGGGGCGACTCACGTGTTTTTTTTTGTGGTTTTTGGGAAGTTCTTTTTTGATATCATTAACCCTTAGAAGTGAATGAAGGGCAATTTTGCTCATCAAATCTTCCCTGCCAGGAGTATGCCGTCATGGCCGCACTGCGGCAGCTGAATTATCTCTGGCAGAAGAGCCAGCTGTGCGTGGGCCAGGAATGTGGGCTGAAAGAGTAGTCTTGAGTTCGGTTGCTGGCCAGATTGTATCCCAATCCCGTTTGTGCTTGAGCCCCACGACATCCTGTGGCTGAGTTTCTGCACCAAACCCTGGTCTAGACTCACCTTGGGTGGATGCGAGGCTACAGCATCCACATCCAAACTGGGATTCCTCCAAATCCTTTTCCAAACTCATCATTACCTTAGATCCTCAAACGCGACGCTCCCTCCTCCTCTCAATTTTGGTTCTTTCCACTGAGCCTGTGACTTCCTGCTCCATGGTCCACTGTTTCCATGCTTCTTGCCAAAGGGGGGTCTTCCATGCTTCTTGCCAAAAAAAGACAGCACCGAAAAACCTGACATGTGTGAACTTCCCACTTCTGACTTGGTCGTGCAGGAGCTGGTGCAGGCGCAGACCTTCGGGATCTTCCCGCTTTCGCCCGGGCTCGGCCTGGTGGAGGCGCGTCGGTGGACGGACTGGTGAGTGAGTCGGATGGAGTCGAGTGGTCGGGCCGTGGTCGGGGTTCGGGGGTTGACATGGGAAGGGGCGATGGGTTCAGACGGGTTCATACCGCCTGCGCAGTTTCTGTTTTCGATTTTTGCGCTGATGAAGTGAGTTTCTTCAAACATTTGTTCGTTTGTTCTTGCTGGGACGGAAGCTCAAGAACGACTCTTTGATGCTCTTTGCAACTGCCGACCTCAAAGAGCGCTTCTCTGACCGGTACCCTCTCTTTGACGACTGAGTATATAGTTGAAGAACTGAAAGCTGCGAAGTGGTTGAGGTGACTGGGAGTTTACCAAACCCTGACCACCCCGCTCGGGACGTGACTTCCCACCTTCCCCTGCAGCTCCACCCGAGGTTGTCTCGGAGAGCCGTACCTTGCGGGAGCTCTCGGAAGGGGTGCCCTTCAACGAACGGCAATGGCGGGTGGTGCGAGCACTGAACCAGGAGAGGGAGGAGGGAGTGTGGCACAAGAGGTGGGAGGGAGGAGTAGAGGTGGGATGTGAGTAGAGGTGGGAGGTGCATTCTGTTTCCATCTGTGGGGTGTGTGGCATGTATTGGCAAGTGAGGGAGGTGTGGGACTGGGACGAGGAGGATTCGTTGGATTTGAATATTCTTCGGCATGTTCATTGCATCGGGATCTGATCGATTGGAACTCCTATGAACGCGGGGCAGGATCTTCCTAAATCCCCCCCTTGTGCTGGCTATTGCAGCCAAAGAGGTCTTCCATCAGTGGAGGGTCGGCCGCAAGGTGCGGCATCAAAAGCTGATTTGGAACACTTAAACCCAAGCTCCAAGCGGGCAACATATTGTTTATGGGGTTTTATACTTTGATGCGTCTCCTTTGGACATTCACCCCTAAAAGAGGGTGTTTTATATGGCAGTCCGCAGTGCCGAGGCCGTGCGGAGAGTGGCCCAGACCCCGACAGCGTAATCCCAAACACTTGAGCGTGTAATGGAATAGGGAGAAAGACCAAAGACCCTCTGGAAGAAGGGAAATAGACGAAATAGAATAGTCTATTCATTGCTTGGAGACCTCCCTATTCCAATACACACCCACGCAGCCGGCGATGGCCGATCTCTGGGGAAGGGGCTTCTCCCCATCTCTCGGCGTCCCGGACGTGGCGCCTCGTCGCGGCACAAAAGCCTCCTGGTTTGAAAACACTGGAGGTGGGTGCCTTGATGGTGAGATTTGGGGATGCATCCACACCCTCTGACCACGATGTGTTCGTGTTTCGCACCTTTCGCTCGTCCGATGGGGTTCCTGCTGTTTTTTTTGGGCCAGGATTCCCAAAAGCTGGACCGCTTGGCAGCAAGCGTTTGCGCCTACTTGACCTCCAGCTATGTCTTAGGTATCTTGGACTGACCCAATTAGCTTCGAAGCAAAACCGCCGCCGCCGGCACGAGCCGCTGCAAAACAGGCAAGATGTTGGATGGCTCTCCGAAACACATAGAACTTGGTCAATCTAAGTGCTTTGGGGCAATTGAACACTGGCAATCTACTGCTGGGAAGGGAAAAGAACAGGAAGAGATCGCACTGTGACAACCAGTGACTGGCTACCACACGTTCGGTAGAAGACTGGAGGACGGAGTTGCTCAAGATCGGGCGTACACTCCCCTAACATGGAAGTGGACAACCACCTGTTTGTTGAGGAAACAGGTCATTCAAACGGCCATTTTCATTTTCTGCTTCCATGTTTCAGGGAGTGTTTGGGCAGTATGTCATGAGTTCTTTTTGAGAGCACTGGGGTGGTGTGGCGCCACAGCTCTACTCTGCAAAGTGCCAGCAACCAGTATGCGAAGGCAAGTCGTTTCAAGAAGCCACTTTTTGCTATGTGATGAAGTGACTAAAGCTTCAGAAACCATTCAAATTTTATCCGGATTGCAACTTCAGGATCCTGATGAGTTCCATATGGTCCCATGACCCTGACTCTCTCTTTATTGTCTGCCAGGTATCCGTGATGGTCACGACGACAATCTGATGCTAAGACCTTTGGCCAGCAGAGATGCCGACGGGCCGACGGTCCCTTTCTGGCCTCAAGCTTGGTCCGTTTCTTTTTTCACCTGGTCCTGCCTATCGTGAGGCCTCTCTGGGCGACACGTGTGAAAAAACGATCATGTGAACTACCAGGAGAAAAAGTCCCAGGAGAACGGAATTGAAAATCCGGCTACATAAATAAGGCCAGGTGACAACCATGCGAAAGACCAGATAATCGCTCGTCTTTCTATCGGAATGTTTGAACACCATCCAATCGCAGAGACCCAGTCGGACCCCTTGCAGTTGGGGCATGTGCATTTTTCGAGAGAAGGCCATTGATAATGATAGTCAATGTAGATTCAGAGGAACTCTAGATAGCTATCAAAAGCACATTGCCACTTACGGCAAGCTGACGACAAGCTCTTTCTTCCATACAGCCGCAATCCTGCTTTTTTCACTCTGCCAGCTTCTCACCCTAGTTTCACTGGCCCTTTTCCTCGATCTCGAATTCTCGACGGTTCCCTTGCCATTTTGGCCCTCCATCCCTCTCCCAGGGCGCGACGGCCGGCTCTTCCGCGTGGACTTCGGCTTCGCGTGGGGGCGCACGCCCGAGATCGACGCGCCGGGGATCTTCGTGCCCAATGCGGTCTACTTGGCCTTGGGAGAGGGACGCTGGCGCCAGGTAGGGGTTCCGGTGGAACACCAGTCTGTAGGTGGAAATGGGATGGGGATGGGTGGGTGGTAGATTGGTGAGGTCAAGGTTGATAAGTTATATATTAATTAGCTCCAGGCAGCAGGGTCAGTTGGTTTTGACCAATTCGCAGCTCAAATGCAAGAGCGTGCTGTGGATAGGCGTGCACCAATTGGATTCCTGCCCGTGTGACAAATTATATCAAAATCCCAAAGGGACTTACTTGTTCAGATTTGTTTATGGGTGCTTCTTCTCTCTCTTTTTTGCAAATGAGGTTTTCAGATTCATTCCTTCCTTGGTGGCAAAAGAAAGTAGAATAATTTAGCAGTAATGCCATTTAGAGGGTGCTGCTGCTACCAGACCTTCTGTCGGTGGGTCTCTTTTTCTCACGTGGCCTCGCCAGACACTGCGTTTCATCCCACCACCTTCACCCACCACACCCACGCCGAAGAAACCGATGCTTTTCCGCCTCATCTACACCAATCTCATCTCCTTTCGTCTCCACCGCAACGCGCGCGCCAGGTGGTGCTGGGTTGCAAAGCCGCCTTGCGCGCAGTGAGCGGCTCACGGGCCGACAAGCCAGCTTGGGAGTGCCTCGGGAAGGCCATCAGATCGCTGGCGAGGATGGAGGATGGGTGAGGACGACTCTTAGGACCACGTGAGAAAGCCGACCCTGAGGGCCGATTTCCATGAGGAGATGGCCTGAGAAAAGTCGCATGTGTCGCGCAAGATGACTGGTTTGTGTTCTTTTTAATTACATTCTTTCTAAGCGATGACCCTTCGCAACCAGGAGAGATTCCCCACTCTTTGCTGAACGTGCGACTCACAAAGGGTTGGGAAGAACTGAGCAGAATAATTGCGCGTGTTCGCCCAATCTTACCTCGCTTGGCATGAACAAACATGGTTGTACAGGGGCAGGTTTTCAGATCTTCTGGAAAGCCAAAAGACATGGAGAACATGCCAAAGACATGTCAAAGACCTGTTTCCCTCAACCAAGGGTATAAAGTTTGGGGGGGACAACATGGGACAACCACAACCCTTGGTTCTTCATGGTTCTTCCACTTACCTTTGGAAAACATCCCCCAACTCGCACACACACCCACGAACACCCACCCCGTCCCTTCTGCCACCCCCTGTCAGGTGCCAGAACTGAAACCGTTGCTTCCGGAGGTGCCGATTCGCCATGGGCTGGGATCCAAACGAGAATTTTCCAGGAGGGCAGTCTGACTTGGTTGGAGGCCATCGCTAGTAGTAACAAGAAGCTAGTAGTAGCTCCTGGCAATTCTACTACTAACCAGAAGCTACTAGGTTGGAGGCCATCGCTAGTAGGTTGATCTGACTTAAACACATGGAATCAATCAGAGTTCCGACCTCGCCGACTTTCAGAGTTCCCGAGTTCACCGTGAGATGGCTTTTCATGTCGTTTTTTGTCTTGCCATTTGAGGGAGGACGGCCACCAAATCGGATTCTTGAAGAAACCTTGAAAACAAGGGCGCTTGGAATGCACGCGAGAACCCTCGCGTGTTGAACGGTGCGAGGGAATCGTCTGAACATCACTATTTCTTACTGTCCATTTCAATGGTCAAAGACCTCGGAGCTGTTGAAGGACCTTTTGGTTTTGAGTGAAGTGTGCTTGTTTCTATTCTTGTGGTGTTGGGGTTGTTGGGCATGGATGGGCATGCGTGAGAAACTTTTGCCAACATCAAGGATTTGGTCAGCATGGTGAGTCACTTTCTCAGGCAATCCCTTCAAACCATCCAACCTGTAGGTGACCAGGATGTCTGGGTTGGCAATGGACAAAATCCATTGGTTAATGATTCATACTGTGTTGAACCGCAACAAAAAACTCGATCATACCAGTCAAACACCACGACGCAGTCGCTCCTCCACTCCTCGCACTCCGTGAGAATCCTAATCCCCCCCAGAGTGGACTTCACGGAGCCCGAACCACGTGAGACGAGGTGCACGAGTATGTCTCGTCCCTGAGCCTTAGCTCCTTTGATCACCAGGCGCAAGTTTGGCGTGGAGCTGTTGGCGGCTTTTCTTGGCTGGCTTCACCTAGATAGGATGAATGGACCCTCCTTAGAATTCACATGAATTCACCTCACCTCTTGGGTCCTTTGGTCGTCCCTGGTCCTCCGAGTCTTCGTGGCTGTGCCATCCAGTCCGCTCCGGAGCCTCCATCTTCGTCCAAAAAGAGGGTTTCAATGTGAGTTCCACAAGGGGGGCTTGAGATTGGATGATACCTTTGCTTCCTAGGTCCTACTGCTCAACATCGTGTTCGTCTCACCCGAAAGCCCTCGATCAATGGGGCCGCCCAATACATGATCTTCGCGAGCATGCTCGTTCCTTTGCTCCTTTGGCTTTTGAGGTTTTGGAGTATCAGCTCAGCAGCAACGTTGGTCTGGCTAATTGAATCCATGTTAACCTCCACTCCTGCTACTTGGAATTCACCACTCCCAACAGGACCTTTTTTATGCGCACATCATGAGACACCCAGTTACACGGGTTTTGAGGTTTTCTTCCTTCACCTGTCAGAAGGAATCGATCGGTGACCGGGAAGGACAGTTAGTAGTGGCGACGGAGACCTACCGTCTTGGTGGACTTGGTCTTCTACAGTAGGTCATTAGGATTCTAAAATCTTAATTCTTTACACCAAATGACATGCTGACTCTTTGCATTCAACATGGGTGCTTTTTTTCTGCATGGGTACTGTGCTCATTCAGCTTGCCGGACTTAACCTTCCAGTGCAGCTTCCACCCAGTGAATGATGTGAAGTGCCGGTTACCTTTTTCGCCACCCATTTCACATTTCACCTACCCATTTTATGTCCTTCCTTTGTTTCGCCACGAGATGTCCAGGTGGAGCGTGCCGCCGATTGGACGCTGCAGCGCGCAGCCAAGAACACGCTTCGAGAGGCCCTAAGGTACGTGACGGCCGAGCAGGAGGTGGGGCTGGCGGGGATCGCAGCAGTTGGGGGGGGAGTTGTAAACAGGAGCTCCTAGCAGCTTCTTGTCACTAGTAGTAAGAATGCTCCTAGTAGTAAGGCCAGGAGCCCCGAACTTAGCTTGGGGATGTGTCCCCCTCTTTACTGAGCAAACTTTGGTATTTCGCTCGAAAACCTTGTCCAAGAACTCTAAGATGCTCAAGGAAGGATGGGCTGACCCAAGATTTGTGGACCTTTTGAGACCCTCAGCCAGTTGTGCTTCAAGTTGTCTGGAAGCACTCCCTTTCTTGTCAGGAAGCAATGGAGCTCCTAGATCTCAGGATCCATTCGTGCCTTACCATCTACAGTAAGCGGATGGCCTTTTCTGAGCATCACGGTTTCCCCGCTCGTGGCCGCCCCATGCTCGCCAGGTGGAAGAGAACACCTGGTACGGCTTCTTGGATCCCTTTGGGCTCCTCACCACCGAGACCACTCCCCCGCGCACGCCCGCCACGCCCGTGACGCCGCTCACGCCCACCGCGCTCCCAGCGCCAGCGCTCTCGCCGCCGACAGCACGCGCGGAACGCATGGAGCGCATCCCGGAGTCCAGGCGCGGGTGGGGTGGGAGGGATCCCAGCTTGGGAGACTAACTGGTCTTCGAGTACTTGTCACACCTCCAATGAAAAAGCAGAAGGGTTGGAATGACAGGGTCCAACGACAACACTGGCTCAAGCCTGAGCCAAGGAAAGCTCGGAGATGGTGAACAAATTGAGAACATGTGTGCATCCAACATGATGAGCCACCGGGGGCGATGGTCTTTTGCTCAGCATGTTGTTACCCACTAATCTTCTTCAACTCGAGACATAGACACAGAACAATAACTGTGCTTCTGTAGAGCAAGAGTCCTCAATCACTTGGAGAAGTCGCCACTTAAGGTGTTGAAGGACCAACTCGCACCTCACGTCACTCGGCCATCCCCCAAACAAGGGTGTCATCCTACGTGTCATCCAATCGCTTCAGATGCTTTGCCGTTCGCGATCTTGCCGATGCCATGGCTGTCGGCGACCGCGGAAGCACACGGCGCTTGTGCCGGGCATTGCGCAAGCTTCGCAGTCGAGAGGAGGGGCTGCAGTTGGTGCAACAGCAGCTGAATGCCCCTCAGTTTGTATATTTCGGAGTATATATGATGATCGCATTTCCAATCAATCATGGCCTTCTTCTTTCCGAGCTGGTTTCGGCCCGCTGAGATGGTTTCTTTTTCTTCGTTCGCCTGAACGTGCAACGTGCCCGGTCCTCGGTCTCTGCACGGGCCCGACGCACCGAGCCGCGGACTGAGCTCTAAGGCCAGACCGAGCGGAGCAGAGACCTGTGGCTTGATCGATGCCTTTGCCCGACAGGGCTGGTTCTATCGGCCCTTAGCCCCTTGGATGGGATGGGTCGAGCATGTGAACCCCTCCAAAAAGCCGCGAGCGTCTCCCTAGCCTGAGGCTCAAGCAGAGAAAAAGAACAACTACAGGTCCAGGTGAGTCTCTACTGAAGGATTCACTTGTCTCACTAGAGTAACTGAGCTACGGTGTCAGTACGTGAGCTTGATACACACCGAACCGCTTCGTGCACTTCTCGATTGGTTCGGTGGGGCGTCCAAAAGCGTCCCATGTTGCGAACCCAACGGAACAGCAGAAGAGTCATAGGCTGGGAGAAGGCCTTCTCAGGCTCCGAATCAGGACAGTAGACGAGTAGATGAAGATCTAATTATTGGGTTCCCCGCATTGAGACAGCTCAGAGATTCTTTTGAGCCCGGTGAGACTTCATCATGAACTTGCCTGACAAAGGAAGGCATCAGGGCCCCAGGGAACCAGAACCATCCTTGTTTGCAAAGAACACCAAAGCAAACACCTCAATTCCAACGCCATTCACTCTTCACCAACAAGGCCTCTTCTCTTGGCACCTCCCCCTTCTTTCAACAGCTCACGCCGTAGCGCTCGCTCGGAGCTCAAACCGAAAGGTTGACTTGGCATCGCAACAGCTTAGCACAGGGACCTCGGCTTCGCCGCCTCACCTGGCAGTGACCTTGCGGGCTTTGGCCACCCTCCACCCGCCAAGTCTGGCGCGCTGGCGGGGTCCGTTAAACGCGCCACCTGTGGGACGTCGCCATGGTTGGTTTGCAGCAGTGGTGCTGCTGAGGAGCTTGTTGTTGGCCGAGGTTGTGATGGATGGATTGCTGGGAAAGGTGCCTGAGCTGCAAGTCGTTGCTTTGTTCCTTCTTCCAAAGAAGGTCGCCGATTCTTGTCTTGAAAAGCTTGGATGAAGAAAATTCGGAACATTTTTGCTCGACGTGCTTCAACAAAACCTTGTGAGTGGGCGGTTTCTGTTCGGCTTCTCGTAGCATGCTTGTAGGTTCTTGCTCTGATTTTCCAGAGCAGGATTCCCCTTGCCTCTGGATGCCTCCACTACCTCCCTTCAGAACATGGAAGTGGATGACCTGGCCCCCCTCGTAGGTCTTCCGCATTGACTTCTGGGTGTTCGGGGCATAGGCCGTGAGGTGTTTTTTCCATGACAGACACGGCCTCTCATCAGGTCTTCTCCTGGACCTCTCAACAGGGATCCTGGACTTCTCAACCGGCGCACCTGCGCAGTTCCGGCGCTTTATGGGGTGCCCTGTGCGATGCTCGGCGGTGTGGAGTGAGTGGCTTTGTCGACCCCATGAAACCGTGCACACTTGGGGCATCTTGCATTCGAAACACACCCGGATGGATATGGGATATGGCTGTTCAACTGTGACCGCCACATGCTTTTCAACCTCCCAACCCAGTCCTCCTTTGCCTCCCATGTCCTGTCCACACGTGGCTTCTCCCGTCCAGGACGTGGCTTGGATCCTCGAACGACGCCCACCGGCCAGCTTGAAGCCTCTGACCGACCGGGAGAAGGCCACATTGGAGTCTTGGTTGGCGTCATGTGGCGAAGCCAGGCATGTGTTGTCGTTTTTTCCGAAGAGAGGGGGCCAACATGTGAGGGCAACTTGTGACAATCCCAGTTCAAGGTAGAAAAACAAAGGAAAAAGAAGGCATGTCATGCCAGCTTTTGTTTTTTTTTTGGCACATGAAGGTGAGAACTGACTGAATCGGTGGGACAGTTGGAGAGATCAATCACTGGAAGTGGCTCAGATACCTGACCATTTCACCTAGGGCTGGGTCCAAACACCCCGTAGTCTCACCTCAGTCTAGTCTCTTCCGCTGCTGGATCTGTTTGTCTCCAACCAAACCTGTGACCCAAAACCCGTGATTGCCGTCCGCGCGTCTTGCACCTCCTGCGCTGCGCGCGCTTTTGGTCGCAGAAAGCAAGCCGCGACTTGCTTCAGGAGTTGGTCCAAAGTTGGCCCGGTGTGGCACAGCCGGTGAGTGGGATCTCCGAAGCCTTGGAACTGCACGTGTACCGCATCCGAAGGTGGTCGGGACGTGGTTTCTGCTGGGACATGGAGCCTCATGGACTTGGGGTGGTTTGTTCACGGAGTGGTTGAATTGGTTGGTTCACCGGGTTCAAAATAATGGAGCCTTGGATACCTGTGGGATTTTCCAAAGATGTACAGTGGCCGGATCTCATGTGCGGGTTAGCTCTGGAGCTAACTCAGTCTGGAATGCAGTCTTGTTGATGGAAGAGTTCTGCTAGAACAAAGGGAATACTCTTCCCAGCCTTGCCGAGCGCCCTCTTGGAGCATGCCACTGTTCGAGAAGTGCTCCAAGGGGCCCATTTCGCCTGGCGCGCCCAAAGCTGCACCAGGCGTTTTCTTTTCTTTTTTTTGAGAGCCTCGCTTTGCCAGGCTTTGCCCCAAACTCTAAATGCAAAAACACACATCTTGTCCACAAGCCCCCCTCTTACTGGAAATATGCAACTTTAAACTCTCCTTTCTGCAAAAGACATCTTATCACCCCTTCCAGCCTGGTGCACCTCAAGCCAAGTGGATCTTCTTTTTCTTTCAGTCCAGACTGCTTGGGGGGGCTTTCCACCCGTACCAGTCGCCGTTCCAGTCGCCGTTCCAGTCCCGCCCAGGTCCGCCGCCTTCCAACGCCTGGGTCGCACAGTGGATGGTCTCCATCGTCCCTCCGGCGCGCGCTCAGGGCATCGGAGGCTTCCGCTGAGTCTTCCGGAGCTGAAGCTGGTGTTGCTCGGATGCGCGACCGGTCGCGACCAGTGCTGAAGCAGTTGAGAGAAAGGAGGGATGGGGGGTTTGTGAGGGAATGTGATGGAATTTGGACATATGCACTCCGCGTGGCGCGTGAGGAAGTTTTCTTTCAAGGGCACTCTTGGCTCCACCGTGAAAAAAAGTTCAGGCAGATTGATCCAGATCCCGTGGCCTAATGAAGATCCTCAATTCATTTTCTCAAAGATCGCTGCTTTCACCCTGCTTTCGCCGGCTCCCCAAGGCTCTTCTGCTTGGACCAGCGCAGCTTCATCTACGATCTTCAGGATGGCCGAAGCACCTTGGCCGCGGGGATGAAGCGGAGACCCGAGCGGCCCCAGGGCGACCAAACACACGTGTCCGAGTTGCACATGCCAGTAGTCTGAGACATAGAACATGCCAATGGACGAAATCAAAGGGGCCTGGCGGCCTTTGTTTGGGAAGAACAAGTGCAGGTTCATCAAGGTCTTGTTCATCCATCGTTCTCACACATCATCAATCGAGGGACCATTGGACTCCCCTTTTTCCCACTACCTGCAGACGGCTGGCTACGGCTGATGAAACGAACAGACTTCAATCTTCAATCTCACAGCATCCGTTCGTTGAAGTGGCAAATCGGAGACTGGACTTCATGGAACAAGAACTAGCTGAAACAGTGCTTAGTCAACAGTGCTTAGAGACACATGGGTTGCCACCGCATGGCGCAGGCCGTTCCGTTGGTCCGTGCGGGGGGTGGCCCAACGGGGTGCGTGTCAGGTTGGTTGAAGCCCTTGACCCTTCTGCACCAGCAGCAGCTGGAGCGATGTGTTCCAGGGCACAAAGCGATGGGGGGAGGAAGACCTAAGGAGACTGATAGATTTTTGGCAGAATTCTGTGATACAGAGGATGGTGAATAGGATTTGGCAGGAAGGATCTGCAGGATGTTTTCTGTTTGCCAAATCACGAAGCTGGATATCCAGTTTCTAGCTTTACACCCAAACTGATCAGCCCTCAACATGTTGGCAAGCCTCCCAATCCACCTGCCTCAACAGGCAGGAGCTCAGCTCTTCAAGCTTGTGCCCTACCGGACCTCACTTTTGAGTCATCAAAGTCTGCTAAAGGAACAAGCAAGCAGTTAGGATAGGATGCGTTGCTTCAGGTTGGTGAACTCTTCCAGGCAGCTAATATAAGTATGTAGAAAAGGTCACTCCAATGGTCTTGCGAGTGAAGATTCAAAGCAACGAACCGCTCCTCTTGCTACATCTATAGGATCAAGAACCTCTGAAAGATGAACACGACTTCATAACTTAGCCAAAATTCTAAAGGTGCTGGAACTCCCAACATTCCAGGCATGTGAACTCCAAGAGATTCATAAGACCCGACCCGGTTTTCCCGATCTCGGGAAGTTTTGCCAGCCAACCCCGACCTTTTTGGGTGCAGAAGGGTCTGGGATGACCGAACTCAGGGTCCGGAGTCGCAAGAGTTTGTTCATCCATTTTTTTGGTTGCTGTAAATCACACGAACATCCAGGTTTTGTAAATCTAGAGTTAATTACTCCAAATCCATGGGTCTTGTTTTTTCACCTTCACTTGATTCGATGTGCGCAGTCCATCCATGCCCAGGCCCTGCTGCTTAAAAAGCATACATACGCTTGAACACACCCGAGAGGCACCGCGCGGTAGCCGGTGCGGGTCCACGCCGCTCGAACCGCGGAGTCAACGCTCGGTCCACGCCTGCCTCGCGCAGGAGACGGCGGGCTGGCGCGTGGAAGTGATCCTGGACTCCGAGTGGCCCGAGCAGCATCTGGAGCAGCATGGCCTGAGCAGTGAGTGAGGGTCCAGCTGGGCGGTGGCCGGTCCGAAGGTTTGGGAAAGAAGCGAAGGTTTGGTTTGGACGGGTGATTCAGGAAGGGTGTTTGGACGCCCAGATGAGTGAGTCTGATTGACTCTGAGTTGGGTGACGAAACATGTGAGTTTTTTTTTGCGCAGTCATGCCTTTGGGGATGATCCAATATTGGGGATGAACATCCAATTTTGGTGGTTCTACACATCTAGAGGTTTCCTCCCAACCTGAAGCGCGGTTCTACACACACGCTGGTCTAAACAGTTGAACAGGGGTTCCACGAGGTGACCAAGGGATGGGTCAGGTGCAGGTCCTGGAAGACTCCATTCATGTGAGGGTTCCAGTTCTTTTTGCAGAGGAAGGTTGAAGAGCCCATGTATATAAGGGATGACATGAGACGTTTTCAGGTGGTGATTGAATCACTTAGACAAGGTCTTTACATTTATATATCAGGTCGAAGCAAATCACAGGCTGTGAAGAGATTGGAATTGGTTGAATTTGGGTTGAACTTCAGAGAAATTGGAGGGATTCGCGACCAACATGCCCGGGGTGAGTGTATGCAGGTTTGATTTGCATCAGATTGCAACCCACTTCTTCAACCTTTTTGGCGATGTTCTCAGCTCTGGCCGAACCGACCCGATGCACAGCCTTGGAGCGCCAAAGCGTCACAGGTCCGAACCTCGGACCCCCGGTGGGTGGACGCTCTTCAGTGATGGTTGCAATCTAAGTCGGGTTATCCCCCACCCGACTTGACCTCAAAGTTGGGATGAGAAGCGTCCATGCAATCGGATAGGAGTCCAGTTCCACAGCAGTTACCGAGGCAAGAGCTCTTGCTTCGAAAGAAGCTTGCCCATGCCTTACAAGCACATGTGCCCCGAAGAAGGAGGCGCAGGCTGCCTTGAGGAGCAGAGGAAAAGGCATGCGGCCCTCTCAGTCGCTGGCAGACCGCCCCCCAAATGGACAGCACTGTGGCAATATTAGGTTATTGGCGGTTATTATTATTGGTAATCAATTATTGCAAGAACAGAAACACCAATATAGCAGAAGACTGGTTCTGTGAGTAATTAGCTGGTGTTTCTGTTGCGCTTGGCATGTAGTGTAGCCTGCCGCAAGCAGAAGTGACTTGGCCCAGTCTGTACCACTTGCCCGGGGCATACATATCCTGCCAGTCCAGCCCTACCTTTACTATACTATGTTGAAGAATATGTTGATCTATGCACTTGGCAAAAACCCACGAACTTCTCATGGCCTGTACTTTGGTGATTAAATCGAGGCTCCGGCTCCTTTCTGGCACAGAAAAGCGAACGCGGCTGAAGTCGGCATTGCTATGCATTGAGGTTTTGGCACATGTTTTTCACAGCAGATGGTGAGATGAACATCACCAAGTTGGCCACCAGTCATTTTATACCTTTGGCTGTGAGCCCCTAGTCCCCTTTACAAAGATACTATTTTCTGGCCAACGGTTGTATTCAGGGTTTCACAGTACACACGTTCACAACATCAAGTGTAGTCTTTGTTATGGCGACAACTCCTTGCAGATAAGGGCTTTGTTTGGCAGAACCCGGGTTGAACTTGATGCGGAGGAGTTCCGTCCAGCAGAGTCTAGCATCTCGGATGCAAGGTTTCGACAGAGGCTTTGTTCGGAGAAGGGCTGTGCGAGTTGGACGAAAGTCATGAAGTTGAAGCAACGCTATAAGCTCTACAAGATCTCAGCATCAACGATGAAGGTGGCGATCTAGCTTTACATTTTGCAACCAAAAACAGCCACTTGAGGGTGGTGAGAGTTGCTGCAGGCCGATGCTGATAAGGATGCAGCAACTTTACACTTTGGTGAACGTGCTTTACACTTAGCTAAAAAAACGGCCACGTGGAGGTGGTGCGACTGCCAGGCTGCAAGGAACACCACCAGAAGGCATCACTCCTGCGAGGACCAGAGGAAGAAGAGCCTTTGACACTCTGTCAGATTTCTTAATCGGAATATTGATGCATGCTTGCTACAATCTAGAGCAGTTCTCCCCTCCCCATGTTTGGGTTTTTTGTGCTGCTGTTTGCTTAGGGGACCTCATGCGAGTTCTGACCATCCTGAACCCAATCGGACGGACTAATCCTTGCATTCCTTACGCGGCGGGGAGGGGACAGGACAGCTGGTCGTCAAGGAGCAAGTGACAGGAGTGTCGGACAGATTTCCATGGCTTACCTGAATGAAGCATAGCTCGGTATTCTGCTGTGCATAGGTGGGTTCAATGATGTAAATGACATGGCATCTCTTTTATACGCATCAAGTAATTTGATCTAATTGGATAGATGATAGAGTATGGAACCGAGGACCTTTCAATGGGTGTTGACTGGGCTCAGACCACAGAATAGACTGTACCAATGGCAATTGGAACGGTTGGAAGGTGTTCTTTGCTGAAATAGCTATCCTGTAGTAGATAGAACGTACTTATTTCTGATGGTTCCAAACATGATGCACCGAAGGACGCCTCTATTTGTATTCATAGTTGTGGCGGTTATCCTTGGTTTGTTTTCGATGTCCAACTGTAGGTTTTTTGGGGAGGTATATATGTGATGCCAAACTTGCCCAGGGCTATGTCTATGGCTTTCTATGTCTAAGTAAGATTGAATAACTAACATCTATTGCGCGCTTAAATTTCCACTATGACTTTTTCAGTGCTAACCTGATTCTATCTCCCCTGGAACACAGGCAGCCGATGAGCAGACCAGTGAGCGGACCAGGCGTGGGTCGACCGTGTGAAGCGTCGAGCGTCGAATAAAACTCCAGCACCCAAAGACCATCGTGTCTTTGGATTCCAGACTCGCAGCTTGCAGGATGCCTTCCAAACCAATGTGATCATCACAATGTATGCAGTCTCAGCTATGTGCGGGATACAGCTTGGGCTTTGGCTTCACCCTAACGATCTCTTGAGGATCTCTCGAGATCCGAGGATTTGATTCGAGGATTCGAGAGTGCGGACCTCTCGGAGTCCCTTCGTTCGAATGCTGAGCCTGCTGGGACTGACAAGTTGGTCTCTGAGATGAGCAAATTATGCACTTAGAACACCATTTGAACACCAGCAGTGAGACCATTTTCATTACTAATTCCATCTAAATCTGGTATCTCTGCAAGTGTGGCTCCATCAAACCAATCTCTTGCACAGGGCCCCCCCTTTCCATAGTCCGACAAGTTTAAACCAGACACTTCGAGCTGCACACAGGCATCAGAGTTGGGATACCTCCACGAGACAATCAGTTCACATGGTGTGAAGAAGAAACAGATCTTGGACCTCAAAACACAAGGGAAAAGAAAGAACGACAGCATTCACAGAACATTCCAGAACTTTAAATCCTAGAGGCCAAGGTCTCAACTTCGATGATGCAGACCGGGGTGACCGGGTGGGCTCTACGAGGCGCTGGGAATCCGCCAGGCACTGCCCCTCTCCGCGCCGCACCCCCCTTGGGCTCCGGTGGTCTGGCTAGATGAGATGCGACTGTGAGGTGCAGCGCGGGCGGCTGGGGGGGTGAGGTGGTCCCACTAAGGTGAGTCGCAGGAAGTCATATTTACCGATGTTCAATGTACATTTAGGAACTAAGAAATGGATGGCCTGCAGCTGTATGCTGGTCTATTCTTCCAACTCTGAAGGAAGTTGTAGATTCTCAACAGGAACATTTGGAAATGCCAACTGCATATCCAGGTTAGTTTTCACTAATCTTGAGGTTTCTGGAATGACTATGAAGTGGCGTTCTGGAAGGTTTCCTGCCAGTTTTCCGCTTACTCTTCCATCCATTGTTAGGCCACTTCTCAGCACCTGCCCGACTGCATCCGTCCAACAGCACACATCTGACAGCACTTCCGTTGTAGATCATCTTCGGTCTTTGACCCTCCCATCCCAAGGATGGCTCGGGCAGAAGCCCTGCAGCCGTTGTTCGTAGATGTCGTTGCGAGGGCAAAAAAACGGATCTGCGTGGGTGGGGAACCCCCCTGTGAGTTTGTGGCGGAGAGCAAGAAATTTAACACCCATCGCTCACTCTGAAACCACATCAACATCAAGGTAGTAGGGACAGTTTCACCCACAACTATGTCAGCTCTGACTCTGAGATTTTTGAATCGTGAAACAATCGTCTTCGGGGATGGGGGCAGATGGTCGCGTGGCGAGGCCCGATGTGCAACAGCTGCAGCCTTGCAGGGGGGGCTGCAGCTGTTGGGCTGATGTTTGCATCAGAAGATACGTAGCAGGTTTACTGCGCACTGATGCCATCTATGCATGGGCGCTGTTGGAACAAAGAGTCTCTTTAGAGAAGATTCATCACCCAGGCTGGCCGATTTGCCTTCACTGGGGTGGTTGAACAGGGGTCAATGGCATATATTCCATACACGGATGGTCTGGGTAAAGAGATTTTCAGACTGTGCAGAGTGGCACTCGCAGGGATGTTAGTGCCGGCATCGATGGGTCAGGCCCAAGGGCTTAAGTCATGATGTCCACCGATCTTTCGCGGAAAAAAAAGGGGATGTCACAAGCTTTAGCCTTCTTGAGAGTCAATTTGGATCAATGAATATCCTCATGGTGATGATGTGATGATGATAACGACCTAGGACCTAGGGCACCTACTTGTAGGTGGGTGAAGCCCATAGCTGGCAACCAGAGGGAGAAAGCAAGATAATATTCCACACCACCAAGACCAAACCGAGGCTATTAAGTTTGTAGACCACCTCATCAGCCGAGAAGATATCACAAGGATTTCCACGCTTCCGCCCTCTTTTGGGGTCGTTCAACAACATATGACATAGAAGAACTGGATCACTTTAGCATCAATCACGCGTCCCATCTCACTCAGAAGTCACACACTGAAACACTCTTCTGCTCATGGCGACTTCTCGTGTGCTGGCCTTGATGGCACAGGTGGGGGTCACGTCTGCACGTTTCATCCCTTCCGTAGGTGACTGTGGCTCATGGAGTCGCAACAAGCTTGCTCAAGCTCCAAGAGGGTCAATGATGGTCCTCTGGACTTGCTCCCCCTTCCGGAAAATCTTCGACGGGCATGGAGCCCCCGACGGGCATGGAGCCCCCGGCGGGCATGGAGCCCCCGGCGGGAAGCAATTGGTGAAGCAGCATCAGTCGCGCTTCTTGTTACTAGTAGCGTTCTTGCTCCTAGTAGTACGGCCAGGAGCCCCTAGTAGCGTTCTTGCTCCTAGTAGCGATTCCCATGCCAGGAGCCCCTAGTAGCGAACATTGCTACTAGTAGCGATGATCAGGAGGAGAAGGAGCACTTAGTGGAGCCCTGTGAAGTGGAGGCGATGGCCGATGCCGCCGATTCTGCGCGGAATCGTGGCCGTTCACCGAAGGAGGTGTGACTCACGAATTGGTGAAGATATAGAAAGAAATGCTGAGCTTTTTGTTGACTTGGAGACTTTTCGCGGACTTGGCATCATTCACGAAACTTGAGGTGTTGGAGGTTGGACGCATCACATTAGACTCATGGAGACATTCAACATCATTCAACACTCGTTTTGCTCCAAACCAGTCATCTCAGCCTGAATCTCAGCATCTAATTGAAATTGCTAAGTCAGTGTGGGTCTAGGCCCCAAATTCCAAAAACCAAGTTGCTTGATATGGCTTTTTCTGACTGCTTCACCTCAGCCATTGTAGCGGCCCTTCCTTTGCACCGCTACTCTCATTGCAGGCACCGGGCAAGCCTTGGCTGGGACGGCTCAGTAGACTAGGAGTGGATCGCCGAAGACTCGCGGGTAGTTGCCTGAGGAAAGGGATGCCCTGGAAGTTGATACAAGCTGTGAGTCTACACAGTTTACACTTGACCTTCACAAGAGTTGTGGGTTCTGAGAAAAGCGGGAGAAGTTTTACATTCGGTTCTGCTGCGGTGGGCGAGAGCTGACATTCAGAGCAATCGTGCTTTGTTTTGTCGACTGACTTGCTGGACATCTACTAGGTGCGGTGTACTTCTTTTTGTAGGCCTGTAACGTCTGCAGATCAATTTGGGTCGGTCTTAGATGAGGCGACAACATTCGTGGCAAAGTCCTGGTAGTCCCAGGCTTTAACATGCATTAAGTAGGTTGAGCTCTGCATAACTCACGGTCTTGGGATTCAGGAGCCAAGGAGTTTTGAACCGTTTTCTACAAATCAATCTATATGCCTATGTCTTGATCCAAGCACCAGAGCTACCCTTTTCCAGGAGCCTTTCTGGTGGCTGGTCTCGTGCTGTTGGCCATTGTGCCGCTGCCAGGCCCGACAAAGCTGGAGGCACCATGCATATGGCCCCGCCCCAGTTGTTTGATTTGGAAGTTCACGACTCAGGACCTCTCCGCAAAGGGTATCACCATTCCTATCCAGCGCAGTACCAACTTGCTTAAGACTGTAACTCATCTGCGAAGGGTCATTGTGGCAACTTTTCATGGTGCCAGAGGGGTCAAGAACACTTTTAAATTGCTAGTCACAGCCCTCTTCTCCGTTTACTCTGGAACTCAGTCAACGGCTTGGGCATGGCAATAAGAACCCCACCTCCTTTCCAGTTCAAGGATCGGCTTAAACCAAAGCACCGAAGGGTTCACCTTTGACCGGAAAAGCCTGTGGGCTGATGACCTTTTTTGAAGAGCACAGTTCTACTCCCCGGATGCCTGTTGGTCAGAGAAACGCCTGAGAGAAACGCCTGATGCCTTCGAAAGAAACACCCAAAAGTCTTCCCCCCCTCATCTACCAGGGGCAGCTGGGGAGTTGGCAGAGCTTGAGCCTGACCGCTGACGGAGTTTTCTAGGGAGCATAAAACTCGTATTATATTATCTTTCATATGTGGTGGATCAAACCATGTACAGTTACACAACCACAAAAATCCGCGCCAAGCCAAGAGGTTGCCCCTGAAAATATTGGGTTCCCAAACCTGGAAACCTTGGAGGATTCCTGAAAAACATCCTGGCCTTTTTCAATGAGAACCCACGCGACCTCACGAGGCGGCCTCCACGATTGGTTGGAAGGCACGACGCAGCGTCCGACGTTTGGGCTTCACCAGCGACCGGATTCATCGGCTGTCATACGTGGTGCCACGAAATTCGGTGGTTTTGGAGCCCCAGTCTGTCTTCACACGGGCTGAGCAGAGCGCTCTGCCAGGTCTGCAAGATCCCAATCTGCGGAGCCTACAAATCGAACTGCATCTGGGCGAGATCTGAATTCTGGAAGACCTGAATTCTGCGGTTCTGTATTTATAGTGACCCCCAAATAGATAGGGAGTGGCACGGTTCCAAAACATTTTTAGTGGGGATCTTATTTAACATCTATTTGGGGGGTCTATATAGACGGTATAAGACGTACTCCCATCCACCCTTCAAATGTCGAATGGTGGATTGTCCGATGGGCTGGTGGCAGCTACGACAGCTATGACAGGAAGGTCGCATCCCTAAACTATGAGGTAAGCAAAAAGTGACACATGATTCGACCTGAACAAGAGTCCCTAATTTATCAAGCCTTTTCTTCTTTGGTGCTTCTTCTGATTGTTTTTCCCTCGTTTTTAGGTGCTCGGGCTTCTCAAGCCGGGCTTCTCAAGTACCTCCTTTCCCTCCGATGAGTCAGAGCGGAACTCCGCATATGACTACCCTACCTAACACTTCAAGAGTCTGCATCCATCTCTATCACGTTTTTGGATGCCTTCTTGATCCCATACTTCTCATAACTATTGCCCTTACGATTGCTCTTACGACATGAGTTCTGTGGTCATGTCCTCCGTCACTCCTCCGAGCTTCGCTCATCACTCCTTGGAGCTTCCGAAAGGCACCGGAGAATCACATGAGTCATGTGGACTTTCCAGCGGACTGGGCCCAAAAAAACAAGCACTTTCCAGCTTATTTAGTTCACGACACGAGATTCTTTTTGCAAATCGGGCACCAGCCTTCCAGCTTCACATCGAAGGTTCCTCGCCTTGGTCATGTCATGAACGTTCAGTGCTCAGTGTCAAGGCCTTCTATAGTATCTTCATGTATCTTTTGCTTCTGTTTAGGTGCCCCCCAGAGTGAATGGATGCGGAAGAGGGGATGAAAACCAATGGCACCGTAAACGTGGTGACCCCAAAAAAAATGTGCCATCCGGATTAACATGACCATCAAAAGCGAGCCAGAAGCTCTCTGTTCGCGCCTGCGCGTCGCACGAACACATGACATGAGCTGTGCCCCCCATTCCACTTGCAAAGAAGAGCCGTGGTGATCAGTGGTGTGTGTATTGATCCAGACCGAACTGAACCGGCGTTCCGCGGGTGAGAAGGAAACGGGAAAGGAACGAGTCGACCATCTGAGGCAAGCAGCTGGTCTGCCGCTGCCCTTCGAACAGAAATCGCACATTAGACTGGGGCGCTCAGCGAGGGAAGCAGCTCGAGGGAAGCGTGGGAGAAGTCAAGCGTGTCGCGAGCGAAGCGTTTGAAAACGACAAGAACACTTGGGAAGGGTGTGAAGTCATGTGAATTCACTGATGTCATGCTTCCAGCGAGGGCGCTTTGATATGAATTCATGATGTTCAGAGGAATAAGAGCTAACTGTTCGATAGCTTGAAGTTCTCCACTGTTGGAGAGTGGCTGAACAACCGTAGATGAGCTCAAGGCGTTCAGCTTTTTTGTAGTTAAGATTGTGCGCCTGTGGAGGGCAATTGGAGATCAAATCTAAGTTTGGTGGTGATTTCAACTATTTAGTGGTGACCGGCATCTTCAAAGGACACATTCTTTGCTGTCATATTTATAGAGGACACCCTTACTTTATTCTTTTAGAAGTCCCACAGCTGATCGTTCATGTCGCCGGTCTACGCCTGAGGACGCTCACAACTGAGCCACTCATCCCAGGATGTTCCCCATACCCACTTGTTCCACAACTACCCACTTGTAGTCATTCTGCAATCCAGTTTTACAGACACATGTTCAACATTTCAAGCAGCCCGCATATGGTCCTCGGGTCCGTTGTGGAGATCCATCCATGACGCCTACCTGCATCAGGCTCTGAAGCTGGTAGCGTCCTTTGCGTGGTGGACGTGGTGGCCTGGACAAATGAGAAGCGGCGTCTACATATGACCGTGAGTGACTGGCAACAGGTATTGTGAACAGGATGGCTTTCCCTTGACTCGGAAGAGCTAGATGGCTGTATCCAGTCTTGCAGGTTTTTGTTTTTTTTGGAAGACCAAATTGAGGGCTTGGTTTTTCCAGGGTGCCTAAAAGCATGCCCGCAAGGGCCTGACGACCTAACACAATGATCACTGAGTCATACCTGCCAGGCCCAAGAAGATGCCCTGGGCGAAAATCCACACATCCTGCGGGTGATTTGAGGGTTCGGGCCTTGCCAGTCGGCCGCCAGTCGGGTACCACCACAAGTACAGCACCAGCCAGTTCGGGTGGTTTACGTTCGACCTTCCATGTCAATAAGCATGTTTTTGGTGCTGGAGAGGTGAACTGAAGCTCTTCGTCCGCAACTTCGTTCCGACCTGGCTTTTTGATGTGGACGGGGCGTCTTCATTTCGATGAACAAGGGAAACGGGCATGGTTTCGGTCGTTCTTTTTGCATCGGCAAAGATCCTCAGGTGCATTGTGCATTGTGCTTGTACTGAACCCCAACACACCAAACCGACGGCGGTCTTACGCCGAGTTGTTTCGAGGCATGGCATGGTGGTTAGACCCCCCCTGAACTACGAAGTCGCTTCTCCTCTGCCTGCGCCTCATCCCCGCAGAGAACCCAAGGCTCAGTCCGTTGGGCGCATCATGGGCATTGCTACGAGCATCAAGGGTGCCACCGTGAACTGCGCGGCTCTGTCTGCAGACCAGATAAGTAGCGACGTCCTCCACCCTGGCCCTAGTAGCGATGACCCTCCACGCTGGCCCTGGCGATGGCCTCCGGTCCACCCCACTAGCGATGGCCTCCAAGCTACTGCGGGTCGGATCTAGGTGCCAGAGGTCCATTTGGCCATAATGTGGGTTACCCTCAATATCTCCCCAACATGGGTTTATTTATGGCCTACATTATGGCTACATTATGGCCAATAAACAATTGGCTTTATCACCCGAAGTCCTCGAAGCTTGCGTGCTGTAACCGACCCGTCGGGGCGCGTTTATATGGACCACCATTTATAAAGGACCTCTTGGCTTCAAGCCGTAATTATCCCCAAAGACACTTCGGCTCGGTCAAGTGCAAACACCGAAGATGAACACGTCTGCAAGGAGCATCAATCGATTGTCTTGCTATTGTGATGCCTATGTCTACTACGAAGACTGAAGATCATCTCCAGAGCAAGTGGGGGAAGGTGATATTGTTCCTGCAGTGCGAGACGACCTCTTGCACGACTCGACAGGCGATGGAAGTCCGGAATGATGATGCATGATGGACAATGATCAAAATCTTTCGTAAGTGTGGCCCTTTGGTCAAAATGGTTTGTTTGCAAAGGACTTCACCTACCAAATGTGGTCCAGGATGAAAAAGACATGAAACAAGATTAGAACCATGCAAAGGACGTTTTACAGAGATCTCTACTCGAGATCTCCCTAGATCTCGGTCAGTTTTGGCTTGATCCGCACAAAGGATGACAGCCTCTCAAAGAGAACACGTCCGTGTTCAACGCCTCGATCAGCCGTTTTAAGTTAACGCGTTCCTTCCAGACGTTTGCCACGCACTCAGGATTACAAGCGCATCGAGCGGGAGGAGAAGCGGCCCGTGACCAAGGAGCTCCCAGTCGGTGGGTGCGGCGACATGACACGGAGAACTGTATGGAAAACGTCCAATAGACGCAAAGGGGGGGTTGGGAGCATGTGTGGGGTGCATGAGCACACAGTGCAACATTCAACAGGACAGCCACGTCTCCTACCCCTACAGGTGAGGTCCACAGTGATGTTTTCCATGGCTTTCCTCGATTTGTTGGCCGAGAATGCACATTAGTGCAATTGCCGGCCCTTTTTTTGGCGGGCCCTTCAGAGGTTCGGGGAGTGCTCAAAAGAAGAATGTGTTTGGGTTGAAGTTGGATCCCCAAGTAATAGAGCCTTTTTGGTCTCCATCAACCATTGACCATCTACCCAACCGCTCTTTACTTGAGGTTTGTTGGGCTCGAAGAGGTCGAACCATTGGCGACCTGTCGAGTCGGATCTCAGTCATAAACAGACAAGTTGCATGGTCTGAATCATTCTGACTCTCTGCTGATCAAGATCGAGTACTCACGACCCGGGCCACCCCTTTTTCCTCGCGGGCGCGGGCGCGCGCGCCCCGAAGTTCGGTGTCATCTCGGTGTCTTCGGGCGAAAGGACAAACTGGACATGCAAAACAGTTTTTTCATGTCCAGTTTGCACTTGCCCAGGTTCTTGAACACGCAATGCCTCAAAAAGGAAAGCGACGATAGCGAAGTGATCAATGGGCACCATGGGTGGTGGTCAATATCGGTGCGGGCGGCACCGGGTGTGCCCGGTGGCACCGGGTGGCACCGGTGTTGAGATCCCAATAATGTAGACTCTAGAATAATTAACCTCCTCATCATGAGCTATCCAGGATAGCAAAAGACCTTGAACGCCCAACTTTTGGCCCCGAAGCCCACTGCGAAGAAGGCGACCGGGACTCCAACGCCGACAGCCGGCGACAGGATGAGAGGCAGCGCTGCGCGGTGACCATCATCGGTGTCTCGTGGCCTCAGTGAGTCGCCATGCGGGCCACGCGGTGGTCAGAGCGGTGGTCGGAGCGGCCAGAAGAGCTGAAAAGCTCGTGGATTCCACCGTGAACACAGCGGTATTTCTGGGATCATTTGGACCTCAGAAGAGGAGTGTTCACCAAGAGGGGTCTTTGGACCTTGCTTCAAACAGTCGTTTGTTTGGATGGATGCTCTGTAGATGAAGGGTACTGGAGGCTGAGAACTCTTCTCCAGTGGATGTCCTATCAATTTCTCCCTTGACTGGTAATTGGTGTGGAATGCGATAGACAGGTTCCATGGAACAATGAAATGAATTCAAACACTGCAGTCGGCAGTGGACCAACCATGGCAGCACAAAACCACCTTCATTGCCAGATTAAGGACCTCAAATGACCCTCGAACTTGAGTTCTTCCGTGGGAAAAGTGGCCAACCATGTCGCCGGGTGCACTTCGCACGTCCAGGTTTTGGTGAACACAGCCTTGGGCATCGGTGCCATGTCATCTTCCATCTCCACGTGTGCGGGCTCCGTCAATGTCCCGGCGAACTGCGCCGCTGGGGCGGTGCATCGAGGAAGTATCGTGGAGAGACGGGACGGAACTGGGGAGCGGACTGATTGGACTGATATTGGGTCCAAAAGAGCCCAGGAATGGCAAGGAATGCCATATAAGTGCACCGCGTACAATGTACTCGCAGCTGGGTAGCTTGATGCTTCAACTATATCCTTGTTCTATTTTCTCCTTGGTGTCTTGGCCTAGGCCGAGACTGCACTCACTCAAGAATGAATGACCATGAGCCAAGATTTCCGAGGTTGTACCATGGTATCCATTTGTCCAGAGTAGGCTTGGATGAAGGGGTTTGACGAAAGAACACAGACCCGAAAACGACAGATTTCACTGCACCCACCTGGGCACAGAAAAGCACGGAAAGTACGGACGTTCCGAAGCTTTCTTGAGCTTCGGCTTGTGGATTTGCGGGTTCAGCCTGAGGCTGCCAACATCAACGCATTCATTGGTGTCTCGGAGCAGCTTCGACGGGCTTCGTGGGGATTGGCTTCCCCACTATAGATCCAACATGTGGATGGATCTATTGATTTGTGTCAACCTTTTATGTTCCAGGGAAGTTTTTTTCGGGTCAGAGGCTGTAGATCTACGGAGAAAAGACCGGAGACACAACATCGGCCGTCTATGGGTGGCTGGGAGACTTGGTGGTTTGCCACTCATCCTTGAATCCGACAAAAGCCTCCCTATTTCCGCTGCTGCTTGTTCTTGCCACTTCTTGCCATGGGGATGAATTATGCAATTTCCGGCCTTTCAGTGACTGCGTGAATCTCTGAAGCTTGTTTACGCAAATGGCCTATGATTCCCTGGAAGATCTGCCTGCTTCAACGCTGAACATTTGTCATGGTTCGTGCAGAGCTCAGCTGTTGAGCCTTGATTTTTCCCGTCTACCAGGTGCGGTTGGGGGGGTTCCTGAAGCAGACAAGTGTCGAACATTATTGCGTGTCTGAGATAGGTGACACTCTTGTGAGCAATGGCGGGACAAAGTTGACAAATTGTTGCCTGAGAATTCCCCCAATTGGACACCAATCTAAACCCTTCAGCAGTCTTCTCACGACTGGTTGAGCAACCATCCAAAACATACCCACATCCATGGTGTTGGTTTGTCGATCGATAGTTGGGCTGAGGCAATGCTTTGGTGCTGGTGGCAACTGCCATGGCGGCGGATTTGTCCTGTCCCGAAGATCCCCTGCCGGACCCTTTCCGCCTGCAGGTCACTGGTGGAAGGGACACATAGATGACATAGACCTAGGTTGAGAACAGATAATAGCGACGGCCTCCAACCTGGTAGTGATGGCCTCCAACCTAATAGCAGCAATAGCAATGGCCGGGGCCAACATGGGCCAATGGCTCCATCACTTGGACGTATTCCAACTTGGGCACCATCACTTTGTCTATGTCGTAAGAAGATGGACGAAGCTAGTTGAAGACCCGATCAGCCCGATCCGCCCGATCCAAGGAATTCCATTATATATATATGGATACGTTTCAGTTCATTGATGAACCAGTCAGCTAGCAGCTGAGCCATTTGTTTTCTACTTCACGCCTTTGAGAGTACCTCTGAGCCCCCCGAGGTTGATGACCAAGACACATCAATGCCTATAGTGTTATACTGTTGACCGGGCATCTCCAACCATCCCTACTACCGCCCTATCGGTTCTGCTACCCTACTACCCAGCTGAATCTCCGCCCACAACGTGCGGTCATGGCTGATTTTTTTCGGATTTTATGAAAAGCACACATCGCATCAGCGGTTTTCATGTGAAACGGAATTCTGTTTAATGCCAACACCAATCGTCTTCCTTCCACGTCTTTCGCGTTTTTGTTTTTTTGGATCTGCACGCCGTCCTTTGCAGGATCGGATCGAAGCAAAAGCCAAGGAGATCGCGCCCTTTGGCATCAGGGGATTTGGTCGCCAGTCAGACTGCCAGTCTATAAGGACATTGCTTTAATCTTTTTCTCCGGAGTCTATTTTTTTAGCACCTGGACGCCGAAGAAAGCGGTCTCTTGCTTATTTCAGGTGACCCACCAAAGGGCGCGGGTTTCATTTACTTTGTCCACTGGAGAGCATGATCTATAACCGCACTCTTGGCTCATACAGCCAAGACTCTTCAATGACCGAGCCAAGAGTCCTGTTTCATTGGGGTCTTTATAATATGCTTTTGGCTGCCGAAACTGTACCCTGTTCTCATCGAGACGGACCACCAACTCCGGAGTAAGAGAGTGGAGGACGCCGTGAGATGCTGAGAACATGCTCCTTCCTGGACGCGCGTGTGCGTGACGGTTGGCACCTGTTCCATGATCTTCAGAAGGGACAGAACTTTCTTACACCTACACCCACCATCTCCTTACACGGTGATTTCTGGACTATTCCGAAGTTTCGTTTCACCTGCATTCTTCCAGGGATGCAAAGGAAGAAGCTGCTCGGGAGGCTTGGACTGGGCCGCAAGCACCTCGCACCCGTCGTTCGTCGTTGGTTTTTTGAACCATGGAGCTCTACGTCAAAGCTGCAGGCATTTGGTCACGTTGATGAAGCTTCTACAGCTGCAGAAGCTTCAATTCTTGCTTCTTTCTTCACACACATATAGGAGCTCCTATTGCATGGAGGCAGCTGGAGTATTCGCCTCCTACAAACAGCCAGTTTTCGCCAGTTTCAAAGGAGGCGAACACTGTTTTTTCGAAGAGAACTTCCACGATGCTCTTGTTTCCGCCCTCCACTGACCGTGTTTCTAAATTGACCGCACGAACGGTTTCTGCTTTTCATGAGCTTCGACTCCACCTGTGGAGGTCAACGACTGGTTGAAGGAGCACGGCCAGGTGGGGATCTTCTGCCTTTTGCTAAGCGAAAGGTGTAAGTGATGGTTTCGATCGTGACAGAAGGTGGTCCCCCCAACTGGCCTCAAACGTTCGAATCGAGGCACCCCTCGCAGCGGATCCGAAGTCTTCTGCGTTCGCACCAATCAGATGAATTGCATTCATCCCAAGCCAAGCAGAGCAGACATCCTGGAAGGAATGGCCATTTGGATCCATTTCTGGGGACCCAATCTGCAGTGATCGGCCAATGGTTTTCAGTTCAGGACTTGGGACAGTTGTCTCTGATGCCTCTTCCGATCGATGGGGGTCTGAACCGGTTCACGCAGGACTACAAGGTGCTGCCACCCAGCCCGGCCGTGCCCAAAGACGTGGTTTACACCAACATCGCAAGAGACTTGTCCTCAAGAGAAGTCACGGAGATGTGTTGGGGGTTATTTGGTGGCTTTTGGTGGCATTGAAGCAATATTTGGGTCGCGCTCCTGCTCCTGATCTTCCACTTTAGGACAGTGGATGGACCAATTTGACCTAAGTCTCCCATTGTGTCAGGACTCACTGGAGAGCCCCAATCCACTTTTTGGTTCCTGAGACGACACATTCAGAGGTCCGGTTCCAAGATGTTCCGAACTGAATGGTGTGGATGGGGCGGAGTAATTGCGCCTTTGAAGTCTTTTGCTGCAGTTTTGATGGTGGTTTTGGCCGACGTTGCAACCTTGCACCCCGAGAATCTGCGCGTTGTTGAACGTCATCGATTATCGATGTATCGACTCGAGCCAGAGGATGATTTGCGGGCATCAACCAGTAAACAGGGCAGTATGCCGAACTTATATAATCTACATGCATGGCTGAGGGCTCTCCACTCTCCAACTATCCGCATAGGCTCCAAAGAGACGCAAACTAGTCGACTTCCTATTCATTCACCTCTCAAGACCAGCAAGGGCATCGCTTTCTTAGCTAGGAGCAAGAGGACGCTACGAAAGGAGGGGCGCTCTTCCTGGCCTGAAGAACCTAATTAGTCACCAAGGGCATTACTTGTAGCATTCTTGCGAACGTCACAAGAAGTTCCTTCACCTCTCAACCCCAAACCGTGGTCGGCGCAACCGGACGGAGGATGCGTTGGCTCCTTAGACCTAGCTGTGACGCGGCTCGGCTGCGGATGGGCTTGGTTGTGTGGTCGGCTGCAGCGCGCTTCCCCAAGTGGTTGCAGATGGTTGCAGGGTTTGGTCGGGAAAGGCATTGAGTTGGAATACTCTCAGCTGAACATGCTTTGGTGGACCTGAACAGTTCCAAGCAATTAAACGCCTCAAACCGCCATCGGGGATTCCACAGCGAACTGCATCCTGCATGCTCACGCAACTGCCGCGATTGAATCGCAACCCAGCGATCCCCACATTTGTTGCTCTTAAGGGTGTCCATCATAGCCTGAAGCATACAGGCACCTGTAACCACCTGCCCTTTGACCTGGAGCACCTCGCGTGTCCTTTCAACCTGCAAACCTACATGTCCCACGCGATTTCATCCCCAGCCACCTGCTTTCAACCTCCCCCCGCAGGTTCTCTTGGGTGGGCTCTAAGAATGCATTTTCTGCAACTGGGAGGTCTCTAACATGTTTGGCCTCGTTCGAAGTCACGCGGCCTCGTTTTCAGCTCTTCTGATGTGTCCTCAGTCTATGGCGCCATCCACACGCCGCGTGCGAGGTGTCACGGCATTGACCCCATGTCACGCGTACGAAGTGAAGGGGCTTCCGACTCGGAACCGAGAAACCACTCTTTTGAGATCAATCCCAAAGATCCTAGCTATCTCGAGCACGGTCGCACCCATCTTCCCCATCTTTGATCGCTCGTTCGTGTCGCTCTTTTGTTCGCGCCACGAAGCTTCGAACGGCGAACGCGCCGAGGTTTGTCATGAAGTCGGCTGTGATCATCGCAGCGCCTGGGACGTGGAAGCGGACTTTGGACCTGGGCCGATTGGTGCGTCGGGACGAAGACGCAAAGACATGATTCATGGCACACTCCTTGCTACTTCGCGGGTCCCTAAACAGAGGCTTGGGGTTTTGAGCGAAAAGCATCCAGCGAATGTGGTCCTGAAAAGACAATGACGGAAGAGGTGCTCTCAGCGGCCTCAGGATCGCTTGAGGATGACAGTGTTCGGTTGCAACCGCAGATCGAATTGATTGTACAGGGCTTAGTGCGTAGAGAATAAAGTGGCATAAAGTGGCACACAGCCAGCAAAATCATCACAGACTCGAGAAGTTTGCCTATGACATTCTTGAAAAGGAGGTACTGTACTTTTCATTCCCGACCGTTTCAAGAAGGGAGTGGAGATTTCCCGACCGTTCGGTGGCGGTCTGAAACGCGAAAAGCGATCTGAAAAAATGAGAGAAAAAGAGAACCGGCCATGATAACTCTAATAGCGATGGCCTCCAACCTGAGAGCGATGGCCTCCACCCTAATTGCAATGGCCTACCACCCTAGTAGCGATGGCCTCCAACCTAGACGCTGATGGGAAGCCGCTGCGGAGTTCCCAAAGGATTATCATGGCTACACTCTCTGGAATGATCGTAGGCCAACGTCAATGGCCCTGCTTGCACGACCAATTTCCTCCTACAAACCGGTGGTAGTCCACTTCCGTGATGATTCTAGGGAGTGTAGAGTTCGTTGTTCAAGTCCGATTTGCTTCCCTAGCCCGAGCAAGCTCGTCCACAGGACAGCACTGTGGACTGTTCTGAAGAGGAGCTCATCGATGAGGACGACAAGCGTGTTTGCCACTGGGTGAGTTCAGTATTCCGTCTCCGCGAACCCCAAGTAGATGGACCCAACTCTTGTGTAGTCACCCGTCTGTTTTAAATAGGGAGACCCCAGGCAACGACCCCCTGGAAGAAGGAGAAAAGAATGAAAAGACCAGCCTACCCCGCCAGGATCAGGAGGTCTTCCTCTTAAAATGCAAACCTCAACTGTTTGTTTCCTGGGTTCGCTAATCTCCAGGGTTTAGCCTTTGGATCTGCATTCGTGTGAAACACTTGCGTCCAGTGTCCAGAGTCTGCATAGTTGGCTGACATTTCTGAAGTCTTTTTGTCCCAGTCTATTTGGGTACTTGAGGGAGAACGGGTTGGACAACTCGGAACCAAAGGCACACTGGGAATTTTTGCTTTGTTAGTCAGTCGTTTGTCTTTTGGAAGTGTAAACCCCAGTCGAGTGATTATGCGGTTTTGGCCTAGACGATAGCTTGGTCTGGTATGACGATAGTTCGATGCTTCTAGGCATCGCCCTCTTTTGCATTGGCTAAAGCAGGATTGCACCTGGACCACTCGCGAAGCCGAGAAGATGGGGCAGTGCTTGAAAATAACTCTATAGTTCTGGCTTTGGTATTACTTGCTACACATTTATTGTGGAATGATTTCGCGGGTACACCAGGTCCGAAGGTTCAAGGAGCACACTCTGAGTTTGGTAGACAAACAAGAGGAGTTTCGGCCGCAAGTAGACAGGACTTCGGCCGCATCTTCTTTTTTTTGGGGGTTTCCCAGTTTCACACTTCCTGGATTGGTGGACTTGGTTTGCCAGTCACATCCCATACACCTTTGGTGGCACCCGGATCGGGTGTTTCCACACGGGATCCGCTCCGCTCCGCTCCAGAACTTCCTCTCTCACATCATCTGGATGCCTTAAAAGAGGACCTTCTTGTTCGCGACTGCTGTCCTTCTTGAGATCCCCAAATCCTGATCCCGACGTCGTCCTCGTGTCGGAGCCGCGTGTCACACGCAAAGAAACCATCGTTAAACCGCGGCAAATGCCGCGGTTTCACCGGTGTCATCGCGGCTTGATCCGAGGCGCAATCAACATCATCGGCTTGATGGGCACGTTGAGCCTGGCCACGCGCTTTTTTTGCCTTGGCCCCGCGGTGTTCGTGGGAACTAGCGGGTGAGTTGTTCGTTGTTCGTATTTATTTTTGGATTGGGTGGGGTTTCGGTGGAAGCTGAAGCTGAAGATGTAGGGGAAGGTGGTTTCGGGGGGAAGCAGAAGCTCGTGGACACTTGGGTGTGACATGGAATGTAGACTCTTTATGCATAACACTCCTCCATTTGGATTGTAACCCCCCTTAATATGGGGTGTTTGTGCTGGCGCCATCAAGATCGGTGCGTGGCTTGTCAGACTGACGGAAGCGAAGGGGAATAAAGGTTGGCCAGATTCTCCGAACACCCTGCACGTATCAGTCTAGATTGACTAGATGCACAAGTTTGCTGGGTCAACACAAAGCACTTCTTTCACCACAAATGAAACTAGCGCCGGTAGACTAATTACAGTATATATCTAGTCTGTCTGTTACATTCTGTTTATTTTTGACATTTTCACCAGAGGTTGACGACGGTTTCGACGATTTCTAAGCTGGATCTGAGAGCATTTAACTTGATTTCCGCTTGTGGACTGAACATCACGGAACCTTTCATTGCTTCACTCATTCTTTGCCAACACCACCGCAACCAAAAGCAGACAGAACTGCCAGAGGTTCGGTGGAGAAGGGGTGCGGTTTTTCTCTACTCACTTGGTGGCACCAAAACCCACACCAAGATAACCCAACTTGGAACTTCAGATGTTTGCTTTTACACAAACCGGATGGTCTTTGGGATGATTTGTTTGACCCCCAACTGGGTGGGGTCATTTGACAAACTGAGGCCTCCAATAGCTGTGTGGCCATTGTGGGAGATTCTACACCCCGAGCGGCCTGTGCAGCGGACATCGCTGGCATCAATGCAGGCGCATGTTAGAGTGCGCGCGCTGCGTCCGACTCAGCATCCTTCGTTTCATCAACTCCTTCGCAAGGTGTTGGCTCAACGGTCTCAACGGGTTTGTTTTGTCCAAAGTCATCTCAGTCTCTCTTGACAGATGTGGGGATCCATTCTTCTATTTTTTTTCACGACGAAGTCGTTGCAAACTCGGACGAGTCATTGATCTTTCTATCCTGGTCTCCTTGGTTCCAAGTGGGTAACAGAAGCGTTCCTCCCTGAACACGTCACCGCATGGGCGAAGTTCATCTCTAGACTCTTGACTCAAGACTGGAGGATTCTTCCACACTCCCAACCCACAGCCGCACCGAAGACCAACATGTGGCTTGATTGAAAAACCCATCCGACCCCCCCAAAAGCACCATCAGGTTTCGGGATGTTTTGGGTGCAAATCCCTCACCCAGTTGCAACACAAACGTTCCGCTCCTGGCCACCCATGCTGCCGGCCACATGGTATGCTCGATCCGTGAGTACCGAGCCACTTGGCTGGAGACTTGCCACGTGTGTGGCCTGGTGGGACACGTGACGGGTACGAGGAAAGTATACGAAAGTAGGGCTGGCTGACCCTCATAGATACCTCTTCAGATCCAGGCACCTTCATTCCTTACTAAGCACCACCATCAGATGTGGGATGAGGAACACGGCGAGGGGTTTATGCAACGAAAAACGGCCACGGCGAACGGCCACATCGACTCAGCCGGTGGTGGTCAATGACTCTTCCAAGATTCCTTGCGCATTTCATCTGACTGGTGCGAGTCGTAGGGAATAAGGGAAGTTTCGCTCCCAATAGAGATTCCGCAATGGATCCAACCACTAACAAATCAATTACTAAATGTATACTTCGCTATTAGGTTGCAGGCCATAGCTACTAGGTTGGAGGCCATCGCTACTACCCTACTTTCGTCGCACAGACGCAATTCATTTCGGATGAGTTCAGCCGGTGGGAGTCGATCACTGGAGCAGAAGCGAAACGATCCGTCTGAATTTTTTCCCCAAACAGTTTGCTGTTGGGGTTCTATCTTAGAAAAATAGAGCTGGCCACACTCACTGGCCGCGCCCCTGAACTCTGTGGCTGGGCTCTGTGGCCCGGCTCGGGCGTGCAGTTCCCAAACAGCTGGAGGCTTTAGAAAAGTATACTTGCATTCGTTTCCACCAACATTGGAATTTTCGGAGTTGACGCCGACGCCGAAAAAATGCAGACGCTGCTTGGGGTCTATGCTGGTATAATTTGTTTGCCATGTAGGAAGTGGGTGATGATAAAACATGATATATAAACGGATAAACGCCGCGTGGCTGAATGTTCCGGACACCTCTAACCGAACCCCTCAGTCCAAGCATACACATCCTGTAGGCGATCCTGTGGCCAATCCTGGCCAATCCCGAGCGCATTCCTCCCGTAGCTGTGGGCCCTTTCTGAGAGCCGAGCCCAGAGGCTCGCTCTGGTAGGTTCCATACAGTTCCTTCGAACCTACTGTCCTTCTGCTGTCATCAAAACAGTCTGCTGTACTTGCTCCATTCGCAACACGTACCAACCCATCACCCTAGGAAGCTTCCACTCACGTGAAAATGGGGCCTTGGTATGCCTTGGTTATCTAGGTGCAGACCATGTTTCGACGTCGAGGTTTCGTTCGTTTCACGTGTCCATCACTGGACCATGCGAGCTTTACGCGCGGGCTTGACCAAGTGAGTGACCCTGAGGCTGACACGGGGGCCGAGCTGCGGGCGTCTTCGTTCTGGTCGATGGCCTGACACGGGAAGCAGACCCAGTGCTTCGATCGCCGGCAGTGCTGCAGTGGTGTCACCGAGATGATGTGGATAGGAGGTTGGATGGGTTCATTTCAGCAGCAAGAGTGCAGCTCTTTGAAGGGTAGACAATTCCACTCGAATCTGGAGTGTTGATAAAGGGGTTTAGATTCTCCTGTAGACTCCTTCGCAGCCAACATCCGAGAGCGGCCAGTTTTGGACCCATGAATCACAGGCGTTCCTGGCGACTCCCGACCTGGCCCCAGGGCCAGTTGGTGCCGACACCGAGCCGTGCAAGATAACCTGGGCTTCCGAGCCCAGGTTCTCGCGCAAGAAGGGGAAGAAAGCTGCGCGCACCTCTGCGTCCCGAGCCAGGGAGGAGTCTGTCATCACCCAGGAGACGTGGTGGGGGAGCTTGTGAGAGCAGATGCGGCGATGTGGTTGTCGATCTTGTTGGGTTGGTGGGGTGAAGATGGCTGAAGGGTTTCTTGCGGAGTTGTTCAGGATTCTTGGGTCTCAGACAGGCGGTGTCTTCATCAAGGATGCCATGCATCAGCACATCGGTGGTCAGTGGGTTCAATATATACTTTTGGATCCATTTAGTATTGACTGTATTCCCAGAGTGAGCCCAGGTATGCACGCAACATTGGCAACAGAACATCTTCTTCATCTTTGGGGTGGGTTTTCATGTGTTCATTTTGTTCCCTCTCGGAGGTCTTTTTCCCACCAACTGTTGAAGATGAACTTGTCTCAGCTGTCAGGAGACGATCAGGATCTTCGCTCCTTGGCTGCACGAAACCCACCGTTCAAGGAGTTTTCGGCGACCGAGGCACCCGAGGACGACGACGGAGGGAGGTGTCGAAAACGCTTGGAGATGGCCGATAGGAGAGACCCGGGAAGCAGACTGGAAGAAACACGTCAGCAAGGCACATGAGGACCTGGGAGCTCCTTTTCAATCTTTTTCCAATTTCGTGCAAGGTCGAGGGTCGGCCGAAAGGAATTGGATGCAATTCGGCTTGCCGCAATTGGATGCAATTGGTCCAAGCAGCTACTGTATATTTAAATAGCAGGTCCTTTACATTATCCAAATCAACCTCAACGCGCGAAACCAGTGCGCCGCGAGGTTTCTGCAGGGTTGGAAACACAGTGCGAAGAGAACAGGGGTTGCTCACGTGCGAGGATGCAAATGAATGCAGAAACCGCCCTGGCAAGCGAAAGTTGATCTTTGTTAATTGTGAGTGTTTGCCCTACGACTTCTACGATCTAGAATTGCTTGACACTGCCTGAGGTGAGATACCTGTATCATTCTCTACTATATCGGACCTGTATCATTGCTCGAGTTGCGAACAAGATTTTGCCATGACACAACGACCACTTGAACGGCGCTTCCGCATGAAGCTGCGTGGTCCTTTTCCGCTGAAACCGCCTGTTGGCCCGGCAGTGCTCTCACAGCAACGAGGTGGGGAATGGGATTTTCCTGGGCTCCTTCCTGGCGCCCTGGCATTTTCTGCCAGTCTTCCTGGATTCGAAGATCGCGGCGGACCCCGCGCTTCCAGGAACTGGTGACCCGGGGGTGGTGGTTTTTGGAGGGAGAACTGCGGGATGGTTTGTCTTCTGAGGAGAAGGTGGGTGAGTAGGTCGATCTGGGTCGCTCCTTCATCTACAGAAAGGAGAATGAGATCGGGGGGTGATCTGTTCGGTGATCTGTCGTTGTTCTGGGTGATCTGTTGGGGTTCCAGTTGCACCTCGCAGAACCATGGAAGCGGTGTAAGGAAGGTGCCAGCGGGGAAGAAAATGAAGCTTGTGGGCAGTGGAGGCAGGAACTTGGACCCTTTCCAGGAACCGAAGCTGAGAGAACTGAGCTTTCCCTCTGGCCTTTTCGTTGAGTTTTTTCTATGATCCGGTCAGTGTGCTCATGAAAGCTGCTATGACCATGCTTTCGAGAGCGACACCTGTGGAGGCTTCAAATCGTGAGACGCGTGGCTTGCTCCCTGAGATTTCTGAAGGTGCGTGGAATATGTTGGGACATGTGCGACACCCGATTCTTCACCCCGAGAGAAACGACGATTCAGCACATTATTCAGACCAGGGTTGTGCCATCCTTTTTGCCAAACTGAATGCCATGCGAGTCATGAAAATATGGTTGATACATTATGATACATTGCCAGGTACTGGACAGGCATTGGCTGGCATATTTTGTGGAGGTGGCAATACCTATGGGGTTCCACCTACGCCTGTCCTCCACCCAACGAGGTGAAACCCAAAGTGGCTGGCATAGTGATTTATGCCTTTTCAACCATCAGCGATGGCCTCCAACCTACTAGCTTTTTGTTCCTAGTAGTAATGCCAGGAGCTACTAGTAGCTTCTTGATCCTAGTAGCGATGCCCTTGTTACTACTAGCTTCTTTGTTTCTAGTAGGCCTCCAACCAATAATCCTCTATATTGGCATATATTGGCTTCCAGGACTCACCCAAGCGACTTTGCCGATCACCACCACTGCCGCTTTGCGCGCACCTAGACATGTGACACTCTCGGACCTGATTCTTTTTGGAGCATGGTGGTCAGCCGAATCAGCTAGGTGGTGGCCAGGTGGCGGTGCCCACGAGGCTGTTTTGTCCGAACTGGGGTGCGCCAGATGTTTAGTGGGTGGCTTGGTCCGAACGACTTGGTCCTCCCAACCGTTGGACGAGACATGGACGAGACAAAAAAAAAAAGCCCTACAAGACAGTAGGGGGAAGAAATGAACGAAGCACATACTCGCACTATCTTTGAATCTTTCATTCAGAAGCAGTTACCTGCCTCAGGATGGGTGCAACTCCGGGCAAATCAAGCAACCAAACCATACAACTCCCACCACTTATCGCTTTTCACCACAAGCTCATTGGCAAAGTCACTACAGTGAAGGAAGTCGAAACAACCGGGACCCCCTTCCTCTTCTGGACGAGGACCTCCCCTCTGGTGGGGAATTGTCCTCCCCTCTCCGCTGCCAGACTCCTGTAGCATTGTTTTATTATTGGTTAATTTTCGAGATATTCACACATGGCCTGCTAGCAGCTAGCAGCTATCCAGGCATAAGCAATGTGTGAATTTCTGAAGCCTCAACAGAGAGGGACCATACACCGACAAAATGTACAGACGTGTATTTCGATTTGTAAATTTTGGAACATTCACGCAAGAACATGTAAGATTGTTTTTGCAAAGAACACATATGGACAAATAACGAACATAATCTGAATGACAAGGAAAACATGTAGCCACAAAGTGGAGCCAGGTTCCTCCTTACCAGAGCTCTCCCTGAAGGAAACGTATACCCTTTCTGCTAATTGCCTTGTTTGCAGCCTGATACAATTCACATGGCTGCTGTTACTTCTATTTGCATGCACCTTTTCGAGAAACAACGGGACAAGACTTGCTACTGTTCATCATTGCAATTCCCTTTTTGTGAAAAAATAAAGGCGAATGCTGATTCCTGTTATTGGCTGCTCATACGTGTTCATCCCACAGAACAGGAACAAAGGATGTTCCCTCCTTTTTCTCGTCACAGCATTCTATCCTTGAAAACTACTCCCATGCAAAAAGAAGAGGCAGACAAAGGTTCAAACAAAGGATTGTGGCTAGCATTTCTTGACAGCTGCAGCTAAGACACCCTTATCACCCACTGCCTCAAAGAAAAATAGAACATAAGAGTCGATGACAATACGTAGGGGTATACGGTATACTATCCCCTCCTACGGACCTCCCCACCCACTTTCAAAATTCCTTCCGTCCGAGGCCATTTTTGCGGGATGGCTGGTAGGCTCCTGTTTGCTGAATCGAGCCTGGGTGGAACACGTGGCGTGGAGCCTGGTCTGGGCTCTGGCCGTGGGCAGGAGAAGACATGAACAGATCGCAGGAATCTCTAGCAGAACGCTGTCGTTGTTTGGTCGTTGTCAATCCTTCGTTTGGTCGTTCGAAGACACGGCGGACCGGATCGTTCCGCTCAGGCAGGAGGCTGACCCTGATCAAAGAGTGAAAGCCATGTAGCTCTTTTGGGGCGGTTTGTGCAGCAGAACCGTGTTTGAGTCGAGGTCTTCTGCTCGCTCTTGGCATTTCGGGATTCTGAAAAAACCAATTGGATCCTTACCTGCTGAGTCTGGTTTGTGTCTTTGTGACCACCTTTCTGAATTGGTGCCTGAAGCCAAGATTTTTTCTACTCGGAGCTGCACATGCTTTCATTGCAGAGCGTTTGGTCCACCATTTCTCGACGTAGAACGTAGCCCATGTATTCTCGGCTCAGCATTCCAAAGATCGCTGGCATTCATCAAATTGTCCTGAGGCCTTGAAGGTTTGAACAATTCTACCTCAGCGTAGGTTGGAGGCCATCCCTACCAGGTTGGAGGCCATCGCTATTGGTTTCCTTTTTGAAAGCTAGTATTTGGACCTTTGGCTGAGGAGCGATGGAAGTCTTCAAGAAAGATCAGCTCATTCTGATGATCACTTTGGGGATGATCCTGTTGAGCATTGCCTCCTCTGCCTTGCCACATCTGACTGGAGGATGGCTGAAAGTGTGAGATTCAAGCCAGAAAAGAAAAGCAGCAACATGCAGCAACTGTCTTGGAACTCATGTGCGGTTCTACGACCGCAAATCAATCTGAAACAGAGGTTTCCGTGCTGCTCAAATTCTTCGTCTCCGCCACCGCAGGAAGCCTGGTGGTTTTCACCCTTTTGAGGTTTGTGCACGGGCTCTTTTTGAACCAGACTGGTCTGATCATTGTTCATCTGCAAGAACAGATGCCACTACACCTGCGGAGCCAGGCTGGGGCAAAGCCACCGGCCGTTTCTGTTGTCTTCATTTTTAGAGCTTCAACTGCAGGGTCGTGAAGGGTTCGTGGAGTGGGTTTCCCTTGCATTTCGGCATCCAGAAAAGTGCGTTAAGGCACCACTTACTTGACCCTCACGTCGATTCGGCCCTCGACATGGGGGACGACTGGCCGCCCCGGCCCAGGGGGGGCGGTTTGGGACCGACCTCGAAGACTTCCCTCTGACCCATTCCAGACAGCTGCAGCGACATCAGACTTCACGCGGCCCCGTCGTCACCGTGTTGGCCTCGCGTCAGGAGTCCTGTTCGAAAGGTCTCTGGGACCGAGTCACCAAGTCCAGACCCATCTAATAGCTTCTTGTTACTAGAAGCAAGATAGCTCCTAGTAGCCATGCCAGGAGCCCCGTTCGTAGCGTCCTTGCTCCTAGTAGTAAGGCCAGGAGCCCCGTTCGTAGCTTTTTGTTACTAAAGACTTGATTCTGAGGGCCTCCCGACATGGTTTTCTCTCGACAGCCCCACTCCCGACATGGAGGTTTATACTCGCGACCTTCACCAACCGTCACGGTTGCCCCCCCTGACTTTGTGCAGACTATACATGTACCTGGGCAACTTGGGGAGCTGCTAAAAGAAGATGAGGAGTGTGTCTATGTGACTTAATCCCCAGTATCTCACCTTTCAACCTCAAAATCAGCACCCAAGGCTCCGCCACGGCTGCCGGGTCCCCATTTCTTTTACACCTGAGATTCCAACACATTGGGACGTTGTCCAAATGTGTCTCTTTCGAGTTTTGTTTCGTCATGGTCTTCAACATGATTGATTCCACTGCTTGGATCAGGTCTTGGTGATCAACAACTGCTTCTACAGTCTGGTTCTCATCTCGTTGGCTTTTGCCTGCGGGCACCTCACCGACCTCGATTGGCGCATCGAAGCCATGGTCTGGTACGGCCACTGGGAGTGGTTTCACCGGGCGGAGCTGAGTTTCGGGCGGAGCCGAGTTTCGGGCGGAGGAGCGGAGGTTCAATTGTGAGTCTTTCCGACAGAAACACAAGTGGTTGATGATCTCATTCATGGGAAGTCATGGGTATTTTCACAGTTTGTCTTCTTAATGTGGAATTTTATTAATCATCCTCTCCACAATGAAGAGGTTTTTCAATTCCCGTGTGTTTCTTTCTTATTTTTAATCACGAGTCTATAATATATTAAGTTTAAGAAGACACACACACACAATGGTCTGGTGGGTCTAACTCCGTTGAAACCTTCGCAACCTCGCAAGACCTGGGGACCGACCGATTCCGCCGGTGAAAAACCCACCGATGCGGAGCCGCCCGGTGGACCCACCGCGTTGAGCGCCGTTGAGCCGGAGAGAAACCCAAGGAACGAGGAGTCCGAGCATCGGCAGGAAGTGAAAGGTACGCGGTGCATCGGCAGACGAGTCGCTGATCGTGAGAGACGAGATCGTCTGACGACTCGGGTTTTGGGGTTGAGACTGGTCTCCGACAGTGGACACGTCGAAATATTCTCACCAGGGGCGAGCGCCCCGATCGGCAAGTATTGAGGCTGTGTTGGGTTGATGCCAAACTAGCTGGGTTGATGTTGGTGTTTTGGTGTAGAGGACAAGTCTGACAGCTGTTTTCTTAGTCCACTGCTCGAGGCTGCCAGATTTTTTTGTGACGCCCATTCTGTTCCTGAGGCCTACCAATGGTGCTTGGACTTTTCATTGCTTTTCCCAATTGGATGGAAGTCTTGGCATCGGTGCCGCAACGTGCCTGCAGACTCTTTGAGCTGAAAGGCAGTATCTTGGCTTGACATGGCCGAGCGGAGCCTTGTGGTAGTTGGCGCCTTAGGGGTATAGTTAGATAAGATACATACCGGGAAGACGTGGCCCCAAGCTAGGTTCAGGATCTCCAATGGCCTTTTTATTTTTGTTTTTTTATAAATCACTTCTTCATCCTCTTCAAGAGAGTTACTGCCCCGACCAGATCCAAAGGCCACTTGTCAGTCACGGCATGGTCATGGCATGCCTGGGAGTGCTACCTGAAGCCGCTCCCACCCTACCTACTAGCAATGGCCTCCAACCTACTAGTGATGGCCACCAACCTAATAGCAATGGCCTCCAACCTACTAGTGATGGCCTCCAACCTACTAGTGATGGCCTCCAGCCTAATAGCAATGGCCTCCAACCTACTAGTGATGGCCTCCAACCTACTAGTGATGGCCTCCAACCTACTAGCGATGGCCTCCAACCTACTAGTGATGGCCTCCAACCTAATAGCAATGGCCTCCAACCTACTAGTGATGGCTTCCAACCCAATAGCAATGGCCAACCTACTAGTGATGGCCTCCAACCTACTAGTGATGGCCTCCAACCTAATAGCAATGGCCTCCAACCTACTAGTGATGGCCTCCAACCCAATAGCAATGGCCTCCAACCTACTAGTGATGGCCTCCAACCTACTAGTGATGGCCTCCAACCTAATAGCAATGGCCTCCAACCTAATAGCGGTCTGCGTTTTCAGATACTGTACTTTTTTTTTCATAGTCTTTTTCCAACCTTTACTTCAGATGATTGGAACCACTGACACCACCAACCAGTTTTCAGCATGTTTGAACATGTTTTTCACTTCCAATGTAGGCGGTGCTGTTGGTGTTTGGTACAACGCTTCGCCACGCTTCGCCAGGTTCTGCCTCCAATGCCGAGTCGGAACTGTCACCTGTGGAGCTCCAACAGGGATTCTTCAGTTCAGTCGCATGGTGATGGTAAAGGCGGCCGATGTTCTTCAAAGAAACACCCATCAGCTGGTGCAGTCGTCACAGCAGGTGGGCCAGGAACTTGTATCTCCCAACTACAGCAAAAGAAAAACCATTCTTCGGTGATGGAAAGAGACAACAGAGATGGATGGGCCACAATGCACCACAGGCCTTGGCTTTTCACGCCAGAAGCCCAAGAAAGCCCAAGAAAGCCCAAGATCTGGAGCTCACACGGATTTCCACATGCGCACGAGGGCAGGTGGACTGATGTCCCACTTAGAAGTCTTGGTGTAGGGCATGGAAAAGCATTTTTGGGATGAAGTCCATCATTCACCAATGGCTAGGGGGCCAACCTTTCAATCCTGACCTTTTTTTTAATCTGAAGCCTGAAGCATTTGGAATTGGGGTGTCTCGAGTAAGTGTGTCCCTCCCATCAGATTGTCGTGGGTGCTTTTGAGGTGGGTTTCTTCGCGTGTGGTTGTGGCTTCTATGGCTTGAGCTACTCTGCTGGTCAGATTTCCACTGACCCCTACATGTGCACCATACTACTGAGCGCGGCGGATATCCTGGGCTATGTGGCATGCTTGAGCTGCTTGGCCCACAGTCTTGCCGATGCGCGGGGTGGCGGTGACGTAGGAAAAGCATGGAGAAAGCTTTTATCTCTCCGATGGTAGCAGGCAGTCTTCTGTTTGTTGTTGTCGTATCTTAGGGTCGGTATCACTTGATTAATCAATTAAGACTTGTCCATCTGAAGAGCAGACCTCAAGCAGATTGAAACAACAGGGGAAAGAAAACGATACTTCCACATCTTCTGCACAACAGGAGAGGGTGGTGTTGGCGCACCGCAGAGCAACTCTAATGTAGGGTATGCCGCTCCCGTTGGAGGTCCTCGAGGTTTACGATCGGTCAATGACTCGCATTGACATGGCCTGGCCCCCCACTCGACCCAGTTCTTCCGACCGGGCTCCAATGATTGGTTTGACTCTCTCGTGGAGGAAACCCACCTGTTTGGTACTCGGAGCTCATCGTCGTACCAAACGGGGCCTGGTGCCATCCACGTTGGCCCATTTTCTCCTGAAAGAGGGAGTCGGACCTTCCCTGGACCTCTCAGACCAAAAGGGTGTGGCCGCCAGTAGGCGGTGCTTGGCTTCCACACGGCTTCTTCACGTCTCGAAAAGACAAAGAAGTGGAACATGCTGGGAATCAACTCTTGCAGCTTCCATGAACTCCATCAATCCTTTAGATGCTGAGGAATTCCTGTAGATTTTCTGGTGGAAAATCCACTTCTGGGACCTAAACTCCACCAAACTCCACCCAGCTCCCCCACTCTGAGGCGCCAATTCCTGGGGTCGCAGCCGGGTCCAGGCGGGTGGCTTCTTCTTGGCGGCGCTTTGTGTCTTGCCGAAGCGTCCGAATTTGGGTCCCGGAGACCTGGTCCACTTGGCCAAAAAGTCGAGACAGCGCGACATGCACGACGGACATTTTTGTAAGAAGCTAGTAGGTGGAGGCCATTGCTATTCGGAGGCCATCACTACTAGTAACAAGAAGCTTATATCCATATATCATATATATATACATACTAAATTATACATATAATATATAGTACAGTGTTTGGTATGCATTTTCTGCACACTTTCTCCGCTCCCAGGTCTCTTCCTTTGCAGCACAGGAGAGCGTGGAAGCTCGTTCGTCATCTCGTTTGCGGTTCTGGGCCGCCTCTGCTTGGATGCGTGCTTCACCTTAGCCGCCCGACCGGGCACGGCGTTTGACGCCCTCCGCGACGCGGTGTGGTCCCGAAGTGATGGGTGTGCTGTCCTTAGGTGTGGATGGGCAAGGTGTTTTTTGGTTTGGAGGAAGATCACACAGAGCAAAAACCTTGTGGTTTGGTCGCAAGCCAATTAGTTGGTCCAAGTTGTCGTTTCCATCTGGAATTGTTGTTTAAAGCCTTTGTAAGCCAATTTGGCTGAAGCAACGAATCGCCCTGCGAAATGACATTTTTTGTTTTTGCCAATGTCTCTTCTCAACTACATAAAAGTATTTGTTGGGCTGCCCTGCAAGATATTGCCTTGCAAAAACGAAGTGACAAGGACATTTCAACTCACTGAAACTGAAACTGTGGTGTTCTTTGTATTTTGTTTGTGACTTTTAAGAGGAGTGCAGCTACATAAACTTCATAGTGAATGCCAAGTAAAAACCACACGATGATCAGAATCTCTTCATTTCATCATGATGTTTGCTGTTCATTTCCATTGTGCACATCTGTTTGTGATGCCATGACTCCCCCAAGATCCTTTTCCACCTACAAACCATGGATGCTCCCTCCCGAACTCCTCGGCCCTCCCGGTGCTCCGTTGGGCGGCCGGATCGCCCGGGTGCGGGTCATATATACCATATATAACCTCGATAGTATAGGAAGAAGCACATCATGTGGAAGAAGGTTCCCTGAACCAGGAAGTGCCTTGTTCTTGAGTTCTATCTTTGGACCCTGAGCATCGGGGCCATACAGTTCGCCGTGAAGGAGTAGAGCGATGCTCCGACAAACATGTCGAGCTCCGGAGCTGGTGCGGGCGATCTATGAAACTGAGGTCTACGTGGGCTTGGTGGAGATCTTCTCCGAGTCAGCTCAGAAGAAGGTCCTCCCAGCCTGCAGCTCGGCGCTACCAAAGATTTTCGGCTGGAAGACCTCGGCCATCATCTTGAAGCACCAGACCACAGCGAACCACCAACCTCACTGCAATTATGGCTTTTTCGAGGATCGTCAAACAGAGGCGCTTCGCCTCTTTCGGAGCGACTGTCCGGTGTTGTGACATAGACTCGCTTGCCAGACCTGCGAACGCGCAAGCCAACTCGGCATGTGTATCAAAAAGAAATTAATTACTGAATCAAAAAAAAAATACATAAGCAAAAGCAAATTAATTAACTAATCAAAAAGCAACTATTTTCCTTTCCCCTCTCTTGTATGCTGGCTCCTTGGTCCACATGGTCGTCCTGGTCCCCTTGGTCCCCTGGTCCCCTTGGTCCCCTGGTCCCCTTGGTCCCTGGTCCCCTGGTCGAAGGGAAGGGAAGGAAGGAAAGAAGGAATCAAGGTAGGAAGTGAGGAAGGCAGGAAGGATGGAAGCAAGGCAGCCAGGAGGCAAGGAAGCACGGACAGAAGAAGGCAGGAAGAAACAACGTAACAAAGGAAGGACCACAAGGAAAATGAAGAATAGAATTAAACAACAATAAGCAAAAGAACCATCAACCATGTTAATGGAGGTGCGTTTCTTTTTGGGATTGTTTTTTGTATTTTTTGATTCTGACTTTGCTGTTTTTTTTGCTTTTGTTGTTTTTCTGCTTCTGCGTTTTTTTGATTTTGTGGCTTTTCTGCTTTTGCTGCTTTTCTGCTTCTGCTGCTTTTTGTGCTTTTGTTGCTTTTCTGCTTTTTGTGCTTTTGTCTTTCTGCTCTTTGCTTTTGTTGCTTTTCTGCTTTGGCAGCTGTTCTCCTTTCTCTTTTTGTTTTTGCTTTTTCCATTTGTTTGCTTTGCAGAGAAGAAACCAAACAAGAAAGCAAGCAAGCAAGCACGAGCTGCTCACCTTTGGATCTGGTGTGCTGCTGGGGGTGGCGCTGCGCCCCCCCAACCCCCCCCCGCGCCACGAAATCTGCACTTCATCTCCGACACCCGCGCCTGCCACGAAATCAATATTTTAAGGTGAACTCCCCGGTGCAAAAACTTCTAACCAACCAAATACGCCTCCTGTGCTAGTTCTTTGCGGTTTCTCTGCTAACTGCACCAAACTATTGTGATAGGTAGGAATTTCTCTCGCACCTACACTATTACAATGTATTTTGCCAGCTACGACAGCTCCCGAATTAGTCTAATCAACTAGCAACTAATATGAAGCCTGCACTATTCTAATGTATTGGGCCAGCTACGACACCTGTGTCTCTGCTAAGGACACGAAATTGCGGTAATTAGCTAGGTACTAATAAGAAACCTGCTCTATCCTAGAGAGCTCGTGGCAGAATATATATTTTTGATTAAGTAATAAGTTTTTAATTGATCCCCTCGAATAGTATTTTTTGATGCAGTAAATAGTTTTTTTGATACTTCACCCAGCCAACTCGCGCTCTGGCCGCTGTTCTGCGTGTGGTAGCTAGCTAAGATGATTCGGATGGGCGTCCAAGATTCTGACCATGCTTCGGATCAAGCCGGGATGGCTGGGCTTCGGTTTCACTCGTTGGACCTACATTCACATGCAACTGCCATTTGATTCACCACCTGATTCACTTCTTCTCCTTTTGGACCTCTAAAAGCATACGTCTGACCCCCCGGTTCCTGATGTCATATGCTGTGCTGCCTCCTTCGTTCCCTGTCCCTAAGGCGAGATCACGGCTCGGCTGGGCGGAGTCGTGGCGCCCTACTGTGGCACCTTGCCCGCCTTCATCAGCTGTCCGATCTTCGGGGCCATCTGCCTGCTGGGCACTTGGGCCACGCTGCAGCAAGGTGATGCTGTCCGTCGAGAGCCCGGCCGGACCGCCTGGGTGGGATGGTCGGGAGTGCTGGGACGGACTTGATCAATGGCACATGTGCAGTTGATCAATGGCCGACTGGTGCAGGGACTGGACTTTGTGGGTTGGAAGCGGGAGATTAGAGGCTGTCAACAAAACTGGCAATGTTGGTACCCTTGCGAATTGGTAAGCTTTGGCGAAGTCCTGGGTGTTAACCTTCTTCAGGTCCAAAAGCAACGAACATGGACGCACCATTGGTGCGACCCTTTCGTTTCTCCTCGCAGTCTCCGCCCGGATCTTCGCCCCATTGAGCTTAGACCGACCACCGAATCTGCACGGGGACCATCCGCGGCATCAGGGGCTGAAGAGCTGGGAGAAGAGCGAGAGCTGGTACTGCACGCATCGGAGCGATGAGAAAGGTCGAAAGTCTGAAAGGTCTGCAAGGTCGCGAAGAAGAGGATTTGGTGCTTTTGGTGCTTGGTGTTTTTAGCAGAAGTGAAGATCGCATCGGATTGTTCGCATGTGAAGTCCTCAATCTGGGAGGCTTCACAGAAGTTTAGCTGTGCGAATGATGCAGATCAATGAATCAATCATCAGATTGTTTGCTGGGCAGACCCCTTGTTTTTAAGGCTTTTGGATTACTTAAAACCCTCAAACACTCCAACCAAACTCTAGAGTCTGTATGCATCAAAACGACATAATTGGACATGCTGTCCGTTGGCGTTCAGCTCACTTGTTGTGTTGAAACCACGATCGATGCGTGCTGCACGCCGAACGCTCGGAGTGCAGCACGTTCGATGCCAAAGGAAAGACTTTCAGACCGTTCCTTCCTTCTGTAAGTTCTTGCACGTTTGCGCCGAGCAGGCAGGCTTTCCGGCCCAGTTCTGTTTTGGGACGTTACTCTCGGCTCTCGAGAGTGGTTTCCGCAAGGAGAGAGTCTGCATGGCGACTCGAGAGTGCTGACTTGCAAAATCTTGAAAGTGAATGTCAACCACTTGGTACTTTAGTCTGACATGATTGGAGGCTCTCTCAATTCCCGCATAGGTTGGGATTAGCAGTTTGATTCCGCACGGACAAGATCGGCCATGAAGAAACAGAGCGGAGAAGATGGAGATTGGAAAAACCAGAAGCGGAGGTGAGATGTGTCCTCAAACGTTCTGTTGCAATGCATATGGTTCCTACTTTTGTTTGGATTATTGTTATACCAGAACTCACCTGCAATTCAACCCTTTCTGGGAAGATGTTGTCATGAATTCATGCCCAGATTGCAGGTATGAGATGGTGGTTAGGCCTGCAGATGGTGCAGGTGATCAACAAACTCCACAGCCCCGCAGCATGGTGCGGTTTTCTGCGGAAATCAATCGGTTCCAGCTGATTTCCGCCAAGCCATGGCTGGATCTTACGCCACAAAGCAGTTGTGACAAAGAAGGAGAAGTTGTGATTCAACCTCTTGAGACACCCAGTGTTCCCTAGTGACAAGCCTCCTCTTTGAGACAAGCAGAGTCAAAGCCTCGGCAGATGCTCCAGTGAGCTACATCCGATAGGGGCTCCAGTCGGGCCGGCGAGAACACCCACCAACCACACGAACTTGTGTCATGTTGGAGGCCATCGCTACTAGGGTGGAGGCCATCGCTATTCGGTTTCTGGGAGAACAGGGGTTGAGAGCCTCCAGTTTGCCGGGTCGTTGACTCATGTTCGGTTTTTCCGGTGTGCATGCTGTGCGACCGGGGCTTGAGGCGTCTACGCGACCGTGGCGCCGGCCATGAACTTGCAGGCCTCCTGTGAAGATGCGCAGCTTGGAGATGGTGCAAGACACTCTTGGACCATCCGAGAAGACATTTCTCTCCACGAAACCCACACGGACACTCGTTTGGTACTTTCACTCTAACTATAGCATGACAAGGCATGGCAAGGTATTTGTCATGCGCCCAGAGTGGTTTTTACTCCGATCCCGCGACCCAAGTGGTTTACCACGATGTTCTTTCATCCCGGTTTCCTTTGGAGAAGCGGGGTGTTCGAACACGCGTTCGATGCAACCAAGTTTGGGTCTCCCCAAACCAGTGCGGGAACCAACGCGCTGAGGTTTGACACCTGGAGCCCGGACGAGTGGCCCATCCACAAGGAGCTTCGGCAGAGTGCCACCAAGCAGGCAGAGTTGGTGCGACAGTGTCGAAGGAATTAGAAAGAGGAGGTCTCCTACTGATTGGAAAACAGATCTTCAATACACTTTGGAAACCAAGGGGAAATCACGGACTCGCGGATCTCTTTGGGGCTGTCATATTTGTCAATATATAGTGGTCTAGAACCCACTGAAATTCCCATCAAGGATGGCCTGTCGCGAAGGGCTTGAGGGTTTAGAGGGATGTAGCTTGGTGGCTGTTGGTGGTGCAAAAGAGGAACTGCACCGTATTGTGAATAGCTGAGTAGCTAGCTTGTGTGGGTTTATATCTATGTGATGTGGACCGAGAGTTGAGGGATTTTCTATTTATCGTAAATTTGATGATAAGAAACAGTTCCTTAAGCCATCTAGGAGTATACATACTGAGTTACTGTACACTGTACATATTATTCAACACATGTTTTTCAGACGAGCGAGGAAGCAGCGATGGCCACATTTGTTAAGAGTGCTTTGCCTGGCACTTCGACCAGTGGCTCAGATTGGCTCAGTGGCTGAATCAAGCACTCCAAAACGGTGAACAAGAACATGTTCCCTGAAATCATCATGGAAGTGGAAAACTCCTTGTTTGTAGATTGTAGAGGAGATGCCTGGCCTTTCCATGATTCTTCCGGGGAGGCCCTTGCTTTCTTTTTCACAACCTCTTGGAGCACCGTTCTCGAATGCAACGGGCCATCTGTCGAGGGTTTGGACTTTTCGTCGGGAACACCTAGAAGACCATTTCAGGAAACCCACCATCTTTCTATCATCTTTTTCCATCAGACTTTGCCCAGCCCGAAATGGGCTTGTTGATTTCGAGATCCTGCCCTTCTTTGCCATTCTCAGAATTGGCCAAGAACGTCCACAATCGATGGCAGAACACGCCCAGCTTCTTGCGAGCATGTTTTGGCAAGACGCGCTCGAAGTTTTTGCGAGGAAATTTCAGTTAGAGGTCTTTGAATGAAGTTTGTGAACCCCCCTTGATGACGGGGGCATTCCTGAGACCAAAGGCAGATTTTACATCTGCCTCCACATGATTCTCTCTCCCCAAAGAAAAACACTTCCAATGAGACACGAGACACGGTGAGCTTCCATGATTCCATGTCGTTGTGCAGCAAAATCTCGCGCTTCGTCTGCATGTTTGCGCAGAATTCCAATGGTACATGCTTTCTACACAGTGCAAGCAGAGTAAACAAGGGTCTAGCCTAGCCAACACAAAGACATACGTCTCAAAAATCCTGACAGAAGAGTCGGAGATTGAAGGTCCATAAGAAGTTCTTTGCACAGTCTTATATAGCAGATCTTTTCAAGCTTGTGGCTTGCAAGCAGTCCAAACTTTCAACCAGCCCAGAAACGGGCTTCCTGTTTGTACATGGTCGTAACTGCTTCCCACACCTCAAAATGACCTTTCACATCTACAGGATTCATCTAAAGGATCACAGATCCTCTATGAATCTCACTGCACTGCAGTCCTTTCGAGCACAACTTGCTTGCCATGGCGATGGCGACAATGGGGCTAAGAGCCAATGCAGAGGAGCTGGCTAGAGATGCACTCCATGCAAACAACATTACGCCATCGATTGTACAGCAGGCAGTGATTACATGGGGTGCTATAGGAAGTGGTGATGGGAAGATCCAGGATGCTCGAAAGCTCTATACATAGCAGGTAGCTGGACCACTGGAAGTCCTAGAAGCTTTTCATCAAGCATTCCACAGTTGATGACTCTTTCTGATTGGAAGAGGGTTGCACCCATTTCGGCCACGCGAGTCAATCACGGGGGGCCCAAAAAGTAATCTTTAACTTTTTTCCAGCATCAACTTCAGGTCCTGGGATCGCTGCACCAAGAAATTCCACCGCACCGGTGCTTCATCCCCCCAGAAACACCGACGATTCCTTTCCGGTTTTGGTTCAGCCAAGCCTCCAAAGGTTTGCCGAAGCAAATATGAAGACTGGAAGACTGGACCCAGACATGCTGTGGGGAGTTGGCGGAATTGAGCAATCCCAAGTCTTTCTGTTGAACTTGCACTCATTCTTGAATGATTGCTTGGGCCTAGATCGCTGGGGTGTGGGGAATTCGGACAGTGGAAATAGCGCGCACTGTGTTCATGGAGGACGATTTGGGGTTTCTGGAGAGATCTCACCCTCAGCCACCACCTCATCCAGCATTTCTTGACGCTGCGGGGCATAGACCCCCAAAACCAATGGCTTGCACAGGGTGTACCATGGTCTTCCACGGTTCAGGTCTCAAAGGGTCTATGGTCATCTGCAGGGGTGAACCCCCGCTTCCTCTGAAAACACTTCGTATCCCTTATGCCCTGAACGGTCGCCAAACTGCACGGACGACAAATGGGGGAACTCGGTCGACACCCAGGACGTCCCACCTACCGCTCATACTGGAAATGCGTCGAAGATTCCAACTTAAAGATGTGCCAGCAAAGACAGATGAATTCTTTGCAGATTAGATGTCCCAACATCTTCTTGTCCTTTCCGCTTCCTGGATCGATTTCAGACACCTTCCTATCAACTCACCGTGAAAAACGTCAAATGGATTTCACACAATCACCTTTGGCGCTCCCGAAATCGCTCCGAATTGCAGCGGCTTTGGCGTCCGAGAGGTGCTGGGCCTCATCCGAATGCGGAGCTCGTCGAGCCGGAAGAAGGTCATGCCCGAAGGTGAAGCCGCCCACCGTTCGTGCGATTTCTCAATCCTTTTTGTTGATGGGGCGGGTGCCCGGTCGATGAACGAAAGGCTCCCGACAACTTTCTGACAAAGACGGAGAAGGGATGCGCACAAAAAAGATTAGACTAATCGGTATAATCGGTGCTTTTGGTTTGGGGTGGTCTATTTTATTGTTGGGGGCACCCCCCTCTTCGAGGGGCTTTGTTCTTGAACAAGACCCAACAAGACCCCGGGACACCGATCCGCTTCTCCTACCAGGGATGTTGGAAGATTCCGCCCGGTTTTGAGACAAATCGCTTCCAACAACTGTGCGGGTTGGGTAATTGGATCGATTGGGCCATCATGCCTGATGCCAAAATACTTAATAGGTATATCCGTTTTATTGAATTGGAAAGACATGGATGGACACGCACCACTCCACCGAGAAGCGAAGGAGAGATTTGCGCTTGGTCCTGCAGCCTCCTAATTGTATGTTGTTGCCGTCAGAACCACAGGGTACGATGCGAATTGGACGATTCGCAAGACCCGGACATTGTGATGAATAGATTTTGGTGCGAAAAGAGGTATGCAAAGACTGGGAGAGCAAGATGTGGCACAAGTGCAAAGGACTTTTTGAGAGCTGAGTTCTCAGTAGATGCCCACAACTAGGGTCGAAGCACATCCCCCACTTAGATTTTTGAGTCTTGACTTCAATTTCGTAGATTTTTGAGTCTTGACTTCAATTTGGTGTTGAACGCAAGTGTGCTTCCGACCGGTCTTGCTGAAGCCTATCAAGCTGCCACCTGGCGCCAGGCGCGGACAGCGTCAAAGGCATGGTGCTGGGGCTCTTCGTCCGAGGACACTCGGAGGTGAACGGGCGATGCTGCGGGTCTTTTTCTGATTATTTATCCTAGACAAAGCAGTTCTTTAGTATTTCGTAGTAGTAGTAGTGGGGGCAGCAGCAGCAGCATCAGCAGCAGCAGCAGCAGGAGGAGGAGGAGGAGGCTGGACGTAGTGCAGAGGTTCTTTGCACCCCTCTGGCGTGCACCTCGCTCTTGCTCTGGGTACTCCAGACTTTCCGCTGCGGATCGAAAGCCAAAGCGCTGATGAGCGCAGAATCAAGATGGGTCGCAGATGCGTGCACGTTGTTTACTTTCCCCCCATAGTCACTTGTGGAGATCATCCATCCAATGCTCTCAAAATATGCGTACCTTTGCCAGAGTGGGTTGGTTTTCTTTTTAAAGGACACCCCTCAAAGAAGCCACGCACACACACACACACATGTCACGGCGCTTGACATCACCAGGGTTGGCTGTACGACATCACGTGGAGATTATATGGAGCCATCCAGGCTTTGGTCTTAAAGGCTTAGACTGCGCGGGGTACCTGCGCGCGACCGTGCGGCCTTAGGAAACCAGGTCGAGCTCACGAAGGCCTCAAAGGACTACCCCTTCGTCACGAAGCTTCTAGCGACCTTCTGTCAGCAGAGCCGGCCGATGTTCCCCTTCACCTCCATGCAGGCCAGTTTACACGGTGTCCGGGTGATGCGCGGGAAAAGACCTAGGGGCCTGTAATGGAATATGGAGACCCACCAACTGCCTGATATCATGTGATATTCCTTTTCCACGAAGGTCAGGTATGCATTGAAGGTCAGTCAGAGCTTCAATACTACACACGTAGAACCAATTGCATTGCCTGATCCTGTTCCGCAAGAGATAGATCATTTTCACCTCAATGCGTACCCAAAGACGCTGGTATAGTTACCGGTCCCCGGCTTCTATCGAATCGCCTGGCGTCTGCCAGACTACCGAATTCGTGCTGCTTCGGCACTTGAGACGTCCCAACCAAGGTGTTTTGGTTAAGATCCCCTTCTTCCAGGGGATCTTACGGGGGTGTCCCTGTTCCACACCTATAGCCTATAGATCCTTTCTTTAAAAGGGTCTGAAGTCTTGGTCTGTTTTGCGAAAACCCGGCTGAGCACCAAGATCTCCTTGTCAAATCCCTCTGCACTGACTGTACGCAACGCGGTCTCGGAGCATGTGGGGTTCACGCAATGGAGGGTAAACCCAGACTGATGCTCCTTGAATACACTGCATCTTCTTTCTTTGTTGGGTGGCTCAATGTCCTTCAAAAAACAGATACTTTGCAACTTCCATTCATGTTTTTCCACCTGGGACGGTGCCAGTCGCGGGGTCGTGTTGTTTTCTTTTCACCGCAGGGTCGTTGGTACGTCGTTCTTCATCGCTCCGTCCAGGTGAACCTGGACAACGAAACGCAGCCGCATACCGATGGGAACAACGTGCTGGCCAGCCAGATCTGGGGCTGTGGGAACTATCGAGGCGGCGATTTGTTGCTTTGGTCGCAAGCCGCAAACGGTCTGTTTTGGGGAGTTCATGCGTGGTTCCTTTTGTGGGGAGCGTTTTTGATGACTTGTTGGTAGATGAGAAGTCCCATAGAGTTTACTCATTGTAATCATTGTTGTTGGGTGTTTCATCGACGGGTCGTTGGATGTTTTGGGGGTCCTTCATTCCTTTTTTCACCGTGCAGCCGAAGATCTGTGTGATAGTCGCACCAAACCACCGGCTTGCAAACTATGAGGGGTAGAGTTGGGCGGACCAGGCCCATACCTCAGTCCAGAAGATTTTTCACAAGCCCAGGCAATAAACAGGGGTGGACCTGTTGCACTCTGCTCCACTTTGCTGGCACAAAGGGCCCCAAACGTGGATGCATGATGATGCATTCAGAGGCTGGTGTTCATCGATGTATCGACTGTGATGAAGCTCACCATCATGCACTGCAAGGGTCTATCCAACAAGCAAGTTTCGCATGACGTTAAGACGTTAAGCCAAGGTTTGTGGAAGATGTGCGTGGAAACAAGCAGGCGTGACCAGCAGCAGGGGATATCAGGGGTGTCCTCGTGTGGAGGGTTCAGTACTCAAGTGTGCGTGCGGGAATCCAACGTCCTTGTATGCATGCAAAGTTAAAATTAGCACGTACTGTAATCTTTTTTCTTTCAGAGTGGTACTGTGGTGCCCATGGACATGCATCCTGTAGAAATACATAGAAATACAATGAAATGCGTAATATCAATCAATGCCACCGTGTGCCTTGCGCGGGAACTGCGTAGACTGCCACTCACCCCTTCGAAAAGCATTGTAGGGGTGTTGGTCGTTTGGGTTGCTAGGGGCGGGGCTTTTGGCGAACCAGTAGAAACAGTATTGGAATTCAACAATCATTGGTGCACATTCAACCACCTGAGATATCGGATTCTTTTCGGGCGAGCTGCGAGCTGCTCATGGTTCTTTGGGATTGCTACATGGCCGTGGGCCTGTGGGTCAAAACGCGGATGCCTGGGTTGACCTACCGACATAACTTGGGAGGCCAAGCTACCCATCCCCACATGCATGTTTCCTAGGTCACTTTGAAGAAGGACGTGGCTGCCGGGTATCCCAAGGGCACCTCCATCAGAGGCGCTTTGGCAGGTCGCCTCAGATGTTTTGTTGTAGTCGTAGTCACAACATGTCCAAACAGATAATGAAAGTGGCTGCCCAGACAGTTTAAACACCGATGGTTTTTCAGTGTAATTTTCTTTCTGCACAGTTTGTGCAAGCGATTTGTTTTGTTTTCTGTGCTGGTGGTTCAAGGGAATGACTTACCACCCATATGCGTCAGCAAACTGATGTTGAACTGGGTTTGGATTCTGTGGACCGGAAGCCTCCCTTTTCTTCAGATGTGAACAACTGAAAGTAGATCAAAACACCAAGATTTTCTTAGGTTTCTTCCAAGGTTTGTTTTGATAACTTCTTTCTGCCACAGCCTGACACTTCTGACTTTTGCATTCAATCTCCCAATTGCAAGCCAACGATCTGCCAATCGGGTGTTGCTTTTTGAATCTTAAACCTCTGCAAAAGAGAGCGGGGTGGAATTGGAAACGCACGAAACGCACGAATACTTGGACCCAAGAATCGTCGTTTGGATTCTCGAAACGCCTTCAGAATCGCTTCTCAGAATCGCTCCATGGGGAGTTTCAGCTCATGGGAGCCATAACTGTGGGGATGAGAGCACAGGAGTCCATCAGGGTCAGGCAGGGCTGGGTTTGGCAGGGGTCAGGTTCAGCCTTTGGATGGCAGGAGTTATATAAATGACATTTGCATATTTGATCAGGGGTTGCTACAGGATTCTTTTGGGAAAACTTTTGGATTCTAGTGGCATTTATCTATGCATCAATGAAGAACACCCCTTTTGAAATTGACCTACCAACAACTTCAATGAGAGTTTGTACATAAGTTCTTAACGTTCCTTTTGCCCAAGACCCAAAGCCTGCCATTCTCACGTCAGGCTTCGATGTGAACGTCAAGAACTGCTTCTATGAGTTCCCAGGCAATCTGATGCCGTCCAAAACGACCTACAGATATGACCATGCATGGACCATATGGACCGGTGGCAATTGGCGTTACATTTTTATTCCCAAGTGTGTTAGCCTCCTTCCCTGCTGGCCACTTTTCACTTCCATAACTGTTGGAGGGAGACTTTCCGCAAGATTTGGCGCCAGGTCAGAAACTTCACTTCACCCGCCCGTTTACTGGCACCCGCTTGACTGTGGTCTACTACACAGTGGCGCGATTCGAGGAAGCCACCCCGTAGCTCGGAGTGGGCGGGATTTGAGATTGGAAGATTTGATTGGATTGCAGGATTTGATTGTTTTATTATGTTTTATTGAGGGTTTTTTTGAGAATCGGCAAGGTGGATGTGATTGATTGGTCGTTTTGACAGGGTACAAGGCGTAGAGGCGGTGGTCCTTCCTTTCAAGAATCTCGCAGAGGCTTTTTGGATGAACGTGACATTTTTTTCTCAGTGTGGGATGGAGACAGGGTCACACGATCAATCAGAAACATGGGTTCCCTAACCTACATCTCTTCTTACATTAGAGTTCGGCTGCGATAGACCCAGAACCGAAACGCAGCGGGTCAAACTCAAGAGGGATTCTCTTGGCTCTCTGCTCAGGAATACTCGCATCGCTCTGGCCGATGCGGGCTTTGCCTTCAGCTTCACCAATGTTGCGATGATGGCCCGGAGCCGACGTCGGGGGTGGGGTCGCAGAAACGGACATCGGATATGCTCAAGAGCTACAGAATCTGAACCTGGAATTGTAGGGAACCCGGCTTGCTGGACATAGTGGATGAGAGTGGGAGACGATTTCTGCGGATGATCTGCGTTGGCCTCCAGGTCCAGCAGACCGCCCGTGGCACCAAGCGCAGACGGCCGGTGCCAAGCACGGCCCCAGAGCCCTCCCATGCGAAGTTGGAGGGTGCGAGAAAGGCCACGTGGGCTCCTTGGCTGTCGCGAGGCGCTCCGTACCAGCGGCGTTCCAGTGGATTCCAGCAGTAAGACGAGGAGTTTTTCGGTGAGACGAGGTGGATGCATGTGGATGCTTTGGGAAGATGGTCCCCTCAAACCTCGTGTCGTTTGGAAGAAGTTGGGGGAGGCTACACCCATAAAGGACATGATTGCTCGGGCCTCCGTTCCTCAGGAGCTCTTGCGGGTGAATTCCAACCAGAGCCTTGTCGTAAAAGGGTAGACACAAACACCTGAAAAACGGCTTGGCCATGCTTGGCCCCTTTTTTTTGAGTGTAGCGCATCCTTCCGTAGATCTTGAAAGACAAGGTCACAAAAACGTCCACCGCGGATTTGAATGGGGTTTGGGAGGCCTCCTGTTTTCTCAAATCTTCGAGATTTGGCATTCCCAAGGAGTAGTGTCATCCCATCATGACGGCAACAGGGAGCAAGCGCAAGAGTTTTTGGAACCATGCACCTTTTCAGTACCATGGATGATTTGCCGGGCACGAAATGATTCATAATTACCAATCCCTGGCTTTGCACTTGTTTTTCGCTTCGCCTCAGGAAGGGTGGCGGAGGGACCAAAGCATTCCGTGAGGGCATGGCGAAGCTTCGAAGAAAGGTGCAAGGGCTAGTTTTGGCTTCAAAAGGTTAGTTTAGGGGTGCGAAGGGGTTAGAAAGGTGGATGTGAGGTGCTTGTACACCATTCTTGCTATGCCTTCGCGTGAATCGATGTCCTCCTGCCGCAAAATCGCCCGAAGCATCACGACAGAAGCGGCGTTCAACTGCACAGCCAGGTGCGCTTGGCATTGGATGATGCTTCCTGTGCAGCGATCGAGGTGATCCTCACTGCCGCGGAGAAACACTTTGAGGCGAAGACACCAGGCCAGTGAATACGAGATGTCAGATCTTGGTGGATGCTTTGCTATTGGGTTGTCAACTGGATGACTTCTGGTCTGTAAAGAAAATGGTTCATAAGGTAGAGGGCATGACCAGAGGCAATCCATATGTCGTTCCGGTGTTAAATTCCTGGAAGGCAGTTGGCGACGCTTTCTGCCGCGGGTGCTGGAGATCTTAGGGGTGCCGAAGGCGGATCAGCAGGAGGCGGAAGGGGTGGCCAACTCGCAGGCCCAAGCCTTAGAGTCTGTCTTTGTGATTGTGATCGTGGTTTGGACTCTGGGCACGATCTATTGGTTATTCTTCAGAGGCCACCCTGCATGTGTGCCCCACTCATTCAGTGGACGTACCGAGTACCACGGCCTGGAGCCCGTGAAGAAGGCGGTGCGGCAGGCCCGCCAGAAGCGGCGCCAGCTGGAGCAAGAAACCAACGAGCGCCTGTAGGAGGCTGGGAAAGCCGGAGAGCTTCCGGGTCTTTAGGCACCGCATACCTAGAATCTGAGTGACCTTTGTTTCGGACTGGACCACCAAACACTCAACATATGGCTCTTTTCCAGCAACTTAAAGGTGAATTGGACCCTGGACCCTAGGTATAATATGTATCTGTATATGCCACACACACAGATATATATATATATAATCACTATGGTTGACTAAGGAAGGCCGTTGGATCATCGGGGTACTGCGATCCCTGTTGGTTGGTCGTTCGCATAGAGCGACTTGTTTTTTACAAGGTGTCCTCCGCATACAGTTGGTGATTTGGTTGAGTACCTCAAGACCGTCGCCACAACACTGGAGAGGACTTGCGAAAAGTTCGAGGCCGACCGTACTGCTGGTTACGTGACTGAAGACGGGGAGCCGATCCCTGTTGCCCGTGAAAAAGTTTTAGCCCGTCGAGCAGGAGGAGACTCATTTGAAAGGGGGCATTCATTGCGGAGAGAAGGACCAGCAAGCATCTTCGACGAGGAGGGCATCTTCGGACACCGTCCCGGTAAAGAAAGAGCGAGAGGCAGATTCGGGGAAAGAACCCCTGGTGGACGCGAAGGAGAAGAAGCCAGGAAGGCGTGAGAGGTCCAGGAGACGCAGGAGGTCAAAGAGCAATACAAAGCGATCCAGGTCAAGACATCGTTCAAAGCGTAAGGAGAAGAAGGACAAGTCGGGACTCCAGACCCTGAATCCAGTGGCATCGAGAAGACACCGGAGGAGAAGCCCAGGCCTTCAGGGTAGAAGAGCAGGAGGAGCAGCCAGAGGAAGAACTGGTTCAAACAGAAGAGGAGGAGCAAGACGACGCGGACACAGGGAACAGGCTTGAACTCAAGCGTGCAGCCAAGCCATCGGCCCGCAAGCCGTTGCCTCGCCGACCGCGCTCGCCATCCTATTCGCCTCCAGGCTACCGTGATCGAGAGGATCAGAAGCCCAAGAAGTGGAAGGGACTCAAGCACGTCATTCGAGGACAACTTTATTACAACAGTGGGCCACCGAGAAGAAAGGGGCAAGGAAAGGGAAAAGGTAAGAGATGGCACCGAAAATGATCAGGAGGCCAGCAGCAGCGCCCAGGCGGGGGCTTTGAGGAGGAAGACGGGGTTTGGGGAGAGACCCCTGCCCTGAGAGAGGACTTGAATGTGGGGACCTCATTTACGGCGAGGAGAGCAGTTACTTTGGGACGGCATGCCAGTTCTCTGAAAAGGTTATGGAGGAGTGGAAGGACCTTGCAGGGAAGTACTACATGGTGAAGCTCTTCGGGACAGATTTGGAGGCTTTGCTGACTTGGGCGAGCGGGACCACCGGTTACGCTCGGGTTCATATCTGCACACCCGATTGCGGACAAGACTCCGAAGGTCCCGGATCCACTCCTACATTGCAAGAAGCATCGGGGCATCCGAACCCTGGAAGAGATTCGAGACCTCCCCAAATGCTGAGTCGAAAGGTTTCTGGACCGATGAGCAGGGAACTTCATACACTGTGCATGGTGGGAGATTTGATGTTACGTGGCCAGCTTCCGGAGGCCATGGACACCCTAACCCAGAGGGTGAAGTCTTTGGAAGCCCAGATCAGTGGCCTTGCATGGACAGCGGCCCAGCGCCTGGAACTCCTCCCAAGCGACACGGCAACGTTATCTTCGAGGCAGGAGTTGAAGATAGCGACAACCGAGCAGCGGGCCGAAGCCCAGGCGCATCAAAGCGGTGCATGGTGGAGCAAAGGAACAGGCAAGGAAGGGAGCAAAGGCGAAAGGACAGAGAAAGGAAAAGGCAAGGTAAAGAAGGGGAAGGAGAAGCCGAAAAAGGATTGAGGCCTACGTTCAATTTGCTGGTGACCCCTGAGGGTCAACATCCTGAGTTTGCGGGGCATTTAACCCTGTGGAAGCCAGGACGAGCCAGGCATACAGCAGTACAGTTGGAACGGGGGTGGAGATCCCTGTGAGGAGTGGAGATGGTCGGGGCGAAAGCCCTGGGTATGATGATGACAAGTGTATGACGACTGGTGGCGCTATTTTCAAGGAGCTGACGCCAATCGCAACAAGGCCTGGATGGCCATACGGGGGCACCACGAACAGTGCAGATTGTGGTACGGCACGATGGTCCCTGAAAAGAGACCGGGTGGATGAACCATTCCCACCTCCTGCTCCGATCGTTTTTCCCTTACGGACGTCGGACGGCTCGGCACCGAACAAGGCTGTGATCGAGCTGAAGATGCCCCTGGTACAGTCGGGGTCCATCCCCGCGGACCTTGGAGGTTCGAAAAAAGGAGTCTGTGGCATGCGATTACAGGAAATGGGAAGTATTCTGGGCGAAAGTTTACGGGAGGTTATGTTGCTCTGCAGCCAGCCCACGGGAGGGGAGAGTAGAGTAGGAGTGCATTTGAAGCAAACTGACACCTTTCCTCTTCCAACCCTCCGTGAACTTCTTTTGCCCTTATTGTCAGAGGAGCATGCGTGGACCGTTGATTGGTTGAGAGGGATTTGCGTTGCATTGAATTCATTTTGGGGGTGCCCAGATCCAACACTTCAGGAACAACATCGTGCAGACGATCGGCCAGCAGTTTCCAAGATGCAGGCCCGAATCCTTCGGGGGCTGACAAACGATGTGGCTAGGCTGAAGGAGGTACAGGAGGTTACGGAGTCATTCGATTGGGGTGAATTTCTTTCGAACACGTACTATCGATTACAAGGGAGACGAGGTGAAGACAGCGTTAGGGTTCTGTTGGAAGAACATTGAGCCGGCCCTACCAAAGGAGATAGGTGTGGCTAGGTTAGTGGACATCTGCGATCAGGGGTGCAGGCACTACATCGAGAATTTCCCCGCCTACCTCAAAGCACCAAGTGAATGGGGGCCCCTTAGGAAATCTCGGGTCATGGTCAGGGACGAGGACAGGTTTGACGTGGCTCATGGATTGTTGGGTGCGGGGATCTTTGGAGTAGTCCCTGAGTCAGAAGTATTCAAAGTCGGCACTAATTTGTTGCTCAATGGACTCTTCGGGGTTGAGAAAAGCAAAGAGTCACAAGGGGTGCCCATATACCGCCTGATTATGAATCTGATGCCGCTCAATGACCTCTGCCAGGGGCTGGCAGGGGACATACCAACACTCCCGCACTGGTTTGGTATGGGAATGTCACCTTTCCACATTGAAGCGCGCGAAAACTTAGTCGTTTCAAGCGAGGACTTGCGGTGTTTCTTCTACACCCTGGCTCTGCCCCCTTGCTGGTTCCCCTTTCTGTGCTTCAACAAGCCCTTGCCGGACAGCCCCCTCCAGAGCTGCTCAAAAGTACTTCCTATGGGATTCCTTAACAGTGTTGAAATCGCTCAGCACGTTCACCGTGCCCTGGTATTACGATCGCAGCAACACAATCACTCACGCGAGATCCCTAAAGACAAGGTATTACCAGCCGGGCCCACGGTGTGGCGCGTTTATCTGGGCAACTATGACCTCCTGGAGAAGTACCCACGGGAAACGTTGCTGGAGGAAGCGGGGGATTCAGCCCCTGAGGTTGAGGCCTTGAGAAAGGAGTACCTGGAATGGGGACTTCCTCGCCCGTTAGCCGACAGGTTATGGTGGAGGTCCAGGGTGCGGTGGTGGATGGCCGACGGGGGTTGGCATACCCTCACAGCCAAAAACTCTCCAAATACGTCACCATCGCGCACCAGCTAATGCAGGAGACCTATGCAACACAACGCCAAATGCAAGTGGTGTGTGGAGGCTTGGTGTATTTTTCAACCTTTAGACGACAGCTTCTCGGAGGGTTGAACCTCTGTTGGAACTACATTGAGTCCTTCAACGTACGAGGACGGCATCGACTGCCCATCCCAAAGGGTGTGAAGCTTGAGATCTATCGTTTCCTTTGCCTTATCCCACTATGTCGAATGAACTTCCGCCTTGAGATGAACTCCACCGTCACTTGTAGCGATGCCTCACAACATGGAGGAGGAGTATGTGCAGCCACAGGCCTGACCAGATTTGGAGAGCAAGTCGCTAGTGGAAGTTCGACGGGAGAGATGCAAAGTCACCGAGGAGGACGTATCTTGAGCATCGGCCTATTTGATGTCATTGGGTGTCTGCGCATGGCCCTGGACCTCTTGGGTTGCGATGTGGTGGGGCACATTTCCATTGAGAAGGGCCCTTGAGCACGGCGCGTAATGGAGCACCACTTTCCAGGAACTGTGCACTACCCTGACATTGTTGAGGTGAAGGAGAAAGACGTGGTGAGTTGGTCGCTGATGTACGGGCAGGTTATTCTTGGGGCAGGAGCACTACGGGATGAGAGATCTGGCTTGTTCACGCATGTGAAGCGCTTGCAGATGCTAGTGCAATATCACTTCCCGTGGGCACAAGTACATACCCTGATGGAAAGTGTTGCTTCCATGGACGAGGTTGACAAAGACATCATGTCCCAATCTTTCGGGGATTGGCCCTGGTCATGCGACGCTGGGACACGCGCACGGACGTGAGCTGTCCTTGTTCGGGGACCAGCCCTGGGAAGACGGCGTCGAAGCGGGGTGGAGCAAGGTTGATCCCTGTCAGTCTTTCCCAACGTTCACCACTTCGCGACCACGAGCCACACGCGGCCACAGGCAAGCAGGGCTACAGGCCTGTGACGATGATACTATTCGTCGGTGGGGGTCGGATTCCCGCCATACCAGTATCTTCCCCGTCACTGCTTAACCAACCGGAAGCTGGAATGTCGGATCCCAAACGTCGCGGAGAGAGAGTACGTGATGGGGCTCCCAGTGGGCTATACACAAATGTGCATGACCAAGAACCAGCGCAAGTCTATTGAATACAACGACAAGCGCCTGAGCCTCATCGGGAATGGGTGGTCGGTTCCTGTAGTGGCATGGTTTCTGGGCCAGCTAGTTGGTACACGGGGCCTGGGCCCTCGATTGACTCCAAAGGAAGTGATGACTCGCTTGAAGCTGGAAGGGAACCCTTGCATCCAATCCAGATTGATGAGGCCACCGCTGAGGATCGACCAGACCAGATCGGGAGTCCCGGAGCAGGCCCTGATAAAACAGTTGGCGGGGTTGGTCTCTACCAAAGTTAAAGGCGCAGACCTTATGTTGAACAGCACACCGGACGAGATTCAAGGCCATCAACGTCTTCGACATACAGTCAACCCAAATGATGTGGCGATGGAAAGTCATTTCGGGTTGGAAATGGCTAGGACGCCAGGAACACATCAACTCATTGGAACTACGTGCCTGTTTAGCATGCCTCAGGTGGCGATTGGAGCACCTCCGAAACCATGACTGTCGAATTCTACATTTAACCGATTCACTGGTATGCCTTCGCAGTATGACAAGAGGAAGAACATCGAGCCGACGACTTAGGAGAACCTTATGCCGAATCAACTCGCTCTTGCTAGCCCACAATGTAATTGGTCTTTGGGGATATGTCACCTCAACCCGGCGGATCGTCCGTCGCGGTGGGCTGTGCGTACCAAGTTTCGCCATGCCAAAGGTCGTCATTGAGGGGACAACTCAGGCTAGGAGAGCAAAGGATCGGCAAAGGTTAGGAACTCTTAGACAATTGACGGTCCAACCGTCTACACGAGCTCGATATGAGAAGGCACTAGCCAAGTTTCTTGGTTTTCTCAAGGCCGAAGGCCTCGAATTGCCGCGTCGTCGTGAGCATTTGGACCCTTTGGTCATGGAGTACATAGAACAAAGGTGGATTTCGGGGAAGGGGCGTGGTCTAGCCGCCGACACCTGGCCTCTTTGCAGGATTACGACGCCAAGATTCGGGGACAGTGGAGACTCGTTAAGACGTGGGTCATCCATGAACTCCCAAATCGGGCGCCGCCAGTCCCTGAACTAGTCCTGCAAAGTATGGTAGGATGGGGCCTATACCATAGCCATTTCGCATTTGCCACTAGCCTTCTAGTGTGTTTTTATGGCGCTTTACGAACAGGCGAGTTGTTAGATGTCAGCCGCAACCGTGTTGAAATTTCCGCCAAACTCCGCACAGCAGTGATAGCACTAGGTCTCACGAAAGCTGGAAAGAGAGCAGGAACCCAAGAGAGTGTTTCCTTGGGACATGACCGTCTTCCGCTATGTACAGCACTGGACACACCTTGCCTCACTGCAACAGAAGCTGTGTCCTTCTCCCCCACGGTGGAGAAAATTGTTTAAATTGTGTATCAACAGCCTTCAGTTGGAGCCTTTGGAGCTCAGACCTTTCTCGCTACGGTGAGGAGGCGCCACATGGTGGTTTTGTCAACACGGTAACCTCGACAGAGTCATGATTTTGGGCAGGTGGCAGGCCCAAAAGACAGCGCGTTTGTACCTGAACGAATCCAGGGCCATTTTGGCCGAAATGAAGTTGGGACCTTTAGAGAAGACTTTGGCACCTTACGGAATCTTTTTTCAGAATTCAAACCCCAGGGAATTTGAAACACTTGAGCCGTTGCAAAGCAACAGGCCGTCCTCGTCCAAACGAGGCCTGGGGGGACTTGGAAGGAAGAGAAAGAATTCCAAGCTTTTCAAAAAACCAGCAGCGAGGTGAAAAAGAAACAATGCTGGTGTCCCTTAGGACCCGGTCAGGGTTTGGGGTGTGGCCCACCTGGTCGGGGGGGGTCGATTGTCGGGAACGCCCCCTTCCGTGTGTTGTGGACCAGGAAGGGGGGGGGACATTCAAATCGACTTTCGGGAGGTTTGCTGGTTGGAGCGTGGGGGTGACGGCCTGAAAGCGCGTTGAAATCAATGAGGGTGGGCAGCGAGGAAATCACTGCTTGATTAGTACCAAGAGGTCACTTGCTTTGTGCTTGTGAGGTAAGAGCCTCAGCTAGCAGTTTGTTGACTGTCGGTGGTTCCTATTGTGCAAATTAAAAAACTTGCAGATCTTAATCAAGTCCGCCCCAGATCCTGGCATTCAAGAAAACCCTTCATGGTCTGTCAGACCATAGGACTTCTTCGACCCTGAGGGCAAGCATTGGCACACCACGACTTCGCGTTTTGAATCAATTTGTGTGAGCAAAGTAAGGTCGCCACCTTCCCATCCACCAACCACAAACCTCTTTTTTTGTTGGTGTACCAACCACTCTAGGAAATCCATGCCCCGGCGTCACACTGCCTGACGGGTTCCTTGCTTCGTGTAAAAAGACTTCCTGGAGGGGGGCCCTTGAAGCAGATAGGCCCATAGCAAAATGGTGCTACATCTCACAAGTATTCCGGTGCAATATTAAATAAAGCGACCTAAACAAACTGCTTTGAGTTCATGGGTCACCCTTTCTTTTGCCCAGACCCCTGACCCACTCGGCCATTTGACATGCCTTGTTCATGCTTGTTCCGATCCGTTTGGTTCACCAAAAAACAAGTCGACGACCACTGAGCCGGAGTGCCACCTTTCGTGGCTGCGCCGGTGCCCCAGCGTTTCCCACGTCCAGGCCATGAGGGCATGAGGTGCAGCGACAGCGATTTGCAGCAAGAGCAGAAAACCGTGAATGGTGTAGTCCATCTTCCAGTTGGGTTCACGCGAAACTCCATGCAGTTCCACAATTACTCGATACAAGGCGAAATATATTTTATTTGACAAACTATATATGATTATATAATATATGGGATCATACATGGTATATACACAGCATATATATATGTCATTGTATGTCATATGTTTGAAAGCATGACTGGTGTTGAAGGATACTTTGCTTCGTGAAGATCTTGATGGATCCCATGCACTAGAAAGGCATACACTGCTTGAAGGCCTTCTGCAGGCAGCGGCAGAGCTGTTTTCACGATCTATCGACACCTGGGTGTGTAATTGGCCATGAAGGCTGAGAGTTTTTCGGACAAAGTCGGACAAAGCGTGTGCAACACACAGCGGCGTCCACATGGCACTGCGCTCCGGAGAGGAGATGGTATTTGGTGGGACGAAAGGCGCACGGAAAATGCACAACATCCTTGTAGCGCCAGATGATTGAGGACTTGTGTAGTGCACCCATATCATATCTCTATCGGAACTGTATATGTATCTTACCTTGAGTCTAAGAACGACACTGATTTTGTTAAGTCCGGAGTTGTCACTGGAGCTGGGGTGCCACGTGCCATGTGCCGATTTGGCTTCTAAATGACTTTTCGTTGAATAGCTTCAATTAAGGCTTTATGTTTCTTCCTGCTCGGAGTTGCATGGCAAAAGCATGCACAAACAAGACGGTTTGGCAGAGGAGCAGGAAAGGGACTGGCCATCCAGTTCAATCGTGGCGATTTCGCCACCCTGGCAACGTGCGGCGCTGCACAGGAATGTTTGCTGTGAACGAAACCCTACTGCTCGGGGCACGCAGAGCCGGAGCAAACGGAAAAAGACGTCATTTAGGGGGTCAAGAATCCAAAACTGGCCGAGGAACCATGCAGAAACATGGTTCAACACACAATACATGTCCTACTCAAAAAACTACTCAAAAAAACAACGTGCATCCAACCATCGATAATTCCAGCATCAGATGAGGGGTGTGCTAGTGTCAAATACGATGAAACTTTACAAGATGGGCAGAAGCGGAAGCAGATGAGACTCAACAACATTTTGCCCAGTTTCTGAGAGTTTGTGTGATTCTGTGGAAGTCTCCACATTGTTGGCAGCCACACCCTTCAGGCCTTCAGGTGTGTACTAGTACCCCTGGTATAGGGCCAACAGCTTGCTTTGCCGGGACTGCATAACAGGCCGAAACACCTTTCGAAGTGACCCCCGTTACACCCGTTACATCACTGTTTGGGAGTGAAACAGACAAAACATCGCCGAACGTTTCGGAGACCTTCGATAGATGGATTCTTTTGGGGGGAGCCAATATGCTTCCTTCACACCTTGTGCTTCCTTCAACCCGTCACACACCCCGTCACCAACCCCAAAAGTCTGAGTGATAGACTTCCATCTGGAAGTCTATCACTCTTGCAGCAGACAAACGGGGTGGTCGGGATGCCGGTGAAGATTGGAGACCGTGAGTGACTCCAAGGTTAGAATCCCGGAACTGGTTTACGGCGGGAAAATCTACAGGAACACCATAGGTTTTGCGGTGAACACCATGGTTTCCTGTAGGTGTTATTTCCCTTTGCCATTGCTAGTAGGTTAGAGGCCATCGCTAGTAGGTTGGAGGCCATCGCCTTTAGGTTGGAGGCCATCGCTAGTAGGTTGGAGGCCATGGCTATTAGGTTCGAGGCCATGGTCTTTGGGTAGGTTTTCCCTTTCACCAATCATTGATTTAATTCTCCGAGTCCATTAAGTGTCCATCCAGGTGCCAGTTAGCAAGCGATGAAAAGACACGAGAGGACACATCCGGACGAGAGTTTTTCTATTTTCTGTTTCCCGTGGTGTTTCTGTTCTACTTTTTGCATGACTTGGGACCTTCTGCATGTCTTTTTCTACATTCCTCCTAGTAGTTGGATCTCTCCTTCCAGTGCCGGACCCAGATCACCACCGGTTCAACCGACAGCCACCGGTGCCAGGCGCCCAAGAAGCGCCAACGGGAGGCGGTCAACGATTTCTTTGACCACTTTGACCATGGCTTCACCGTGATCGCCGACCCCTGACGACCGAGACCGAGCGACCGGCGGACCGAGGAGGCTTCCCGGTGGATCCAGGACCTTGGAAGTTCGTCTTGATATGGTCAACACTTTGGTGCTGGGATTTATCAGGATGTCTTTTCTTTTTTATTCCGGGCTGAGATAGGATGGGGAGTCGAGTTGGCAAACTTTGGCCTGGGCTCTGAGTTGTGTGAGATTGCCACAATTCAAGCATCCTCGTGGAAGCATGGCTGCGCCACCATGTGGAACAGCGCCTTCCAAAACCTTTCTGTGTCAGGTAGTTCGAGTCGGCTCTTGGTGAAGACGTAGGGCTCAGGTCCCTCCAACGACTGTAGATTCAGGCATTTCAACAATGCGTCGAAGCCGCGAAGGAACCCTGAACAAGGATGCTGTAGCAGCCAGTTGCCAAAAGAATGAACCTGGAAGAAAGCACCAGTGACACAATGACTTGTCTAAATCTTGTGCAGAATTGACTTCAAGGATCCGGGCACTGAGGATCCAAGCTTGGCCCAATAATTTTTTCTGGAACCTCCTTCCTTCTGTGGAAGAGTTGTGGAGGCCCTGTTCATCCGTGGTGTTTCTGGGAACCCGATTCCCAACATTCTGAGCACAGCATGATGTGCCCCAGACGGTTCATCTGGGAGTGTACATTGAACTTACTTGGAAGAACTCAGCTCCTTTGCAACACTGTAATACTGACAGATGTGAATTCTGAAGCCACGGACTAAGTTCAAGATCACTGGCAGTTTAGGTCCCAACAGTTTCTTCAAGACACCTGCATTCAAAATGTATCCCACATGACCGTATGGCTGACCTCGTTATGGGCATGTCCTTTTTTTGATGCCCAAAGGATTTGGAGGGCTGATTTTTCAGTGAGCCCTCTATACCGAGGAAACTTCCACATAGCTGGAGATATGACCGGAAACATCCAGAACTGTTTGAGCCCTCACTTTCTCCACCTATCACTGAAAGTAAACCTCAAAAAAACAAAAGGATGATCGGCGGCGAAAGTCCGCCATCGCTTGGCCGCGTGGTCTGTGCCGAAGTGCCGGACCTCCGTGCCTCCGCCGACCAGCTGCGATGTTGAGTGCCAGAGGGTTTGAGGAGGCATCACTGAATTTTATATAACATGTTTTTCGGTGATTGTCTACATGTTCTCCACAAACATCACAAACCAGCAGACTCACACAACTTTATAGTGCCCTGAAAAAAAGCAAGCCTTTACCATGTGGGGATATTTATCTCTCTATCCATCTATCGATGATCTCTATATGTTCCAGAGTTGGTTTCCGGTAGGTCCTTTTGGTGCCGCTGTCCATCGGCCGAATTCATGGGGCCGAAGTGGGAGTCCACGCGGTCGATACCGGGGGGGCCAGGTCGCTCATTCAACGGGGCGAATTAGACACATACACAACAGCGGCATGACTCACAACGCCATGGTTTGAAAGCCAGGCATTCGGAAGCAACTGTTAACTGTTAGCAGCTTTTTGTTGGCCCTCCTGGAATTCCAGTGCAGTCAACAATTGGCCGGTTGGCGAACGTCGACAGCGTTTATCTTGGAAGAGACTGAATACAAGAGTTGAATAAGATTAACTCGAAAGTTAATTCTTCAGCAACAGCCCCCATTCAATGCGCCAGCCTCAAAGGATCAACTTGGGAGTTGATTCTGCCAGCTGTGCCAGCAGCCCAAACCAAGAATTAACTTCTGATTTAATTCTTTTCCTTCTCTCCCTCTCTCTCTCTGCCTGTCTGTCTTTCTATCCTTGTCTAT
>CAXAMN010022695.1:1722648-1739938 GCA_963970005.1 Durusdinium trenchii | reverse complement strand
AGATTGTTGGAGGATTGGTGGGACATGGCAGCCTTGGAAAAGAATTAGCTCAGGATATTTAATTCTTTTTGAAGGGACCCAAGTAGCAATAAAGTACAACATTGGGTAGGGGGCACATAAAAAAGACTTAAATCCTGAGTTGATTCTTCTACAACAGGGATGGTACCAAGAATTAACTTGGGAGTTAATACTTCTCAGGGGGTGGCTGATAGGTACCAAAAGATAAAGAATTAACCCAGGAGTTGAGAATATTCAACTCGGGTATTCACTCCTTTTCGTTTTTCTTCGAGAAATGGCGCGCAGAACGGCATTTCTTCGTCGCGTGGACGAACGCATCACCGAATCCGATCGAACATAGACCTCAGCCAACTTGTTCCACTGGAACATCCAACCCTTGGATGTGGAACAGGATTTGAACATCCAACTCTTCAAATCCACTGATCGATCGTGGCGGATGCGCATCCAACCCTTCAAAATCGATGGAAATCGACAGACCAGACCTAAACCCCAGGACCTGCGAGAATGGAGTGGACTGCAGTGGGGGAGACTTCTGTGCAGTGTTTTTTGTAGTTGGTGATTCTGGATTTGAAGCAGAAACTAACCCCTGCAGTGAAATCGTGGCAGACAACATTTTGCAACTTGAACACCTCACCCCTAGCAATAAGGCTTGCTTGCTCCAGGGGCAGTCTTCTGGAGGGGCAGGTGGAAATTCCTTCCCTCCAGACAACACGACATGTGCTTCCAACTAGGATGGACTCAGTCGTTTCTTGCTCAGTTTCGACCTGCACCTGCACAATTAGTGACTTGAGGGGATGCCGTCCTCCAATACCAGAAGCAGCCGTGGACTATCTTCAAGAGTGGCCTGAACACTGCATTAACGAAATTTCAAACGTTTCAAGGGGCCTTTGGCCCTCCTGGTATGTGACCAGCTAGTAAAATCAAGGATGTATGAAGAGTTTTGAGCCTCCTAATCTTCATGTTCACACACTGACATACTGGAACATATGCTGATTTTATTGATTTGATGTGCATTCTGTCTGAACATGCAGCTTATCCAAATGTGGGTTCTTTACCTCTTTCACTAGAGCTTTCAGTAGAGCTAAGCTCCAAGATATTTCTCACCATGGTGGCAATGCATGGCGAAGCCGCGATGAAAGTACATCTCGGTGCGGTGCCCAAGAGCAGCTCGGTGTGGAGGGAGGGTTTTCCCAAGACTGATCGCCAGTTCCCTGCACCTCTCTGAATGACTTCGAACATCGGGCAGGCTGGGACAAGGAGCTTGATGCTGAGGCAATATTGTTGATTTTATTCAAACATAGTTGCGTCGATCTTTGTTTTTGGTTTCTAAAGACATGTTGTATCCAAACCCAGAAGACCTTTTTCTTCCAACCCCCATGGACCAACAGTTCCGGGAGGTAGCACCGGACCTCCGGGAGGTCGGACCTGTTGGGGAAGTCACGAGGCCTTGAACAATGCCCTCGCAAGGGCTGAACTTGCTGAAATGATACACTCCAGTCGAGTTCTTTTTGGAGGGTTCTTTAATCTCCAGTCAAAAAGATGCGGCTGTCCTCCATGGGTTCTCGCGGATTCGGCACCTGGGCATGCTCGTTTCACTTCACTGCGCGTGGCTCGCGAAACGCGCGCGGCGTGGAACGGACGAGCCCGGTCGACCATGGCTCAAACATCGGTCGAGGGATTCCATCGTCAGTCCGAGAGCACAGAACCATCACCGCCCGCTGTGCGGAAGCTCAATGGCCAAGTACGCACAGAACACCACCTGCTGCTTGGATTGGTGCCGTGCGAAGCAGGGAACCTGTGCAACGAATGGTTCAAACTTGGTTGGATGGTACACGTTATCAAAAGAATATGCTCAGGTGTTGGGGAGTGGATTTGGAACTGGATTGAACAGGCCCTTCTTGACGTTCAATTCGTGCAAACATGTCTAATGACCAGACATCATGTTGGACTCTGGGTCCTGTTCCTTCCGATATCATTGTAGAGATAATTAATCCTCCTGCCTGTATCCTCTACAGAATGCCACGGGTTGGGCATTGATATAAGGCATATTTTAATAGAGAAACCTCACAGGGGGATGATAATTATGGATTATTGCTGTGGGCTGATTGAGTCAACCTGAAGCTGAAACCCTTGAAGATGATATCCTCTAGGAGCCAGCGGCTTTGAGGTTGCAAGTTGGTTTGCGATGTTAGGATGGTGATTGAACATGAGCTGTCTACCACAAAACTAAATCAAAACAGGAGAGGAGAAGGTACCAGGGATTGGTGGTGCCAACAGGGTGCTTCGATGTATTTGTCAGATTCTCTTTCCTGTCTCAAGGTGCTCACTTTCCTTGCTCAGAGCTCTTGGAACGTTCAGAGACTACCAGGTTACAAAAGGAAGCGGGAACAGCCAGGGCACAGGATTCAACCTAGGTCTTCAAAGGGTCCATGTGCCCCCCCGAAAACCGAGGCTTCTCCTTGCCCCTTTTGGACCAGCAACCAATGAACCAAAGACCGGTGACGAAGCTGAAAGCTACTCCTTTGAAGAAGTTTGGTGTATTGTTCAGCAAAAGGGCCATCATCACAACATCACCAAAGGCATACAGAAGGAGAAAGCCTTCGTGGTGCTTTCGTCCATGAGGATCCTGGAAGTTTAAAAGATCTGGTTCCTGCCGCAAATCTGCCACGGAAGGGCGCGGAAAGCTGGAAAGCGATGATTTGGCACGAGAAGGGTTCGGTTCAACTGCCTGGGTTTCTTTGGTTCGGTGCGATGGGATGGTGTCTTTAGGTGGGAAATCCGACATCCTCACTGTGCAAGGCGGACACACCTGCCCTTGGGGCACTGGCGATGAGTCTTGGAAAGCGATGAGTCTTGTGGTGCGCTGAAAGACAAGCACTGGATATGATACATTTACACGTTGGAGGCCATCGCCATTAGGTTGGAGGCCATCGCTATTAGATACATTTACATGCATTGGCATTGGCATCCCTTTGACCACAACTTTGCATGTTGTGAGCTACCCTGAGAGAAAGCACCCAGCCAGCCCGGCCCGGCCCCTTGAATCTTCGCTCTAGTGTTGTTTTTCTTTTTTTTTCCCTCGGGCATCATGAAGGACGTTCTGGTATAGATTGGATCTCATGAACAGGAAGTTTTGTGAAGACCTGACGAGCGCCGACCAGCGCCGACAAGCTCGCCCCCAGCCCGGGTGGAGGCTTTTCAGGTCTACGAAGGGTTGGACATCGGCTCGATTCATCACTCTCCGTGTGTGACTGGGTCTTGAGTGGTTCTCAAGAAACTCAAATCAGCATCAAATCAGCTTTCTTCATCCCTTGCTGCCCACTAATCGTAGAGGGTCTAGACGCTGGTGAAACATGTAGAATAATGTGCCCCAAATCGGACATAAGAAGGCCATTGTCACATGGTCTATATGGTCATAAGAAGGCCATTGTCACATGGCCAACATGAAGGCAACAAGAGAACAAGACCATGGAGCTAAGATCAGCGCGTAGCCTTCGACCACGAGAAATGGCCATGGTTGAGTCCCAGCTGTGAATTTTGAGTGTTGTGCAGTGGCTAGAAGTGAGCTGAATACTTTTCAAGACAGAGTACCAGAGAACAAAGCTCAGAGGCAAACCTCTCTTCTTTGGGGTTTGAGGGAGGGACATTGGGTGGGCTCACTCCGACTCCCATCCGACTCCCATCACCCCAAGTCCAAGTCTCAAGGCGACCTCGATGGTCCCTAATTAGTAGCGTCCGATCGCTCGGGTTCGCAGCCGTTCCGCTCGGTTCGCGATGCCCTTTGGTATCCCTTTGAAGGCCAGGAGCTCCGTTTGTAGCTTCTGGCTCCCGCGGCAAGGACAACTTGCCTCCTGACAGCTTCACTCAAGCAGCTCAGAAGGCGGCGGCCAAGCGTCGTGAGGTTCAGGAGCCGGCACTTCTCGGCGGTAAACAAACGCGCCGAGGATCCCTTCGGTGACCGGCGGAACCTTCATGTTTTCATATTTTGTCATATAGCGAAGGTGAGTTGAGATAGAACTCCATGTTGAAGATGGAGGTGAATTCGGTGCACTAATTGGATCTAATTCGTTGATGGATCTAACCTGCTCGAGAAATCTGCGCAGACTCTCAGCTGTTGGAGTAGAGAGTCATGTTTTCCAGAACCGGGTTCAGAAGGGACGAGACCTGGCGTGGGGACGTTCTGCCCTGGTCTCTTCACGTCTTCCTTGCTCTTTCGGGACGCCTTGGGGAACACAACTCATGTCCCTGGATTCTTTTGAATGGACATGATTTCCACTTTGCTGAATCAGCGCAGGAGAAGGACATCAGGGAAGTCGAGGCCAGTCCAAAGCCATCGGGGAGGGACACCGGCAGGGCTTTGGAAGAGAAGAAGGTTCGTGTGACCTGGAAGCAGTGGCCGTGCTGGACTTGGATGGGAGGACAAAGCTGGGTTGGAGGCAAGGATAGGCTGGGTGTGAGTATTTCACTGAAATTATGAGTAACAAGAAGCTGCTAGTAACAAGTGCATCGCTATAGTAGCTTCTTGTTCACTTGTTTGAATAAGTGATGGATCTGGATCCATCTCACAAAACTGTGTGTGAACATAGCTGGTGGGAGCCGGAAGGAGCGGAGCTGGAGGTCTCCATCTTCTCCTTTCACCCTCCGGAGCCGTCTTTCGTGACCCACCGACTTGTTGGGGGGGATAGCGGCCGCGAAGCTGCGAAGCAGACCAGGTGAGAAGCTACAGATGTAGCTCCCGGACTCGTTGAGCGATCGATGGACGATAAAAGCAGATCCCCAATTCCTCAAACTCATGAGATGACCAGTTGTTCCTCCAAACACAGGGACCAGTTGATCTGACCCCGAAGAGGGTCGACGATGGAGGTCACCAAAAGCCACCGAATAGCTTGCGAGGTGGAGCCCGAGGATGGAGCTTGGAGCCCCTCCCAGCTGAGGTGGGTGGAATCGAACTGGGACACAACAGAATCCAAAGGGAGATGGAGAAAAGAAAAAGAAAGACTGCTTTCATGGAAAAAGAATGGTGAAAAGATGTGAAAAGCAGATATCAGACATCGACACATAGGTGGAAAACTGGACATCGACGGGTGTGAGTGTCGCCCGGTTCCCTCTCTTGTTTTTCTCGGTAGACGGGGAGACAATTTTTGGTCCTCGCATATCCGAGACAGAGACAGAAAGTTGGACAAAACAGCTGGCCAGTTGAACATCTGAGATGAGAAGGCTCGGTTAAAGTGATGATTGAATGGAGACACATTTCTGGGAATCTGTGATCTTGCCTCATGGCCGAGGGTTGCATCAGGGGGGAGACTCAATGAGTGTTTGATCCAGCTGCCTCGGATGGGCCAAATGTCCGATCATCATGTGGCCCCGAAATGGTGAAGGCCCATTAAGGCCCTGGGTTGATGTTACGATTCAGTCCTGGAAACCCGAGAAAAAACCAGAACTAAAGGATCGTTCTCCAAACAGCCACTGTATACTATATAATGTGTGAAAGATGGTATTCTTTTCCACACCGTTTCCCCGAAACACCGAAATCCCTTTCGGATGGTCCAGGCCGACCAACACGCTCGCTTCCGCTCACCCTCCAGGCCGACCAGCGCCCGCTCCGCCGCCGCGCGCTCCAACGCGCACCCCAGTGCGCGCAGCACCGCCTCGCAAAAGGCCAAGAAGGTGGAAACCGAGACGTGGCGACCGAGAGTGCTGTTTTTGGTTGGGGGGAACCTGTCTGTCTGAGTAGTAGGCACCAAGAGCTGGAGGTCCGTTTTTTGCTGCTGTTTCGGAGAGTGAAAAATGGGGAGCTTGTTCTGATCGATCGCAGCCCTCCTGGATCGCCCCGTCTTCTGAACCATCGGGTTCGATCCGTCCGACTCAGTATCCGGCACATTCACCAACGAGTAGACTCTACCAACACCAGTCGAAGAAGAAGAAGAAGAAGACGAAGAAGAAGAAGAAGAAGAAGAAGAGCAAGAGCAGCAGAGTGCCTACATTGACAGCGCCCCAAAAAGCAACACCAGAGTCAGCAAACTTGCCAGGCTCACAAGTTGGGGAGCTCGAAGGTTCGTCTCAAAGATCCCATCTTCACTGCCCACCGGGACAAATAGACCTAGTATAGGACAGGTCTAAGTTCCATCAATTGTCAATCAGTACCACCAGGACCATGGTCCGAACTTCTGGAGGAACTTTTTGAGAGAACTTCACCATCAACAAGCTGTAACAGGGAAAACATGTTTCAATCTGCCCAAGTGTCGTGTCTTAATCGGGCCCGGTGATTCGTGGTCGGGGCTCCAGGTAGGTCATCCAATGGGATCCGCACGTTGTTTCTCTCAGGAGATGGAAAGCAAGGTCATGGACCTTATCAACCAATGCCTCGACAAGAAAGTGCTGGCCGCCTGGCAAGCCATTTCGAACCGAGCAGGATCTGGTTCGCTCCGAAGATGAAGGACTCCCAACCACCAGTGCCACTTAAGGCGGGTGATCATTTATTGTGACTGTCATTAGGGAGTCTAGGGAGGCTGTCCGCGAAATCCTCAGCATGGTCAGATGAAAAAAAGACACCGAAGTCACTGGAGTCCAATTCAGACCGCGAAAACCATCAGGGTTCATCTCTGCTCATCTCCAGTGCAGGAATACACCCTCCTGGCCCTCCTGGCACGTATTTTTCGGAATGGGGGGGAGGGCTGTATCTACTTGATAGCCATGGTCAATATAGTCAAATACTTGTTCGTCCATTTCTCCTCCAAATTGGTTTTTGTTCCTTTTCTCTGAACTGTGGTCCCAAACTAAAAACCTAAGGGTCTAGCCATGAGCTTGAGACTCTCTCTCTCTCTCTCGCTGTTTGAGTTCACCTGCTCTCCGTTTTTTTCGTTTCCGTCCCAAGGAATTGCGGCAGTTGACCACGACTTCCCCGCCGAACGACGGTGTCCCGGACGCAAAAGCCGGAAGTGCGGGCCGCGGCGATGAAAGCATCCGCCACGAAGCGGATAGAAATCGAAACACCCGTGTTTGACATCCGCCACCCAGACGAAGCGTCTATTCAGATGCAGTGTGTTTTCAGAATCCGTGTTTGTCATCGGGTTTGCTCAGGCTAGTTGCTAGGACTTCCTTCGACTGACGCCATGTTCACCGCATGTTTGAAGTCCATGTGGAAGCCATCCCTTGTCAAACGCTTCAAACAGGTAGCCCCCCTCGGCAAGTGTTCTGTGAAAGTCAGCGTTGGAGTCATCAGAGATTTCCGGCGGGTCACAGGTGGTTGGAACAGGGGCAGCTATGTGGAGTTTTCTATGAAAGATGACAGTGGCTCAACCTTCATTTTGACTACATCATTCTGTTGAAAAGGCAGGGTGAGCCTCAACTTCACTAAAAATGCATGGATCAATAGATTCAAGGTCATGATGCATGATACTATACCGCAATCATTGTGCTCAATTATCAGTAGCCGAGTGAACGCTCATGATGCGACCTGCACATTGAGGTACTGAGGCAGACGTAGATGTATGCTTTGAATGTGTTTTTTTGGCCAAACAAGAAGTCATCCAAAATTAAGTGATCCAATTGGTTCACTTCTTTGAAGATCCCATTTATATATATATATATAAATATGTATGCACACACATTTTTTTATTGGTTGATATTTCTCTGTGGGATATCCTCCCGCTGTTTCATCTGTTGCAGGAGCTCCCAGGAAGAAACATTGCGAAAAGAACTGTTCGCCTTTGAGGATGACGACCATTCCTCCATTCCTTTCGCAGGGCGGTCAGGGTCAAGCAGGGCCCGGCCCATGGGCTTCCCCCTGGGTCCGAGGCCACCCGGTCGCCGGTGTCCCTCGGTTCCCCGTCAGATCCTAAGAGGTTCCTGTCAAGAACGGCGCCGGAAGGAAGGATCGGATGTTTCGGTCCTGATGGATGGGATGTTACAGGCATTCGACCGACCTGGGTGGTTCGAAACGAACGCACACGTGCCTGGCACGTGTCAGCTCAGCGGTGTCTGCTCAGCTGGCCTCTCCAACGTAGAAGCAATGGCCTCCAGGTGTCCTGGTCTAGGTCCTCGATTTTCTGAGTAGACCATCCAGTCCATCCAGGTGCTATCTCAGCCCATCCAGGTGCTGCCAGCAGTGTTGTGAAGACCGCCCGATCCAGTGCCACTGGCTTCACCACTGAACGCTCTGTCAAGTCCTGTGGCACAGAGCAGTGACCTGGCGGAGCTGGTTCCGCTCCAGGGCGCTGGACATGGGTAGCTGGCTTCTATGACCAATCTACGACTGGTGTCGGAAAGACTGCATTGGTCTTGGAATCAAGCAATTAGGGACCCTTGTGGGTATAGGTTTACCTCGAATGTCCGGAGCCTTAAACAAGTGAAAAAGGAGGTGACTGACAAGCTCCCCAATATATATATATACATATCTATGTATCTATGTGGTTCTATGTGTTTTTGAAAACCATTATCCTTCATCATGTAGAATGTGGATGAATTGACCTTCCCTGGTGTGAAGAACCATGCCAAGACCACTTGGGGGACCGGACATGAGCAGCTCAGGTCCGCCTTGCCAGGCTCGGAGAGCAGACGTCTGGATGGGGTGAGCAGACCTAAGACCTAAGGGGTCTGTTTTAGCTTTAAGAGAACTCCTAAGACCAAAGATCCAAAGCACGCAGACTCCTAAGAATCCAAAAGGTGACGAGGAGGTATTTCTTCGGATCTCTTGATCTCCGTTCTTCGGCCAGTCACCTGAAACCCGAAGAGGTGAGCTAAGCGACTGCCTCTTCAGTCAACTGCAGTAGTTGGAGGACTTGATAGATTGTTGAGGCGATTGGCCAGGTATTTCCACTGGGCCCACCTCTCTCAGCTGAATGCAGATTCTGAGGCTTCAGGAGCTTGATTGAAGCTTTCTTTCCAACCAACCCCTACAGAGTCTGCCAGTCTCCACATTTGCCGACGGACCACCGATGGTCCTCGGATCCAGAATTCGATTGATGAACTTCGATGGATCTACGGGTGGGCATGGGGCAGCCCAGACTGGTTCAGGTGTTATTCGGTCCAGCCAAATGGATCGACAGCAGCTCGCTCGACCCGCCAACCTGCCAACCAGCGCCCGACACAGCTCTTTCGTCGATTCGGCCCTCAGAAGCGGACGACGTGCACGTGACGATGGCCAACAAGCGAGCACAAATCAAGAAACTCTCAGATGCATGGCCTTGGAGCTTGGGTTGTGTTTTTTTCATCCTAGGACGTTAGACAGGAACCCTCAAGAAGGTGGAAGACTGGATCAAAAGAGAAGAGGACCATGATAGTATGTCATAGTCATGCTGCGTCGGGTGTGTTTCGTACTGTTTCTACCTGCCCTGGATGCACCGAACTGGCATCCTTCGTCTGGCATCGTGGCGACTCCAAAAAGGTTCCGTTGACCAAAGCAGTTTCATCCTGGTGATCGAACTGACATGCAGGAAGGCTTGTCATGAATCCCGATTCAACACTAGTTATATATAGACTACTTTTCACCTGCTCATGGTCATGAATGTCTGTCGTCTTTCTCTTTTTGTAGGATGGACAAGGGGCACGTCTACCGGAGCTGACATCCCAGTTCTCTCAAAACGTTTATCACTTGGCAGCGCCTCCTCAAAATCATCTGGCAGCATTCTCCGTGTTCCGGTTTTCGCATGGTGCCGGTCTCCATGGTGACCGGTCCGGGTGATCCTTTGTTCCATGCTTGTTACCGGTAACCTGGTTCGCCGGTTCGCCTTCGCGAAACCGCCCCCCCCGGTGAACCACGCCCCACTCAGCACACCACCCACCGAGTCACGTTCACCCTCCGACTCACCGCCACACGGGCAACCCGCTGCTGCTGTCACGTTCCGAGTGTGACAACATGAGAAGCGCCGTAGTTGAAGAATGGCACCGTATGGCACCGTATGGTACCCATAGTTCAAGTGGGATGAACCTGGGAAATGGGGTCAGGGCACGGGGTTCTTGCGAGAAAGAGCTTGTCAGATTCTATTGCGACCAAGTTCGCGGGGTTTACACTGTTTGGGGGAGTCAATTTGACCACCTGGTGATGTGAGGATGCCTCTTTGGGACAGTTCGACGCCGACCAGTCGCGAGAGGCCTACCTGGCCACTGGACTGAAAGATGGAGGTCGATTACAACACTGGGAAGAGTGTGTTCTCCAGCATGAACACCAACATAGATGACTGGCCGACGATAGGTAAAGGAAGTCATCTTCCACAGATTCTCTTCCTTGGCCTGGTAAAGGAAGTCATCTTATATACGTTGAAGTGTTGCACCTCCACACATCAAGGTCCCGTCGTGTTCCTCTATCAGGTCCTGTTAGTCTGCGAGAATCACTCAGTGCCATGATGGGACCCCCTGATCCAACGCTGAAACGAAGATCTCGGAAGCTCGGGAGCTTGGAGAGCTTGGGAGGAGAAGAGCTCGGTTGCATCGCGTTGCATCATTGCACTTGAACAAGGGTGCAAATCTCAAGGCTTTTGCCCGCCCACTCCTCAGTCATTGTATGAATTCAATGATATCGCACGGCCAAGGCCAATGCAGTGATATTAAAGCTGCCATAAGGCTGATATCTACATATTAATATATGCACACTGTATATCATGAATGGCCCGCCTCTGGAATCTATCGGTCCAGTGTTCAGGTCCCTTCACTTCCTTTGCCGAACCTTGGAGACCTCTGCAGAGCTGCAGAACTCAGGAGATGCAGAAGAGCGCGGCTGCCGCGCGGAACAAGAACCGCTCGGCGCTCACCTTCGACTATGCTCCGTCAGCGCGGAGTGCCAAGGCTGCGCCAAAGGTTGCCCCCCAAGGCTGCGCCGAAGAAAGCGAAGGCAGCGGAGGAGAAGAAGGGCCACTGGGCTGCATGGACTTGGAAGAACTTGGAGGAGTAACTGGGGAATAAGACGAGTAGAGCCAATTAGATAAGGTGAAACAGGTGAGACTTGCTCTGATCAGATTTCAATTTCAATTGGTCACTAGTCCGTGTTGAACCGTTCGATTAGTGAAGCATGGCCTGAATTGGAAGACTTGGAAGATCAAACGATAAGCTTGAGTTCACTTGAAAACAAGGACACCACACATGACTTTTTTGTTGGGCCTGCAACCCACCATTTGTGGCCTTTTGTTTCTTCTTGGCTTTTGCTTCGTTTGATCCATATGAGTCTGAGTCTTTCCGAAGCGCGATTGAGGGGGGGAGATTCGACCCAAATCTGGGAAAAGGACACGGTGAGGGCTTGGGGGTCACCTCACGTTCACAAAAGATCCAGATTTGGCTTGGGCTTGTCCTGCAGCTCGGATGGTCAGGGAGTGTCTTTGGTCAGGGGGTCACACACACACATTGAGGTTCAGTTCTTCTGGGTTTGTGCGCCCAGTCATTGAAACCATTGTTGGCAAGATGGTCGTCCCCATGGCGACTGACCTCTACGAGTGGAGAAGAAGCGCATGTTTCCTTTGCAAAAGACCAGGGAAAAGTGAAACTACTAAGGCCACGGTCTTAGTTGGTCTTTCACTTCTGTTATTTACAACCGTGAACCTTTGATCAATCAGGAGCAGTCTCCCTCATCCGCGCAGGAGTTGAGCATGCTCAAGCTAGGTACACCTGACGAAACCTGTAGCACAGAGGCATGGTTCATGAACTCTATCTTGATGTGGATTTGAGCCAAACAAGATGTTTTGTTTTCTTTTTTCCGTCGTGCGGATTTGAACAACCTACGGCAAACGTTTTTTGCCACAAGCGGCGAGCTCAGTAAGAAAGTTTCTATATATCAGAAAAAAAGTATATCAGTTTCAGTGGTTTATTATCAGGTATTTACCAGATTGCAAGGGACTCCTTCTTCAGAGGCGTTCTCGGCGTTCGCATGAACAGCGAACCTATTTATTGTGATTTTTAAGACCACTTTGTTTTCCACCAAACAGGGCTGTTTCTGACTTCTTCTCATTTGCGGCCGAGTCCCGGCCCATTCGATGTTCCAAGGTCGCCCTCGGTTTGGGTTTCATCCGTTTTTTTTTTCAAGTCTTTTTATGATCTTTTGAATATTCAATTTGTTTGTTTACTATTTCATTTTTATATACTATCTTTTGCAATATGTTTATTTTGTGACAATCGAACACCATGGAACAAAAAAAGGGGGGAACTGGTCCCAAGCCCACATGAGCCCACTGTCTCAGTTAAGGTCCTGGAATTGGCTGGACATCGGTTCTGGACACCCAAAAACGACAGAACTCGAACATGTTTGAGATCCATGACCGGGGTGTGCTCGTGAGCGATGATCATGAGCCCATTCTGATGCACCGAGAGGCTTAAGCTTTGCAGGACAAGTCATGACAATACCAATATGTGCTTTCTTGGAGTTCTTTTTTGGGCCAGTTCGGGGCCAAAAAGACACTTGCGGCAAAGCGCTGGCGCATGAACTGAATGCCCAGGCTATGAGGCGTTGGAGCGTTATCCAGCTTTGCTGAAGGAGATCCAGGATGAACGGCGACTGGTGGAGACTGACCAGTGGACTGGAACCGGTGGGGAGAGTCCGGTGCGAGAAAGACACAGTGACGGTGGGCAACGTGTTTATGGATTCAATGACTGGAGCTTCTCAGAATCTATACTGTCCTCAGGCGAACGGTAAAACCCTTAATCCTTTTGGTTTAGAGGCAATTTCTTCAACTAAAGGAAAAGTCCATAGCTAAGGACAGCCCAGCTATAGGGAGACACCCCACATGATGCATCAACAAACTCAACTCATTGGTGCGGAGGTCAAAATACAAACGGATCTTAGGTGGGAGGCCATCGCTAGTAGGTTGGAAGCCACTGCTATTGTTGGAGGCCATCGCTCTTAGGATACAAACCGATCCAGCGCCATCCCAGAGATCCTGGACCTCTGGGCGAAAAGGAACTCCGGTTCTACCCGAACCAGACGGGGGGGAGGGACCTCGCCCGGATTTGGAGCTGAGCTCGGTGTTTGTTGAGGCGAAGGCAAAGGTGTTCTGGAACCTGGCTGAAAAAACACCAGACTGCAGAAAGTTCAAGCATCGTCAAGTATGGCACACCAACAGGGTTGGTGACCAGCGAAGAGGGAGTTCTGCTCAATGTTTTCTCGTTTTTAGTGTCCCTCTTTTGTGTGGGCTTCGATGCCGTTTGATGCCTTGCGGGTTTTGGTCGATCGAATCGCTTCGGGCACTGACCAGCGGCCAGGACCTGTCGGCTTCCAAACATGATGCCCCCCCAAGGACTCACCAGCACCTCGAAGCATCCGTAACGAACAAAAGATCGAGGTGCGCCTGCTTTCAAAAAGAGCTTTCAATGAGGGCCTTTTTTTGGCCCTGAAGAATAGAAGAGCTGCCTATAGGAATGGATTGAACATGTTGGAACTGATAGAATTGGATGCTGTTCTCCCAGTTTCCAAGTTCTTTTTCTTTTCTTTAATCCTTTTTCTTAACTTTGTTTGATCCTTTTGTTTAAGGGTTGGTAAGTTTTAGTGATTGTGGAAGGTATACAACAAGAACACATAGAATTCTTGCAAAGGATCACTCACAGACTAGAAGTGACTCTACACGTGGTGATTGCACCAGAATCGATCCAATATTGCAACAAGTCTCGGGCAGAGCAACTGATTGGTCAACCGATTTCAGCACAGCAGATTGATCAAAACCACTTTGTGACAATGTAAACGCGTTTGAGGTCCCAACTTGTTGATTCGGCCGGTTGAGACCAACTCATTGGGCATGAAGAAAAGCACACTCCCCATATCTCTACCTCTACATGAGTAATGAAATGGTAAGGACGCTACTTCTTTTCTTACATTTGTGACTCAATCCAGGTACCAGTTTTGGTGGTACACTTTCAGCTTTTCAGACAAAGTTCTGAGCGAGTATGGCATCCCGACACCCATCTCTTACTCCAAAAGTCCGGCCCGGTTTATGTTTTTTTTCCCCACATGTTTGAAGGATTTTCAGAAGCCGTATTCTGGGGAACACTGGAAAACATTCTTGAAGGAATCCTTCTTTTGGACCATTCCCTGCGAATCGAAACATGCAATCGGACGTTCTTCTAAGTGGAACATCCTGGACAGTCGGCATCCTCGTGTCCTAGGGCGAAGAAAAAATAATTAACATCCTCTGAGACGGAAGTAAGATCATGTTCTTCGGTAGATGCTGAAGCGGCCCGTGAAGTTGCAGCAGTTCCAGAGGTCCAGTCCACCGTTTTGAAGACTCTTACGTTTGTGCTTGACCAGGGTTTGGCCAGAAAGACTCCAAGCCGTAAGACATGAGCACCCCGCAAGAAGATGTGTATGCCCATTGGATGTGTGTCCATGACATTGGATTGGACAGAACCCACCGCTGTGGCTGGTAGAAGCGGATGGCCTGGGTTCAAATGTTAGCATCCTCCTGAAGCTCAGAAGTGACCACGGTTGCGAACTGCACATGCTGGTCCACAAAGCCGATCTTCGACTGAGATTGCTAAGTTGCCGCTCTGAGATACTTGTCCGTTCCAGGAGGTCGAGGAAGTTCAGGAATTTAATTTCCTGTGTCTGTGGCTGAGATGGATTCTGAGAGATCGCTAGGGCCACATCTGCGGAAATAGAAGCGTTCAGCGTCGCAGCGTGAAAGATACATGGATGGCCTGGCAAGTCGCACTTTTGGGGGGGAAGTGGCAGCGCGTGGTGACTTGAGCGGACCGTCCGACAACGACGTGCCAGTTTAGCCTCTACTCCTGAACTCAATGCCCAAACTCACTCAAGGCGCCACTAATGAGGAAGAATCGCTCACTCCAAGGCTTGCGTCGACAAGTCAAAGGCTTGATATTTTCTGAGGCCTTCCAGGACGACTTGACAGGTATCTCACCTGTAGGGGGCTTGCAGATCGAGATACCGGTAGGTGTGGTCTCAGTCTGAGATAGAAGTGCCCATGCAAAATCAGATTGATGAACTTGTGAGCTTGAAAAAACGCCAAGCAGGGAATGCCGGTTCAGACTGGCATGCGAAAGTGCAGGGCATCTTCCTATTGTGTTGAAGGCAATCAAAAGTGTCAGCAATCTATAGCAATCTAATTATTTCACCCATGTGCTTGCGACACAAGAAGAAGATGGTTCGCGCATCTACATTAAGAAACCTTGGCCTAGAAAACACATTGCTACAGGTTCCTTTTAGTTCTATGATTGTGCAAAAACCTTGTGATCCAAGGCAATGGCAAGCAAAAACAGGCCATGAAACTCTCTGATGCTTCCTTGGGCAAGTTTGACAACAACGAGTCCCGACTGGCATTCCTTGAGACTTGGCAGTAGTTACCACTAGCTTTGGTTATTGCACAGATGCCGGCACGTTTCCTTCAACTTGGATCAACTCGTTACAGTGCACGAGATGGTGTGCAAAGGTTGCACATGAATTTGGGGTCCTGCAATCACCTTGCTGACTATATGAGTTGACATTTGTTTTTCCAAGGAGATGCAGAAGAGTGCGCAAGAAGCCCGGAACAAGAACCGCTCCAACTTGTGCTTCGGTGACTGGTTGGCACAGCAGCATGCATGGTCCAGGGATGTTGGCAAGTGGGGTTGTAGCAAGAAAGGAAAGGCCATGCGAACGCTCGAAGATGCGCGCACATTCATTGCAAACGGAATGTAACATAGACTGTCACTAGACCGAGTTGACTTGGGGTGCTGCGCCGCTTTAAAGTTCTTTGATCCCCCAAACAGGCTTGAACAGGTCACGCAACACAAGAACTCATGATTGTGACTTGTGACATTTTGTGACGTTTTGTATCATTTTGTCGTGCACACAGAGTTCGTGGTTAAGGTGCGCTTCTTTTGATCTCTTGGGGAGCACAGTTCTGCTGTTCTTGAACAACGCTCGATACATCACAACTTGAGCCCGATGAACACATCTGTGTCCCAATGAACAACTGCTTCGACCAACCAGCTTGGCTTCACACGGTCTGCCGTGTTTTTTCATGTTTTTTCGCCGCGTCTTTCACACGCCACGTCTGAGGCGAAGAGGTTTCAAGCCCGAAGGGCGCCGGTGGAAAGGACGTGACCATGGCCGGCAAGCGCGCCAGTGCTCAGAAGCTCTCCGATGCCTCCCTGGGGCCACTGGGCTTGAGTGATGGTGGAGACGGTGTGGCACCGGTATGGCACCGGTGGGGTCCCAGGGTTGTTTGGAGAACACTTGGACATTTGGCACACACACCAAGATGTTGTTGAAGCGGATCCGAGGGTCATTCTGGTCAACCTCAGTGAAGAGGTGGATCTCAGATATCACAATTTTGCTGTGAAGGTCTACGCAGCACCTACAATTTAGAAGCAGCAAAGCCTTTTCTGACCCAAGGTGTTGTCTCAATAGAAGTACACTTCACAACGTCCACTTCGACATGAATCCCTGTTTCAATCTTCTTGGGGAAGAAAGGTGGGTCGAAAAGAAGCTCCGGGGGACAGGACAGCCCACTCGACAGCAAAGGGACGGGCGAATTCGATGAGTTGAGGGACCTCCAACCTGATAGACCACCAAGCAGCATGTTACTAGTAGCGTCCTTGTTACTACCAGTAAGGCCAGGAGCCCCTAGTAGGGTCCTTGTTACTACTAGTAAGGCACCTGTTACTAGTAGTAGCGCCCAGCCTTCATTAAAATGTTTGTGAGTCCTTCAGGATGTTCGATGCCGACCAGTCGCAGATGGCCTACCTTGACATGCAGAACACCGCAGCGGAAATGCGGAACAAGAACCGCGTGGGGCAAGGTATTTTCTGAGACGGATGGAAGAACGGAAGGAAGGGCCACTGCCTGCTGTATCCATTGCTTCTTGAATTGTCCTGGTCATCTAGAATGTATTATATATATATATAGTTACTTGTTTTGAACACAGGCCTTATCAATCCGGAGTTTTTTGAACAAAGGAGTCATTCAAGTATACTTGCAGTGGCTTGCCATGGATGTTATTGTTGCAAAGATGCTCTTGCAACAACTCGGACAGGTATGGGATACAGTCTTCCTGAAGTTAACAAAACATACTGTTGATGGAGCTTTTGGTGAACACTGCTCCTATCGTATTTTTCTCAAGGAGGGCCACTTAATTTTGGATTTTTTTTGTTTCCTTTTTCGTTTTTTTTGTTTTTCGTGGCTTCTGGCTTCTGTGGCTTTTGGCTTTCCTGGCTTCTGTGGCTTCTGTGGCTTTTGGCTTTCGTGGCTTTCGTGGCTTCTGTGGCTTTTGGCTTTTGTGGCTTTTGTGGCTTTTGGCTTTTTGGCCTATCCATCTATTTGTCTATATCTATCTGTCTATATCTATCTATCTATCTATCT
>CAXAMN010022695.1:1698171-1722248 GCA_963970005.1 Durusdinium trenchii | reverse complement strand
AATCTGCACTCCAAGGCCCACAAAGTCCTGCACCTGCCACCAACTCTGCACTTCCACATCCACAAAGTCCTGCACCTGCCACGAAATGTGCATTGCAAGGTCCTCAAAGTACTGCACCTGCCATGAAACACGAAAAACAAAAAAAACAAAAACATAAACAACAAAGTCCAAAATTAAGTCGCGGCCCATTTCTCAATCGCAGGAGGAACATAGGGTGTGGTGGCAGTGGTGGCAGTGGTGGCCTCTTATGATTGGGGGGGCAATATTCACCATCCCCAGAAGATGCTCCTTCATTGACTCAACCAGTGGGCGCCTTCCTTCGCGACGCCCAGCCGGTTTATCGCCCGCGGAGATTTGCGCGGGGAAGAGTTTTGGTTTGACCATTGCTCACAGAATTGTCGGTGCAATGGGTTTCAACATCGACTCCGAAGTAAGCGGTCATCTCTGTATATTATATGAAATACGATCACCTTGTGGTGCCTGTGGGGTGGTCCGGTCTCTTTTGGAAGCTTCTCTTCGTTTGGATTTGTTTTGATCAGACATCTCCGACACAGACGTCCTTGGAATCTAGATTTCGTTCTGCGGGTCAGCCGTGCTAGGGACTGGGACTGCGCAGATTCCTTGTAGTGCACTGTCATCGGGCGGGCTGATTCTTTGGCTCCAGAAAATGGTCTTGGGAAACCCCCCTGACCCAATGGGCTGTGATCTATTTTCCTTCTTCCAGTCTCTCCCTATATTCTACTACACACCCATGTCACTCATTTTGGCAGCCTGCAATAAGGAGGACCCAGCCTATAAAAAACATCCATATTCTTCCACATGTTTATCCTCTAAAGTCTAAAGAATGACATGTATTTCTCACCACTTGGAGTCGAACGCTTTGGCGACCGTGTCGGGGTCGCCAGTGACTCTCTCTCTCTCTCTCAAGGTTTTCGGAAAGAAACATCCAATCTCCCAGATGCCCCGGAAAAAAAACATGTAGGTCATTTGATGAGTAGACTGCTGAATTACCCTTTGATACCCTTTGTATTTGGTTTCGCATTTTTGTAGTGCACATGGGCATTCATGTTCATTCATTTATATAATAGAGGTTTATGTTTTGACACATTTTACAGGACACATTTCTCCCTATATAAGGGTGACCGACACAACACCCAACCCCGCGCCCACGGGGGACAAAGACACGTCCACGGCAGTTCCATGTGGGGCTGCTTCTTGGAGGGGTATGCCCATTCTCCATCATTCTACATCCATTCAACACTCATACTGGTGGTTCAACATGTTTCAACCAGACCCTTTTCTGGGGAACTGGTCTATTTTCGCTTCACCTTGTTTGTGATGATCCAGAACTCGCGCTGGGACGATCCTCGCGACCTCGGCACAGTCTTTTTTCTTGTCCTGTCGGACGGTCCTGAGTTGGGCGGGAGAGAATCATCGCCGCCAGGGTCGTCGATTCGGCAGGGCATCGTGCTTAGATGATCAGAGGTCATCAAACTTGCAGTGGATTTGCTCCAAAACAGTGGACGTGCTCCAGGATTTTCATCACCATCTAAGATGTGTTTGGGGGGGCGAGTTTTCTTGTTTTTTGCGCAGAAGAAAGAGGGTCTATGGGGGGCCACACGGCAAAGAGCATGAATTCACATGCAAATAGATTCGTGGCAATGAGAGTGTTACACATTGGATTGAAGAAATGGTGCAGAACTGGTTGGGGTAGGACACCCGGACGTGCATGAAAGATGGCTCCCACCTCGCCAACGTTTCCAAGGAAAGCCTTCAGTTTCGCCGTCCTGGTCCATGTATCGTTGGTGTGTGTGTGTGTTTTCATCCAGTTCCAAGCAGAAGCGGACACCCTCATGGCAGGAGTCACTGAGTGGAGAGCAACTCCCAGATGTTCGTTGAGTCTTGCAAGGCTTTCAAAAGCTGAGTTGGGCCTAATTCCTACAAATGGAATGCCCACCAGCTGCAGACTCGACATGCTGATGCCGCCCAAAACAGCCTGCTGCGCTTTGGAAGGTCTTTCTCCATGGCAATGGTTTCACCCGTTGTTGATGTATTTTCTCGGTATGGTTTGTTTTGATTCCGCTTGGGGACACGCGTGCATGCCAACCACTGCCGAAGCTCTGTAGTAATCACTGGGTTGCCAAATCATCTCATACTTCGGACCGTGATTTGCTGGGTACTATTACACCTGCTTCAGCTGGTGGCCCATGTTTCCCAAACAAAGCTGCAGGAGAAAACGCTCCAAATGCCATAGTAGGTTGACTTCCCAGGTTGTCCATTTTTGGTCAAGCAGTCGTACCAGGTCTTGACTCCCATAGCCGTTGAGTCAATCACTGCCAGGGTCCCTGCCTACTTCCCTGGCCTTCTTTGGGACTTCAAGATAATCGAGGCACACAGCTTGGAGAGCACTCTCACTAGTGTTTTCAGTGCAAAAGCAACTGAAAGCTAGACCACTACAGGTGATTTCCCTTGTTATACCTTCCAAGTCTCGGGGGGGGCTTGTGAAAGATGTGCTTGCTGCAGCCGAGCAGCACGTCCTGATCGTCCTGAGTTGCACTCGTTGAGCTGCCACTCGTTGTAGATGTGTGCCACCGGTCCTGCTGAGCAAATTTTCATGCCAAGGCGTGCGAAGGCTGCTTTGCGCCGTGCGTGACTACTCACCGTCAACACCCCTCAACACCCCTTCGCGCCGGAGATGGTGTACCATGCGTGTGACCGCACCAGCTTGCACCCAGCTCTTGTCCCCCCTACCCCCTACCAGCTCTTCTACAGGTCACACCCGAACCCAGACAAACTGTGGATGATGGAGACCTGATGTCGAACAGTGCGTCGAGCAGTGGATAGATTGGAGGTGTTGGCACGAAGAGCTGGGAGCCCTGATACGGGAAGAGTTCAAACGAAGGTCTATGAGGCATCTACTTTATCTCCTTCTATGTTTTCGAGCATTTTTTTGACTTGATGAAGTTTTCACCAGACTATTTGGCTGTCAGCGAAGGAACACTGTTCTGTCGCTGTTTCAGCCGTGCTTTGGCTGCTCGGTTGGCCCTACCCACTGTCGTGAAGTGAGTAATGATGCGTGCATGAGAAAGGTGCCTGAGCCGCCCTGAACCTTCCTTCTGATTTGCTCCATGATGTCCTCCATCCCATCCAGTTGGCTGAATAAAGCAGTGAAAAATCCTTTTGAAGGAGTGCATGCCTGCAGACTCAGCTGCACAGTGAAGCAAACGCGCCCGCACAAGCTCGCCCCCCTCAAGGAAGTCACCGACTGGCAAGTAGGTGAAGGAAGAAGTCAAGGAGGATGTGCCTAACCTCGTAAGACCCATGGAATCCTGGATGATCAAGAAAAGCCCACACCAGTTCCAGCAGTCCACGGTTCAGAAGGATTTTGGACGGTGGCAACAAGAAGGGTTTGTAGGTGTACCTGAGCAACCCAAAGAGCAGACTTGTACTTGTGGCACAGCAGTGTGTGACATGCTTTGGAGCAGAACATGTTTGTAACTATCATGGAGTCATTGCAATGCCTTTCCTATTCTTTCCTATGATTTACATGGTGAGGCCAGGCTTTGGGCTCTTCAGGCACAGAAGCAGTGTAGATCCTCTTATGGGCCGTATAATATTGCGCCACATATGCCCACCAGGGTTCCTTCAAGAAGACTCATAGATATAGTGGATTCAAAAGAAAAAAGTATATATGAGCAACCACTTTTATTTAGGCTTTAATAAAGTAGTCTACGGCATGCTCTATTCGCTTGTGAACGAGATAGGGCTCCCACATAATTAGATAGTGTAATTTGAGTTTAGTACCAAACAAACATGCCGAAACCTTATACATACATACACAGTATATACAATATACATACGCATAGCACGTCCCTGTCCGACTTGCGGTCGTCCGTCACTACACATCCAACAGAACACATCGTCCATACCTCGGCGACCGGGGCACCGAGGTCCGCACCGGTCGCCCCCGGCGGAGCGCGGTCAGAGCAAAAGGGACGTGCACTTGGGAGACGGAGGGTGGGGGGGGTTTTCAGGCGGACGACATGGCACAGAACCAATACAGCCAAAGCCAATAGATTCAATAGATGATTGAGTTAGAATGGTATGAGTGCATTAACATGTATTAACATCATTAGGGAGACGGGCGCCAGCGATGGAGCAGATTCTTGAGCCCCCCTGGGATGTGTTGGCAACTATGATGGGAATATTCGGGCAGTGATTCAGCGACGATTGGTGATGGAAGAGTATCATTGCATTCCACGGTTCGTTTGGGTTGGACAATCATCATGGTAGGTAATTACCAGTGAATAATTGTTCACAAAGGTCCCTTGATGATTCTTCTCTACCGCAGGAGACAGACTTTAAACAAATTGTCCGAAGCATAAGAAGAACAGCATCCTCCGGCCTGCAACTGGCACCATGCATATCCCACCCCACCCAACCTCTGAAATTCAGAGTGGACGTGGCTGTAGAGCTGTACCATTTGTGCCGCTGCAACGCTGCGTAATACGACCGACCGTATTTCAACCCTAGGAGCGCCCCCCGTCCACGACATATCAACATGACCCAAGGATACTATTGGCTCATCACCTTCAAAGCATATCACAATCAACATTGTTTGAAGCGAATCCAAGGGCGTCACGGATCGTCGACGGTTGGAGAGTCTGATTGCCACTCCTGGCCCCAGTGCTGACAGTCGACGGGTTTGGACTGCGGAAGCACATGAGAGCCGCCGAGTCGTATGAAGCTGTTATAGGTACTGTATGCATTTGATATGGATGGATATCATGTGGAAATGGAGATGTCATACCCAGTGATACCATGCTATACCATGTTATACCCTTGATTGATATGGACACCTATGGAAGGATGTATGGCCGTGAATCCTCTATTGGTCATTTGTGCTTGTTCGAGGAAGCCAACGCCATTGTCAAGTTGTGGGACTAGTAAGGCAATAACCTTGACATCAGAACACACTCATGTGTCAGACGAGGATCCCCTTTGTCAGATTTTTAGACCCATGTGCCACAAACTCAATGCAAACACAGTCACAGCGCTGAGGAAGAGTCCCAGCTGCTTAGGAGCTCTGCCATTCCAGGCTTTGCTCCAAGGAGACTCCCGACATCAGCCCCATCCGCAACGAGAAATCCATCCGCGTCGATTCGCTGTTCGACACCCGTAAGACGGGGATGGCAGCGGCGCGGCCGTTGAAGCTTCCAGGTGGGCCGAAAGCCCCAGTGCAACGCTTGGGGATGAGGAGGGATCAAGATGGGGCCTACAGCCCACGAGGGCCCCGAGAGGGCGGGTGGTGAAGTCATTCTTAAGAAAGAAACAGGCTGGCCAGTAGGTCAGAACTGGAGGAGAGCCACGATGTCACACGGCTGTTTTACTACTACATGAATCTCCAGGCTGAGAGAATCATGGAAGCGGTTCAGCTGTTGCTTCGACACCTGCTGAGGGTTGTAGTCACGTAATAGTCTAGTCACGTAGCTAGTCACGTACCCGCTCTCCCGGCCACCACGGTGATGGTATCAGCGACAGTATCAGTGCTCGGCCATTACATCGACCGGTCATCTAAGGGGACGTGACGTTGAGGTGTTCCGTTTCGACGAAGGAAGCTCTACGGTCGCTCACTACAGGAACTCGTTTTTCTGTTTCTATTTTGGTGTAAGAACGCAATCATCAGCTTTTTGCACTGAAGAGATGTACCCAAGTGGTGCACCTATTCTTCTACAGACTTGGTCGCTTGAACTCCGCTGTCCCTCTTGGCTTGGCGCTGAAGCGCCGACGACGAAGCAAAGACGAAGCAAAGCAAACGACATCAGCGACATCTGACCTTGACGAGTTGGAAATGCCTGAGGGCCCGGCCACAGATTTTTGGATACCAGTCTGCCAAGTCTCCATTTTTGTGTCTCCATCACACCCGCAAAAAGGGTCTTAGTCTTTCAAGGCCGAAAATGCTGTAGCCCAAAGCTTGCACCATGATGCAGCCTACCCAGCAGTTCATGGATGTTAAAGACATGTAAAGACATGTTGCAGGTTTTTGGAGACTACAACCCCCCTAAGGGTGAGTGCCAAAACCCCGCGATGTCCTCAATCGATTCCCTCTTCTTTCCGCGCTGCGTTGGACGTCCTGGGCCATGGAGAACGACAGTGTGAGGCCGAACACCTTGGCAGCCTTGGAGGCCGAACATCACTGGGTGAGACGAATTGGAGACCCAAAAACCATCAAAACGGCCCAACACAAAACGGTGCTCACCCAAAACATGTGTCAAGCATCTGTGCTCAGAATTCTTGCTGTTCAACCTATTGGTCGTTTTGGAGGGGAATTGTTGAGTTTTTGGACGGCTTTTCTGCCAATGGTGAAGAAAAAAGATACCAGCGGCATTATATATACTGTATAAATTTATAGTTGTAATTATATATATATATATGTTGAACATTGTGATATCCACCGAATCCACCGAGTTTTTTGTTGAGGGACTTCCATGTCGACTCATTGATCGACCCGATTGCATCATGGAACGAATGGCTTGGTGGCTCGGCGTCCAGTCTTGGCTTGGCAAGCAATGAAGCGATGAAGTGATGAAGATTGATGAAGTGATGTTCTCCAAGAGACCGGAGGATCCGGCGGGCCATGATCATCGGCCCCAGTTGTCAACCATGCTTCCAACTTACTTCGTTCTGGACCACGAGCGAGAAGTCCCGCATCGATTCGGGCCATATTTGGTGAACGGAGCTGCAAACACAAACGTCAGTGCATTCAATGACCCCAAAGGCAGATCTGGCCGAAGGGTGCCGAAAAGCAAAGGGTCCTGTCAACAGCAATTTTTGTTGCAAGCGGCAGAATTGACTGGGCCCCAATTCGAAAGGCTCATTTGGATGGCTTGCTTGCCACATTGCAGATCTGGGTGCCAAATTACAAAGGCAAGCGTGTACCAACCCGACAGTTCTGTTTTTGTAAAGGTGTTTTTTCCCCCACAGCTGATATACGAACAACGCTTTTGTTTGGCTTCACTGGCGGCCTTTTTTTTCCTCGGAGGATCATCCTACCTAGAAAGTGCTTCACAGCTCCGGAAACCTCCAGACTCTTCCAGCACCTTCAGGTAACCAGCTGCATCCTTCAGGTCTCCAAAAGCCTTCACATACGTAGTGTAACCTCGTCGGGCCCTCGGTCCCGTTCGGTGGGCTGACCCGTTCGGTCGGTCCGCGACCGGAACCAGGCGGTCCCAAAGATCTTGAGCATCCACGAGGTGAATCGGACAGCGCCGGCATCTTCACCAGGTCGGGAGTGTGGATGGTGGGTGCAAGCTTTGCCGGTTGGTTGGGGTCTGTGGGAGTCCTTTCGTGGTACATTCTCAGGTGGTTTTGAAGCTCTTTGGGCAGTCATTGCGCTTGAACTGGTGGGTACTCTGCCCAGATGGGTGAGATGAACGAAGCTTGGAAGAATGATGACCGATTTGGGAAGTTGTTCACTGGCCGGCTGAAGCGGATCAGGATCATTTCTGACCTTTGAGATGGTTTTGGGTGAAGAACCTACACCCTTTAAAAGGTGGATCTTCGGTTCTACATCAAACAGCTGTACTTAGAGGGGCTTCCAGGTCCGGTCCTTCGACAGTTCCTCTCAAAAAGACACGGTTTATTCAAGAAAGTCCTTGTTCTTCGAAATCCATCTGAGTCATTCACTTCCATCCCATCTGGGCGGCTTGTGGCGCACAGACTCCTTCAAAGACGGTCGGGACAGACCCCCTCAAAAACCGCCCCCCAGCTTCACCAGCTTCACCACAACGGAGTCCCTAGGCCCTTCTATGTGACTCATATGACTCCTGTGACTTGCCCAACCTTCCATAGTAAGAAACCCACTGGAGCTGAACTCCCTCCCCTCAAACAGTAGTAGATATGAGATATGATACCCTCCGACTCACTAACATGGAAATGGAGAATGGCCTTTGGGAAGACGATTTTCCTCTACAAAGAGTGTACGAGAGTTCTTCGAAACCCAACCAGAGTCCGTCCTGCCCCGCCGAGCGTTTCGCTTCGCGTTTCGCCAGCCGCCACCCCTCGCTTTAGCTCGACGCCACCATCCCCAGGCCACGCCAGGGGGAGGGGGTAGTGGAGTTTGGGTGCTGATTCACGATCCCAAGGCGAGACCACATACATGGTAGGGACTGGTAAGAAGAGCTGGGAGGATCGCAGTCACCAGGGTGTAGTAGAATCTCCTCACCTCAAACGCTTCATCGAGCATCAGGGAGCTTTTTCCTCTACGCCATCCCTGTCCAGTCCCCTGACACAACGCTTTGGGCGGCGAGTTCTCCCCCAAAACGCCGAGTTGGACGTTGGTCTCCACCAACGTCCGACCTTTCACGCACGTTTCGGTGGAGATCAGCTGTGTTCGGTCAAACATGGCCCCGAGAGGAATCATCCGAAAACGGAGTCGAGTCATGTCATGTCAGTGAAGATCGGAGACCAGTAGCGATGCCAGGAGCCCCGTTCGTAGCGTCCGATCGCTCCTAGTAGTGAGGCCAGGAGCCCCTAGCGTCCGATCGCTCCTAGTCCTTTTCAGTCCTTTTCGGAACTTGGGACGCTTGAACCATGAGTTGACCGAACTCTGCTTGGACATCGCCGAACTCCCCTTCGGTGAGGCACACCTGTGAACCGCGTGAACTCCACCAAGCTTCTAGGTGCGGTGGTGAAACGGGGGCAGACGATCCAACATGTACAAGGGTTTTTGTAGTGCATTGGGACGCTTGCGCCTGGGCCTCCGAAACCAATTATATATATAACCATTTCTAGCAAGATTGTGTCTTACACCAAAGTTTGGGATTTGAAGCCCAGGGCCCTGATTTCTATTTTTTTAGAGACAAGATATCTTTCAGATAGTACCTCACCACAAAAATGGCTTTGCCGCAACCAAGCGGCACGGTCAATTCAGAGGGCTCTGAGGGCTCGGAGGGGTCCAGAATGTACGCCAAGCGGTCATTTTGACTCAGTAAAAGATTTGAGCATACAGACCAAGAGTGCCCAATTACAGATGATGAGTGAAAACTCCTCAGGAGGACTTGGGCGAAAGATTCTGGTACTCAATCTGCTAGCACTTAAAGATGCTGCAGTAGCACACTGTAACCTTGGATTTCTGCCAACTGATGCTGGTTGGGTGGATTGGTTTGATGCAACTCCTGAACAATTTGCTCCTCGGAAGCACACTACGAGCCCAAGATAGCCCAAGACCGTCACTCGTTTTGACATCCATGTTGTGACTGAAATAGAACATGCTGCATGTATGCCAATGCTGCGGCAATGTGCAATGTTTTGAGTCTGCCGTGTCAGTGGCTTGATGGGGGTTCCAAGTGCTTTTCAAGACGACAAGTGGATGAAGAGAAAGAGTTTTGCACTTCACTATGGACTTTGAGGTTGGCAGAGCCCATCAGAGGAGCTCAATCGGTTTATACAATCAAACTAAAAGATACCCACGGTTTCCAACTCATCGTGCAACAGGGCTTCAAAAGGTCGGGCAAATCATGCATCCAGTATACAGGTATGCATTGATGGTTCATTGTCCAACTTGATTGCAGACTCCTTGATGTTTGCTTGAGTTCTGGGTTTTAGCTCACCAACCCAGAGACACTCACTTTTCAGGCGGCTCAACAGGACCATGGTAGCACGTGGTAGCGTGTTTTTGTCTGTATTTTAAACAGAATATCAGAGGATCTTAAGGATCCTTTCGCACGCTCGCGCTCGCGCTCATCACTCGTGCAGGGGATGACATTGTCCCCCTGGGCGACGAGCTGAGCCATCGGTGCCCGGAGCCGAACCGAGCACCGCCCGCGCCGAACCGAGCGCCGCCCGCGGAAGAGGTGCGGCGAGCCACGAGCGGCAGAGCGTGAGCGTTTCAGCGCCGAAGGGGCGAGCCACGCGGCGCATGTTCCGGTGAAGCTGTCGGGTCGTGTGGCAGGGGACCATATTTTTGGTTCTGCGCCACATCCTGACTGATTTGGGGACCACATGTTCCATAGAATCGGATAGAAGCAAGATGAACTTCAGATGAACCAGATCCAACCAGATCCTCAGAAGTTCTTAGAACTTCATTCTTCACAGATTCACAGATTTTCACCAAGATGTTCATCCCTTGCAGTGGCGCCCAAGGTCTTCATCCCTGATCAGGTGGATTTCCTCTCCGAGTTCGATCCCTTTCGCAGCGACGCGGCGGGAGCCGTCACGTCCACGGCGTCCGCGGCGGCTCCGGATGTGTCACTGGGAGAGCACGGGACGACCGCGGACGCGTCGTGGCCGTTCGACGGGTCTGACCGGTCATCGTCAGGTTCCTGAGGTTCGGAGTACCATCCGGAATTCATGAGGCCGGGAGTTGGAAAGGGAACACATGGCTTTTCCACATCTTTCCACCGGAAATCGGCAACATGATCAGACCTTCAATGACGAACTCGAGAAGGGTAGAAGGAGCACTCGAGTTTTTCTCCAAGATCATGCTTATATGCTTAAGGCTTGATTGTAATTCCTCGGGTTCTGGTGAATCAGCACAGCATCGCCTGCCAGATGTTCCGAACAAGGGTCAAGGTCAGAGGTCACTGGCGGCCAGATTGAGGACTGCAAGTCAAGTGGTCTTGAAGATCTCCATGCTTTGTGTTTCAACTCTCCAAATACCAAGTAGCTGGGGTTTTTGAGCGTGGTATTAGGGAGGGTCCCCAGTGTCTTCCAAGTCTCAGTGAATGACCAAAAAGAAGGCCATCCGAAGAGGGAATACTTCAACATGTTCAACTTGATCTTTGACTGAACCTTTTTGTTCAGGAACTGATTCCACAATATTCCATTTGATCCTGGAAATAATACTGCATCACGACCTCTTTGGTATATGCTTCTTTCATTGCTTTTGAGTCTTGCCGGTTTAAATGGGGGAATGAGAAGGCCGGCGATGTTTAACACGCGCCGACGTGTTCTGGTGCTGTAGGTCATCGAAGACGCCGCCTCCTGTTCCGTTGAAACACTAAAAACGGACAAACCCAAAAAGGTCTAAATCTAAAAGATTCTATAAAGGTCTAAAGAAAAAGAACACACGAAAGAAAGAAGAAACCGTGTTGTTGTGGACGAAAATCTAAGTGTTGAAAATAAGTTGGAGATTGGTGCAAGAATCGTTGGTGGGTTTTGCATGGTTTGGCAATGTGACCTGGGTGAAGTACTACAAGCTAAACCTGTTGGTACTCTCAACTGGGTGTAGGGTGAGTTCAAACCAGATAAAGAGGCTCTGCAGCACGAAGATCCATCAAGTGCGTTGTTGAATCCTTTGATTGTGCCTCGCTGTTGCACTGCTACGCTGATATGATTCTGTCCGTGGTCGTAGAGTCTTGATGAATAACACCCGTAGACAGAGATGGTCAAGTCTCTTCATACGTGTCGTTTTTTTCCCATGTCTTTCTTCATCAAGAGTCTGCATTCTCATACATTCTCATACATTCTCCATTTCTCTCTCTCTCTCTCTCCCCCGATTTTAAAAGATATGCAGCAAGTCTATGTCGAACCGCTCGAAACGGATCGCGAAACGGGCCGAGGGACCTGGGAGAGCTCTTTGCTGAGCTGGATGAGAGGCGGGGTGCCTCTGCAAGGGCCCCCCTGCAAGGGATGCTGCAAGAGGTCTCAAAGATCATGTCGTGAGGTCAGGATGGTCAGGGCGACCTCCAATTTGGAGTGTGTGGATTTTAAGAGGGAGACCTCCAATCGCCCCTGGCTCAATAGACTGGCCTATTTCCCGAACCTTCCAGGGGCCTGGGAGGTCTCCCTATTTCAATACACCCAAATGTCACGGGGCAGATCAACACAACTGATGAGCTTTTGCATGCTTTTGCAGGACGAACAGTTGGGGTTGGGGGTCGCCATCTGTCTGTGATGTAACTTCTTTCCTCCACCAGAAGTTGTTCCATTTCTGCCTTGATTTTGCCTCGATTTCCGGTCCTGATCTAGATTCAACCCAGTTTTGGTCATCATCTTTCGACTTACTCCCCAACCCTACCCCTTTGGTCCTCCAACCTCGCAGGCCTCACGCCGACACAGCGTGCTCTGTGGAGCGTCCCCAGCGCTTGGTGGCAGAGCTGCCCAAAGAGCTCGAGGCGTTCGCGACCGGGTTAGGCTGGCTGCGTTGTACGGTTCACCATCGGTGCAGTCGGGACCGATGGCACAAAGCTGCGGTTCCAGACCACAAAGTCCATTATTAGACTTGTTCCAAAGCGATGATACCAATCTTGGACATGTACAGGCATCCAGTCTAAGGAGTGCTTGCCTATTTCCAGGCCTTGCATTTGCTTGGAACGAAGACTGTGTGTGTGCAGGATCCTTCGCCGAAAGCTCTGGCAGAACCACTGAAGGCTGGCGTGCGCTCATGCAGAGCGAGACAGAACTAGACAGCATCATGCACTTCCTGTTCCAAAAAGTTTGGGGAAGGGCTGAAGGGTAGCTTTGGTTAGCTTCTGTTCAAGTTCATCACCTTTTCCAATGAAATTGCTTCATCTGACTCTTGACTTGTTGCGTTTCTGTTGACGTTGCAGGTTTCTGCTACATAAGAAGCAAGAACACACTCATAAGCCACTAAGTGGGCATGAAAGGTGTGCTCCTCATTGTTTCTCTACATAAATGAGTTTATAAATTTTGTGCAGTCTGAGTGTTTCCCTGGTTGTAGGCCGCACTTCCATGCGCGGAACCATTGTTGGATTGCAACACGATAGTGCTCTCATGAGCTTGGCTGCCAGTGGCCAGGAGCATCAAGAGCCCAAAGCCTCCCGCCTTGTGGCAGAGCTGAATACGCTGAACGAATCCGAAGTCGGGCTCCTGGAGAGGCGTCGCTTAAGGCTTAAGGATGCAAGTTATGCTTTTGGTATATGCTTGGCATCACCGACATCCAGAGAATCCGTTGCATGATCATCCGGCCCCATCAAGATGTGCAGTTGCCAGTTGATAGCGGCTTAAGTCTAGATTCTCAATCTGTGCTGCGAAGTCTCGCACGAAACCCTCGTTTCTGGGTTGGGCGAAATGCTCATTTTGGAGACTTCCATCAATTTGGAGGAAGGGACGTGAGCGAAGGCGTCTGCAAGACCAGAAATTACTAGAAGAAATCCTTGAAAATACAAGGGTTGATTGCAATCCTGCGTTGCATATTACGACCTGGAAACTGAAGGTGTTGGTCATAATTCCTGGATATTTCCACTTGGCACTCGGTTGTTTGGGCTGTGTCCGGCGGCCAGGCCGGTGGATGGATGGCCTCCAGTGCCTCAAGTGTCACAATGATTGTAGAGATCCATCATGTCGTGTAGGGTTGGGACCCGTGCCGACCCGCACCTACCTGCTGGCAGCACTGCGCATCACTGCCCACCAAAACTCACCAACACACCCAGCAACCACCATGAAGAACCCACCGTACTACCCAGGTGGCGAAGCGCAAGCCGCGACACGAGCGGGGGCGGCGTTTGAAGGCCGAGCTGGCAAAGGTGGGGGATTCGGCCCGCGTTTCGCACGTTGTTTGAGGTGATGTAGAGTGTGCATACCTGGGGTCTCAGTTCGTACCGTGGAACATGAATACAAGTACCATCAAGTACCTGGTCTTTTGGGGGTGGTCATGTTCAATTTTCTAGGGTACTTTGGGTAACAGATCGCCTTTTACTTTTGATTGGTTGGCGATTAGAGGAACAAACACCCAGTTGGTATAGATATTTGATGATATTTGGTGCCTGCCGACCTGTCTATTCTTCCCACAAGGACATGGTGAGGTAGTCGCTTCGGAACGCAGAAAAAACGATCGCTTCGGAACGCGGCAATGTGATCGCTTCTGAACGCGGTTCATCGCTAGTGGTTGGAAGCCATCGCTACTACTATGGAGGCCATCGCTAGTAGATTGGAGGCCACCGTAACCACTAGCAAATGAATGAAGGATGCAGAGCATTTGTGTTACATGGTACTGTGGAAGCAATTAGCAAAAAGAGATCATCATGTAGATGAATATCCAGAGGGACGTTATTAACACCCACCCACCCCATCCCCCCCACCCCACCCCATCCTTCATCTTTAAACCCTCCCCATCCGTGTCTGTGTGTGTGTTCTAAAGTGACCCAAAAAACCAGGTGTGTTGTGTTCCAAAGTGATCTCGCTTTTTATTAACCCTTCCATGATTTTGGGTTGTTTTGTGTTCCAAAGTGACACATCTTTTGTGTTCCAAAGTGAACTAAAACCCTGTGTTCCAAAATGAACTAAAACTTGTGTTCCAAAGTGACTCTCCCACCCAAGGACATCAGTGGCAGGGTGGATAGTTTTTCCTAGCTGTTGCAGGCAAAGCAGGGAAGACTCCGACCAGATCTATCCAGTCGCACCGACCAGATCTCACCAGTCACACGGAAGGTCTGTTAATGGATGTTAATGGTATTTCACCTCCATTGCAAGGGGCTCAAGGATGTGTATGAGAATGCTGAAGATAAGACTTGGACGCCCTTTTTTGCACTTTACTAAAGCCTTATGGTCGCCAGCTTCACTGGCATGCATCGAATCGGACGCCTTAATAAGAAAATGGCAGATGAGAAAGACTTAAACATTTGTTCCTTTCTTAGGAAGCTGAGAGAGAGACCCGCGGAGACCCGCTGAGACTCCTTTCTTTTTTTTTTTCCAGCAGTTAATCGAACTGAAACGCGGGATAACGCGGGTTGGGCACTGTAGGGCACTGTTGGGCCACTGTATACACCGGTAGGGCCCTGTAAAAAAGAATGCACGCAGCTCTTCTACGCCGGTAGGGCACTGTTGGGCGAGCCGCCTTCGGAAGGAAGCTTGAGCGGACCCACAGGACCACCACGGACCGCTTGCACCACCAAGGATGCGATGTCCGAGATTTCGGACGCCAGTCAGAGGTGTTACTTCCATAAAAGATGGCCTATCCAGTCAGAGAAAGACATTTATTAACCTTGTTTGGGAATTGGTTTCTCCCACTACTGGTAAGAGGTTAACCTTGCTTTCTGCAGGAACACCGAAAAAGTGAAATTGGGATGTTCACAACAGACGGGCAAAGTCAACCAACAAACTGCGACGGTCAAAGCCTTTGGATTTGCCTTCCTTGTCTGACTGGTCCTCGCGACCTCCATTTCCGGGATTCAACATTCACATCCATGTAAGCTAGGGCTAGTACGGCTAGTAGCAAGAAGATACCTTCTAGGGCATCGCTATTAGCAACAGGTGCATCGCTACGTTCGTAGCAAGAAGCTAGCTGGGGCATCTTAATGGAGCTCCAGGGCCAACTCCGCGGAACTGCTGGGTACACTCCGAAAGAGCCCGCCTGCCTCCGCGTTTGGTTTGACCTGGTTTGGAAATCAACCTTCAATCACCAAGCACGTTCACAAATCCTAAGTGGAAAAACTGTACCACTACCATTCTCAAGAACACTCTCGACGGGACAAAGCGTGCGTTGTCGGGGACGGAAGATGGATGTGGAGGTGGACGGGGTTGCGAAGGGAAGATGGAGGGGAGCGAGACGGGAGGCGCATGGGTGGGGACGGGGCTGGGGGGAGGGAAGATGGAGGGGAGCGAGACGGGAGGGACGGGGCTGGCGAGGGAAGATGGAGGGGAGCGAGACGGGAGGTGCATGGGTGGGGACGGGGAAGATGGAGGGGAGCGATACGGGAGGCGCATGGATGGGGACGGGTCCGGGGAGGGAAGATTGAGGGGAGCGAGATGGGAGGTGCATGGGTGGTGACGGGGCTGGGGAGGGAAGATGGAGGGGAGCGAGACGGGAGGTGCATGGGTGGGGACGAGGCTGGGAGGGAAAATGGAGGGGAGCGAGACACATGGGTGGGGACGGGCTGAAGAGGGAAGATGGAGGGGGGGCGAGACGGGAGGCGCATGGGTGGGGACGGGGCTGGAGAGGGAAGATGGAGGGGAGCGAGACGGGAGGCGGGAAGATGGAGGGGAGCGAGATGGGAGGCGCATGGGTGGGGACGGGGCGAGGATGGAGGGGAGCGGGAGGTGCATTGGCATGGGTGTGGACGGGGCTGGGGAGGGAAGATGGAGGGGTGCGTGGGTGTGGACGGGGCATAGGTGTGGACGGGGCTGGGGAGTGCGTGGGTGTGGACGCTTGCGCGGCTGATGTGCTAGTTACCAGGACATGGTTGCACCACAAGCATCATTGCAGGCTGCTCCGGGTCAGTGCACAAGTAGAACGAAGCATGGGTGGGGGTAGTGCTGCTCCATGCTTCGCGGAAGCCCGTTGGGAGGTGAGTGGAGCTGTGTTGCGGGGCTGATACGATGGTGTTGGGTGTCCAAAATGTGCACAATGCATGCGCCAGACAGTCAAGTCATGGCCAACACGGCAGGATTGTTGCGTGCCAAAAGCGCAACGCGTGAAATTGGATGGTTGGAACGAACCATGGAGGGGGCTGATGCTGCTCCATGCTTCCTGGAACGGTTGTCAGAAGCCATGTTGCAATCGTTTTATGACCGCTTTGGAGGGCTTTCAAAGCTGACCAAGGGGTGGACGGGGGTGTATATGGCAGACAGGGGTGGACGGATGCGCACCAGAACCGCGATGCTTGAAATACCATGGTTGCCACGAAGCCTGGAGGGGGCTGATGCTTCGTTTTGGCCTGCTAATGTGTGTTTGCTTATTTTTCCTGGATTGTGCGCTTCTTTTTGCTTTTGGGTCCGCGGGCTCACCTTGTTTTTTTCCAGTTCCATGTTCGTGACTTGGGGGGCTACCTAACTTTTCCTCTTTTCCCCTTCTTGTCCTCCACGAACGCGCGACGTGCTCGCAGGGCTCTGGCTCGGGGGCGTTGCGGCCTTTGCCGGATGGCTGCGAGCTGGACGCGCCGTCGATCGACCTGGAGGCGTGGGGGTTCTGGACGTCCTCGCTGTGACGTCGTGACCTTTGTTGAGAGGCTGAAGTGGCAAAAGTGGGTTCCACCGAATCATCCAGTGGCTGGACGAAGACATGTGTCTCCTGTAGGTAGGAGTTGGGTATAGTTTGATGCAGTTGCAGGGGCTTGTTTTGGAGGACCAACTGTGCAAAGTCTGACAGTTCATCCATGACCTCTAATCATTCCAACCCGCCCAACTGGGCACCTTCCCGTTGCCCGACCCCACGAAGTCTCGGGGTCGGGGTCTCCCACACCCGTCGACCGTCTGCCCGATCGACCGTCAAGGACCGTCACCCACGTCCCAGGTTCCGCGAGGGCGGCCCTGGTTGGAAGGATCGCATCGGCGAGGCCGAAGCGACGGCCTCGGGAGAACCCGCGGTTGGACCTGGGCGCGAGCGGAGTGGATCGGATACCAGGCCGGTTGGAACGAAAAAACCAGGGATCCAAAGAGAAATGCCGGTAAAGGATGATACAGGATGATCATTTTTGGGAGGTGGAGGATTTGGGGAAGGTTGCTGGGGATGAAGTTTGTTTGTTTTCGGTGCTGGAGACGGAGATGATATCGCGAACAATACAAGGATGAGGATTTATACAACAGAGATCTTCTGAGATCTCAGGATTGCAATGAGGTCTAGAGCAAAAGTCTGATTCCAGGCTCCGTTCCTTGAGATCTCTGAAGTGTTTTTTAATGTGTTTAACTTTTTCTAGACACCTCCACCTGGATTCTTGCGAGGGAGTCACTCTGCGATCTATAGATGTCTCGTAATCCCAACTACCTGTTCATCTCTCTATCTAGTGATTGTGATCCGTTTTCCCCGAACTTGGAACTTTGAATGTTCGTTGCGCACCACATTCTAACTGTGGGGTCCGGATTAGCAGGGCGAAGGACATTCCAGCCCTGTATCTTAACATTTTGGAAACAACATCCACATTCTAAGTTCCAGTCCGTAGATATAAACCAGCTGTTGGGATTCCTTAATTCCTTAACTAACCCTGAAGGACACAGCATACTGCCGGATAACTGGAGATGTTAATTTGGATCCAATTGTATTGTTGTGGGAGCTTGTCACTTCTCAACCCTGGAGAAGCACATGGAGAACCCCCAGCTGCTGTGCTCTCAAGTCCAGTTGTGTGGAAACTACCCAGTGAGATAATCTGCAAGTCAAACTGCACCGTAGAACCATAGGACCATAGTTTCTGCATTGCGACACCCATGTCTTGGTTTCAAAAAACAGGTGCCCAGTCCATTCTTCCCGGTCAGCTTTCAAAGGCCAGGCACTTGTTGAGAGTTTTGAAGCAACTGGTGCCGGGTTCAGTGTCCTTTTCCGATTCAAGGACATGGAGCCCGGTCGAAGTTTGGCCGATTGCTGGGTTTCCAATGACTGGAGGGATGACCACAACCCGGAAAGTTCCGGGTTGAGTTGGGTTCTCCTGTTCAAGACTTGCATAATCTTGCAAGTCTTGAATCTAGATCTGCCAACTCATGCTAAAGCCCAACTCCGAATCGTGAGCCATAAGAATCATAAGACCCTTGACATCACGACATCTTTTGAACATCTTGGGTCTGGGGTCTTCCCCTCATCACCAGCCTGGCTTTTCTCCCCGCCCCATCTCAGGTCTTGATGCCACCGTGCCTGTCTCCGACGCACTGGACCGGGACAAAACAGTAAAACCAAAAAACCGTCAAGATCTGAAAAGCAAGAAGTTGGTCACGTCATTTCATCTCTGGACATTTTTGTTGAAACCTGGAGCGAAGAGGGTGGTTTTTGCGCTGCCCCCCCCCGGTTCAAAGCGCACTGCATCTCACGGTCTCACTTGTCTTCTGCTCCGTTGCGAGTGGCGAGGACCTGCAGCGGAGCATCCCTCAGACGCTGGGCCTGGTCTCATGTGCTCAGCTTCACCAGCTGCACTGGCATTAGAAAGTCTAACTGAGCTTTAGAGTCGGATTCAAGGGTTGATGTTTGCAGGTGTAAGCCTTTCCCATGGCTTTACGAGGCTGCGTTTTCCCACATCGGATCAAACTGGGCGGACATCTCCCTTTGCCCAGAGGCAAGTGGATGATCGGAAGCTAGCACAGCCAACCTGATACAGTCGGCTTCCGCCAATTATGAAAGATCTGCCACAGCCAGCTAATTTTGGGGTTCGCTTTGTGGTGCGCTGTTGTCTATCATAGCCTAGGTGCCAGTCCGCGCTGGATCTCTTCTCTCATCTTAGTTTCATGGAGCCTTTGGGTTTTGGAATCGCAGACTCCTTTTTCCCAAATCTGTGGCTGTGAGTCAAAATCAGGATACCTTGGTAACACGACTTGCAGACACTGAACGCTCCCCATGCACCCTATGCACATACTCAGACACCGGGTGAATCAGCGGATCTCCTGGTTGACCTACCGACATCACGTCGGTCGCGACCGAAGGTGGACATGGTCGGGCGAACATGGTGGACTGCGCGATCCGAACCTGCTCAGGAACTGGGAAATCTGTGAGCGTCCCGCCAGCTCCTCACAGGCGGAAGCCTCGGGTTTTTCGTGATTCGAGGCGGGCGAGGAACGGATGTGCGTTAAAAGAGAGGGCTTCCCAAAGCATGCTGGTTATATAGATGATTAGATGATATTCAAGATCAGCCAAGTTTCAATCACAGTGTATGAACCTGTTCTTGGGGTGTGATTCGCTGGTACTGCGAGAGGCACAGGGTCGACAGCAAAGGTGGACTGGTGACTTCAGAATCTAATGCTGGGTGTGTGGAAGACATTGGTTTTGATCCACCGAACGCCTCATAGGTGATGCTGGGAGTGTCTTTAAAATCCAACCGACCAGTGGCCTCCAAGCCTACTAGCAATGGCCTCCCAACCTACATGTATATGAATTGGAGACATGACCCCCCCAAAATGGACAACTCAGCAAAGGATGGTTGAATCTTCCACCTCAGAGTTGGTCATGTCACATGTCCATCATTGGGGCATCTGCCCATCTGAACCCTCGGTTTTCCTTCGTTTTTTCCAAACCGGTTTTCTTCGGAAAAAGCCACGGCGGCCGTACCGAGTCCCTCCCGGTCCCTGCCCCGAGGCCAGGAGCCGCAGCGCGGACCTCGTCAGGCGGGGCTGACCTCGACCTGAGGTGCTGCACACGAGCACCCTGAGGCAGGTAATTACACAGCACGTAGACCTGAAGCATTCGTTGAAAGACGGAAACCATTGGGTTGGGCGTTTTTGAGGCCATGGAGATGAAGACTTGGAGATAGTGCGGTTTGTTTGACGCCCAGAAGATCAAACCCCCCAACAGATCGGTATCCTGTCACAGGTTTCTTCTGTAAGTCATGAAGTCAGGCTCAGCCATCCCATGATTCTGGGGGCGACCCATTTTAAAAGCATGTTCTTCAGCGGACTTGAGCTCACCTTCAGTGAAACCCTCGACATCGAGCAGAGTCAAGTTGCAGGTCTGGCATGGTCTAGTCACAGTTGGACCTTTCCTGGAGCCCCCCCTGGGACGTTCCGTTGCACCAGTGAAAACGGAACACCTGGATTCCGGGGGATGTGGACTGTCCCCACACCGGCCTATCGGCCCAAACGAACACGTACCTGTGCCCCAAAACGAACACGACTGCAGCACTGTTGATGGAAGAATGCTTGCTCTGCTCAGCAGCCCCATGGCCATAGCAGGATATAGCAGGTATATTTTTTCTTTGGGAATCCTAAGGTTTGAAAGACTGCATGGTGGCCATTGCTTTGACCCAAACTTTCATTCCAAGTGTACAAGAGTTGTCCTTTTGAAGTATGTTGAACTGGTCTGACTGAAAACATATCCATTGTTGTTTGATGCTTTTTTTGTTCTTTCGCAAGACTTTGCTCTCGGAATCAGAGGCCTGCTCCAGTTGAGTCAGAGGCGGGATATGGCGGGATTGAGGGAACAGTGGGTGTTTTTTTTTGGTGGAGGACCGCCCGAACCATGAGGACCGAGCCTTTTGATGCTCCCTGATTTCATGGATTTTTGGTCCGTCCAGCCCATTGATGTGCAAGGCTGATGGCAGAACCAGGCTAGACCAGATAGGGCCGTGAAGGCTTGAGCCATGTAGCACTAAAGACCCTCCACCAGAAGGAAGCCCCCAACGCGCAACGCTTTGAACCGAAACTTTGAGCCTTCCACGTCTCAACTCGAAAAGCTGAGCTCAAACACATGGTTCGAGGATTCGCACCCCAAATCCATGCTGGGCTAGCAATCCAGGGGTTCCATCCATGGCCGTGGAACACCACACCGGTGAGGCATTGCAGAAGCGGAGTGCTACAGCCCTGCAGGCCGGGGAACGGTCAGGGTTTGCTGGAATTGGGTCTCACCATGTCTCACCCTGGACAAGACCTTCTGAGCAGTCACATGATAGAGTTCCACACTTCTACATCATGATACTCATGGTTCCACTTCTACAGAACCCCGTGAAACAAACGTGTCACCGATAGGACAGATGACACCGTGTTTGACCCGGTCAGGTCTGTGGCACCTGCCACCGAGGACTCGGGTCGGAAACTGCCTCAGGTCTGGCAGACTCCTCAGGTCTGGCAGTCTGTGCGAGAACGCGAGGCCGGGAGTGGGATGGACTGGGCAACAGAGACATGGACTCATAACACCTGAGGCTACAAGTTTATAGATGTTTATGGGCCACCCCTACGGTGAAAAGGATGAGGTGCGGGCCCCTTACAGCATAAATGGATAGTTTTGGAATTGTCCTGCAGCAGGTCACTCTTTGCTAGCTTTGGGCTGGCTCTGGTAGATTCGCACTCTCTGTGTTACAAGGAACATCAGTGTATACCAACCCCCAAAATTCTATTTGTAATTACAACCTATATATATAATATATACTATATATAGTTATTGTATTTTTGTACTATCAGTGTCCACATGCGCATATCCTGCACTTTGTTTTGGAGCTACTTTCATCATCTCGACGGCCCTAAAACCTCAACGTATACTTCTGCATGTAGACTGTACAGAAACACTGACGCAGGTGGAATTCGTCTAGAGAAGATCCAACCTCCATCAGGTGTGACATGTGAAATGGTTCATGGCTGAAGCTCGGTGCACTACTCCGCCGTGTTTTTGCGGCTCAAGTGGCCCATCAGCACTACTCCGCGCACATTGCCAAACGCGAGTGAACCTACGCGCAGCCTCCTGTCCAGTCACATGGGAAGCACATCAGCTTTCCGACCAGCGCCTTTGCTGAAGGGAGCTGTGGATGTCCAATGATAACATGTAGCCATGGTTCAGCCATGAAGAGGGTGCTCTGATGTTTCTTGCATCAAGGTGACCTTTCATGACAACTCTTTTGGGGTTTTCCATGGTTTTCCACATCATCAGCGATGCCTTCAAGATCCCAACAGGTCCGCAGTTCGACAGAGACGATCACAAAACGCACCAAACCTTGAGAAACTCCTCTCCCGAGAGCTACTCACTGTGACGGCATGCGGGAGAGATGGTATGAGATCAATCGTCACTCCAAGAGAACATATGAGTAACGTTATGTTTCTGTTCATTCTCATTCCACCCATCCTTTCCCTTTTTTTTATCAGGTCCCTTTTTCAGATCTTCACATCTTAAACTCTCAGCCTTGAGGACTTCAAGGCTGAAGAGCCCCGGGAGACCTTCGCGGATTTCACCTGGTCCTTTGATGCGGAACGTTTGGCACGGATTCAACGTGCCCCGGGGGTTTCGCCGGTTTCGGTTGGCCTCCAAACGTCCAGAGCGGTGAGCTCCACGGTTACGACAGAACCAGGTTCGGATACGACACACGGTCGTTCCAGGATCGGGGATTGAGAAACTCAGCCTGATCATTGGAGCAGGACCTCTTTTTGACCTGTTGGTGTCGGTGTCAGGTCTCGGCACCGCCGTTCTATCCGGCTTGGACAAGACACAGGGCCCCTCTCCGGACCCTTGAAGTCATCTGACCATGGGATCATTTGCAGATCCAATGTCGAGCGGAAGCGCTCGTACCAGGGGGGTGCCCAGCCCGCACAATCTTTGCACTCTCGGAGTGACAGATGTTTTTTGTTTTGCGTGTTCTCGAACACTGCGTTTTTGGTGGTACAGAGGACAGAAGTCTTGCCAGGGCCATTGTCCACTTGGAGTGTTGTTCCGAAGGGTTGTCAATTTATGGGTTTTGGGTCACTTAATTACTTCTTGCTTCCAAACGAGTCCTCCGCCTGCACTTGGCCTTCCAGCCACGGGTTTAAACGAGTCCTCCTTGCACTTGGCCTTCCAGCCACGGATTTGAACAGCCGCTAGTCTGACTCATAATGGTGTTGACGAACAAGAGATAACCAAACCAGCTCATGCCAGCTCAACCTTTCTTGGTTCTAAGCTTCTCGAGTGCAAGTTTTGACTCATTGCCCCGGACGCGGCGGTCTTTCTTAACTCAAAGATCTTGATTCTTGATGCTCACCTTATAAGCTCAAATTATCGTGAGTCATTCGAATTGAGACTTGAATTGCTCTGAATTGGGCCTTTCGCATCTATGGGTTGGCCACGCTTGTGGGTCCAGAGCTGGGATGTCCCACATTTGGGGGTTGGGTGCTGTGTGGCTCCGTCCCCAGATCTCATTGGCGGACAGAGGGAGGTCGGACTGCCAGTGAGGCCCCGAACTGTTTGGTCTTCGGAGGGTTTTCCAGCCAAACCCCCATTCAGGGGAAGGAGGGAGTCGAAGAAATGCCACGCAGGTATCCAAGAGCGCGCCTTAGAAGCGGAGTTGGCAGGAGCACGGGTTCGCTTCCCCTCGTCGGGAGCGCTCTCGACGAGTGACAAGACGGTCGCGGCGGCCCACGGCCGGTCGGACATGCTCCGGTCGGACATGCTGGAAGAAGCATGTGGGAGGTGCAGAGTTCAGAGCACTAGTAGATGCTAGAAAGATCCAGATTCAGCAACTGGCTTGGACCATGATCCTAAGACGTCCATTCTGTGAACTTTGATGGTTCGTGGCATCCAGTCACCCAACTGCACCAGAGTTGAAAACCCAACGTCCTGTCCTTCCACCCGGGGCCGTGTAGGACGTTTCCGTCCCGGAGCCACCGTGGCCGCCCTGTGTCTCGATGTGCGGGTGCCTGGAGAGGTGGGCGTTGGGGCCAAACGCGGTGGTTTGAGTTTGCGCATCTATACTGTAGTAACAAGTGCCACGCTAGTAGTAACAAGTGCCTTACTAGTAGTAACAAGAAAG
>CAXAMN010022695.1:1653287-1685927 GCA_963970005.1 Durusdinium trenchii | reverse complement strand
GCCATGGCTAGTAACTAGCGGCTAGTAGGTTGGAGGCCATCGCTATTTGGTTGGAGGCCATCGCTATTAGGTTGGATGCTATCGCTATTAGCTTGGAGGCCATCGCTAGTAGGTTGGAGGCCATGAAATCCGAATGACAACAGGTGGTACCATCCGATTTCAGGGAGTGTACACCAGGAAGACAAAATAACGCGAAGATCGAAGATTCGCGATGTCACTCCAGAAAGTGATTTTGTTCCAAAAGCACCTCCCAATCATGGTCTATGAACAGGATCTTTTTGGGTGATCCTTTCAGGTTGAATCAAACGTAGATATTTTTTCACGGGTTGGTAGGACTGATCATGACTCATCCTTGTCATGTTGGCCCTGATTGTCAACAGCCAATGCCTTTTCGCCTGACGTGCAGTCCAGTGGGCAGTTTCTTGATCCTTGCTGGAGGGAACGCAGACAAAAGCTAAATGCATCAATTGCAGAGGAACTTATGAAGACATTTTTCATTGTCGTGGTTTTCGTAGATCCAAGTCTAGTTGCATTTTGGACTATCCGCTTCCGACTCCAGACAATAGAAACTGCCACTCAGTTCCTGATGGGGATGAACGGACGGAAATCCCACCAGTATAGTCTGTATTTTCGTCGCATGGGGATCTGTGGCCGACGTGAACACGTGAGCTGATGTTTCTCAGGACCTTCGGGGTTCAGAGCTGACTTGAGTGATTTCAAGGTCGTACCGGACGCAAAACAATCGATCAACGGTGTTTGGGTGTGGCATCTTGAGCTAGATCTTTGCAAATCAGACTCAAGCACGAAGAATTATGCTGAACAGCTGGGGATGTACTGCAGCTCGATCTGATGTTTTTTGTCAGTCTTCAACAATATCCTCAAGGGACACGCTCATGTGGAGCTTGGTAGATAAACAACATATATATACTGTACATCGATGAACATAGGACAATAGCTAAAGTCTAGAGTGGATGATTCAAGCCTTGCTTTTGAGAGCTTCTTCATCACTGGAACAGCAGCGGATTTCGAGCAACCCAACACAGAACAGCTTCGGGTTTGGCGTCAGTCACTCCTGCAGCCGCTGATAAAAAAAGCTGCGGATTGTGGGCCCAAGCCAGCTTTCCCTCTTTTGCTCTGGGCGCGGACCTTCCACAACGGGATGGCATGAAAGTTGTGTTTTGGATGAACACTCATGTATATAGAATCTCGATCAGTAACCCCCCCCATTTGGATGCGCTCAGAGACCTCTTCACAATTCTTCACACATTTTATTTTCAACAACCGTTTACATGAGCACCGGCATGCTCTGCATTCCGGCATGCTGAGCCTTCGGAGTTGACCGGTTTCAAGTGTTTCATGGGCGGTAGCAGGGCCACGGTGTGAGGCTCAGGATTGCAACATGGCTGTAACATGTGTGTGGGTCAAAACCCCGGAACCCTGGTTGATCCTGAAGATGAACAGATTTCAATGTCTATAATTATATAAGGGATGTCAAACTTCCATGGTTTGTAGGGCTAGGTTTTAGCCCACACACTCACGCATGAATCCCTGAAATTAATCGGAGAACCTGTGCATTTTAGTTGTGACCCTTCCAGTCGTAGCGGCGTAGCACTGTGGTTCTCATTTGGTCTCGTTGTTGGTCTATGTTGGACCATCTTTTTCTCATTACTCAATAGCAATGGCCCTCCAACCTGATAGCGATGACCTCCAACCCACCAGCGATGGCCTCGAACCTAGTAGCGATGGCCTCCTGCATATTTAGTTCCAGAGGTTTCCAGAGGTTTCGTGTCAGGAGTGCATCAGGGAGGGAAGACTCGGAAGACGGTTGTTTCTCCCTCAGACCAACTGCACCTCCCCAAGGCAGCTGTATTGCAGCATACTAGTTCACTGATTGTAGTTCTTGAAGCTGTAGTCACCCAAGTATGGCAACACCTTGTCAATGCGATCATCAAAAGTTAAACTTCAAGTCTGGAGCCATTCCGATGCGAAGGATCAGATAGACGTGGTCCTGAACCAAACAGTTGTCCGATTCCACCCAAGAAGATGCGACAACAAAGGAACTGATATAGCTTTGCTAGGCTTTGCTGAGCTGTACCTTCACCGTTTCGTTCAATGTTCGATGTTCGATTCTGTCACAGATTCCTCACCCGTCATGTCATCCGTGGAACAATGGAATACTCAACAACACGATCCCATTTTGCATGAAAAAGGCTCTTTCTGAAACTCATAGAAACATGGCACACATGCGAACAACTATGTAGATCCATGTAATATATATATATATATAACAGTACATATAACATATATATATATATGTAAAACACTATGTAATATAACACTATATAACTACGTTTTGGAGTATTTCTGAGTACCTGGATCTCTTGACCGATCGATGGTGGGCGGATCGTTTGGACCAGGATATCGAGTTTTGGACGCCCTGCCTGGGCTACATTTGAATACTTCAGGTGTTTCCTCTTGGACTCGAAGGCATGTACCTTTGCTGACTGGCTCAGGAAGGCCTTACCAATAACCGTTAACGGTTTGATTAGATTCTGGGAGGTGTCCTCATACGGTGTCGACCATTCATGCGTGGAGGATGATTGTGAGACAAACCGTCCTTTGCAAAAAGTTGCCACACAATGGCGTGTCTACCAACAGAGGCGTTGTTGTGGCCTCGTTCTCCATGCTTCAGCATCTTCAGTCCCACTTGAGAGACCGAGAGACGGCATATGTATCGCCTAGCAGTCGCTGAGCGGCTTAGCGAATGAACATGAACCAACAACACTAGGTCACGTGACGGCCACTAGGGGCCTTCAAAGGTTTTAAGCCTTCTGTTGAGTCACTCGGGTTTAATACTATGACGCCCAAGCGCTCCAAAGATCATGGCAGCACACTCTTACATCTTCCTCAAGATCCCAAACGGACATTGGGTCCCACAAAGGAATGAGAAAAGCCTTCCACAGTCGAAGCCGCTCGAAATCACCTGCAGCATCCCGCGTTTTTGAATGTGTCGATGCGAGTTCTGTCCATGCATCGTTCATCACTACACAAAGAGTACAGAAGAGGTTCCAGGGGAGTTTCCCACATCAACAAGAACTGTGCTTTGATCGGATTTCGCTCCGGAAAGGATCCACAAAAATGGTGCAGCTACTTCTTCAAAAACTGGCTTCCAGCTGCTAGATGCTCCTAGTGAAAAATCGTTTATCATAGTTTGTCCTCGGTCCTAGTTAATGAAATTGAATGGAACATCTTTGGCCAAGCTCGTATCGTTTGCATCACATCGTCAGTGGTCAATCTCGCTTCGCCGACGATCAATCGTGCGGTTCGCGAAGCCCTGGGGACGCCTGGGCGCTCCGCCGCTTCGTCACCGGCAAACCGTCGAGATCTGCACCGGGAGAGGAGTTTGACACTCCGCGAAGCTGTCAGGAGAGGGGGTTCACAGAGACAAGCTGGCAGAGTTGAAGTTTTCAGCACCTGAGGCCTCCCGAGGTCACGGGCACCTGAGCTCAGTGGCTGAATCTTTAGGAACCTGGGACGGTGGAAGCAGGCTGGCACGTGGGACAAGTAGCCAGCGTTTTTTGGGCTGCATGAATGCTAGGTGCCAAAGGGTCAATCCCTTTTTCTCCTTTTGGGTCAGTCCCTTTTGGCGTCAGATCCCCAAACTTTTGCGACAACCGAAAAGATGAAGATGTCGGTAGCTTCCACCCGATCAATCTTGACCCCGGCGAAAGCATGCGAACACAATCTCTGTGTCTTGCTACCGTCAAAGGTCCCTTGTTAGGGCAAGCCTTTTTGGCCATCGGGTCTGAGTACGCCTACATGTCCCCCCCAAATCCTCGCTGATTGCTTCAATTTGCTTCATGATTGCAAAAAAAAAGGCTCAAATTTCAACACTGACTTAAGAACTAACAGATCAACCCCCAACTAACTTGAAGGGCCGTTTTCCATATCTCCTTTCAAGCCCATCCCCAGTCTGTGATTCAGGTCGCCCGTCTGTGTCCGGAGTGGGCCCGATCTCCCGATGTTCTCCTGTGGAGAATGCAGAAGACGTCCATTAGGAGAACGCCGACCGCGTGCGAGTGAACAAAAGGTCAAAGGCAGCGGGCGGTTTTGGAGAAATTCCAAGATTGGAAGTTGACATCTGAGTTGTTTTAACTGTTTCTTTCTTCTTCGCACGGAACCTTTGAACGCTTGAGCAAAAACGATCCAATATGAAACGCCCCCGCAGACGATTCGAAGTAACCCTGAGAATTCACCCGTCGTTTCGACCATTGTTCCATTACAACCACCCAGTGGTTTGGGAGGTCGTACTTTCACCGGCGCCGGTGGTTGTACAGAGAACAGTGTTAACTCCCCAAACCACCCCAATGTAGGCAAAGATGGTCTAATTACATGGAGGTGCCCTTTTGTTGCCAACCCAATAGACCTCCTTTCTGCTCAGGCAACTCCATCATGTTTGGCCCCTGTGCCATGTCTCTGTTTGACTGCGTGTTTTGTCCGTTCTCCCATGTTCTTCCTTATATACCCAAAGGGTAACTATAGCTCCCGGTGGTTCTTCTCTTCTTGGGAAATTCGCCACAGTCTTTGGAGGCGGTGTAGACTCGTAGACACGACACCAACGAAAGCTGAGACCATGTTTGCAAGAGTTTGCCATGTCCAAGTGAATTCTCCCCCAGTGACGTACATCGAAGAAAGATGGACATAAAGATAGATGAGGGTTCTTCAGAGGGCTGAAGGGATAAACATCAGCCTGCACCACAAGAACGTGAACAAACTGGTTGTTGTTTCTTCAACTGAAAAGGAATCTGTTGGAAGATGAGCTTTGACCCCCACAGCAGGGGAACCCGGCGAAAAGTCTGTGAGGAGCTGCTTCTCTTTGGTTTCCTAAGGCTTATGAGCCACAGGAGGTTTGGTAAAGCGAGATGTGTCCGCAATCCAGGCATCCAGGTCTCCACAATATGGAAGTCCTTTGCTCCTGGAGACCCAGGTCTTTTCCTAGAAAGCCAACTCTTTGTCAGGTGCTGCAGATCTTCCAACGCCTCATGCAGCAGGGCGACCTCTACTTGTTGGACGCCCCGGGTCAGGCGGCTTCGAGCGCTTTGCGCAAAAAGCGCGGAGCTCGACTTTGAGTTGACCGGGTGATGGACAGTCCTTATGCTTGGTTTATCTCAAGGCATCTAAAGGCTGGATATCCTGAAACAGGCAAAATGGCACGGACTCTTTTTTGAGGTGCGCATGCTCTAGGACGGAAAAGGCCCTTTGCTCGAAAGTGGCTCGTGCCCTCTTGGGAAATGCCTCGCGACCCATTGGCGGACCAGGCTTTCTAGCCACAAAAGCGTATGAAACAAAAGAGGGTGGGTGTGCTTGGGAGAGCACACACTAGCTCAAAACCCTTAGAAAACACTGTAAATACCGAGCAAAATTTCAAAAACTGCTCTGAGAACTAGGCGAAACGCAATTTTTTGGATCTGTCTGTGCCCAGTCTCCATGTCCAATGTCAATGACAACAAATAACAGCTCTTCGTCTGCCCACTATCAATGTGCAACACCAATGATAAATATTATCATGTAAATCTCTCTCTGCCCACAATGAATGTAGCATCATGAGCGAATGAAGATATAATACTATACATCTCTAGATTCAATAGCTTTCCTCTGGATCTCTGGGAAAGTAGATTTCCTAGATTTGTGTATTTTCATTGAAGGAAAGCATTTGAAAGAAACACTTACATACATACTTATAGCTTTTTTAAAATACCATGACTATTTCCAGAGATCCAGAGGAAAGCTTTTGAAATGAAATCTTTATATTTTTCACAGAAGTGATCAGATCTAGAGGGAACCTTTTGAATTAGAAGTTTGTACATAAAGCAGTTTTAATATAGCAATGAATATTCCAAGGGATTACTTTAAACAAATACTATCTACTCAAAAACATAGTTTGTGTCTTATTCCCAGCACTCCTAGGGCAAAAAACACTGTAAAATATAGGGTTTTGTAACATGTGTGTTCTTAAACTAACTAAACTGGAATTAAAATAGAATTAGGCAAACTCAAATTAGAAGATTTCAATCACGATCCTTTTAACATTGATTGTGGAATTTGCTATTTATTAGATATTAGATTGCAATAAAAATTATTTCCAAGTTCTCTTTAAAACTCATTGTGGAAACTAGTTCTTACAATTAGATTTTAGTCAAAGTCCTTTTCAAAGTTAGTGGTGGCTTTGATTTAATATCAGATTGTGTTTAAAATCGATTTAAGATCAATTGTGGAAATTGTGATGCTTAACTAACTTGAATTGATTTTGTATCTGTTTGCTCCCCACTACAAGGCTACATCAAATAAAAGGACTTTAACTAACATCTAATTATAAGAATTGATTTCCACCATTAACTCTTAACTGAACGTTAATTTTCACAATCAATTCTAAAAGGGTCTTGATTGATATCCAATACACAAGCAATTCAATCAAATAATGTTGAAAAGAACTCAAATTAAAATCTGAACAACAAGCAATTTCCACAATGATTTTGAAAAGGACATTAATTGACATTTAAGTAATGCCTAATTTCTAGAATGAAATATAATAGGATTTTAATTGAAATCTAATTCAAAATCAATTGCCACAATGATCTTGAAAAGGCATTTAATCGAAGTTGAATTACACATTCATTTTTCTATGATTAATCTTGAAGAAATGTTAATTGAAATCTAATATAAACATCAATTTCCCCAATGATTTTGACAATGATATAAATGAAACTTAGTTTGTAAACAATCTACACTTAATCTGAAACACATTTTTAATAGAGAGCTAATGATAAATCAACTTCCACCAATAATTCTGAAAGCGTTTTAATTGAAGTCTAATACCAAAATCAATTGAAATCCAATTTAACATCAAATTCCACCGTTAAACTTAAATGAAGCAAAAGCACTGTGTTTTACAGTGATTTCTTGAAAAATCCTCTCCAAAATTGAGGTTTTGAGCTATTTTTTGAGCAATTTTGTGAGATCCAAGCCTATCCCAATTTAGAGGGAATACCAAAAAACCAAAAAACTAAAAAAAACAAAAAAAACAAAAAAACAATGTTTGAGACAAAATGGGGTCACTATTGGTTTTTGGATGTTGGCTGCATTTTGTGTCAAACATTTTTTTTTTTGTTTTGTTTTTGTTTTGTTTGGTTTATTGTTTTTTTGTTTTTTTGGTTTATTGGTTTTTTGGTTTTTTGGTATTCCCTCTAAATTGGGATAGGCTTGGATCTCACAAAATTGATCAAAAAATAGCTCAACACCTCAATTTTGGAGAGGATTTTGCAAGAAATCACTGTAAAACACAGTGTTTTTGTATCATTTTTTGCATGAAACACATCTCCCAGGAGCACCCGTTCTGAAACAAAACCGCCGTTCTCAGTGTCCAAAGATGGTTCAACCATGTTCAACCTAGAAGGTCGTTCTGACCCGGGTGATGCGGCGGGTGGTGTTGTTAGACGACTGAATTGACTATCGTCTATATGACTATCATTGGTAGATATTGATAGTCATAGAGTCATATTATCAGATTATTTCAGTCTATTTTTAGACTTCAATTAGACATATATAGGTTAGATGCACAAGTGTTTTTGAAGTCTTGCCTCGTCTTTACAATGATTGTTTTATATATTAAATATCGTTATATCTTCTATCCGCTCCAGGATCAGACACAAGGTCCCTGTGCCGCCTTCGGCCATCGTAGGGACTCGGGCGGGGACGCAGGCCTATCTCAAGTACTGTGATGCCAATAGTCGGCATGAAGAGGTCACCGGAAGCAAATCAGGCGAGGTGAGGCTTCTGCAGTTGGATCCAAAGATCATCTGATGGATGAATGGAAGAAGGTTTCTTGATGTTTCTTGTTTCTTTTGTTTTGAAAAGCCCGCTGAAAAGGAAGGGAGTTCCAGAGGAGATCTTCACGATGGCAGGTTCTCGTCCTTTTCTGATCTGGGTTGGCTATACTTGCACAGGGTTGATTCGTTTCGCAAAGGGACTCCTTGTTCGGAAGCCAACCGACTTCCTCACGAAGCGGCGCCGCTCAGGCACCGGAGACATCCGACCGTCGTTTCACCAGGACCCTAGTAGCGTTCGGACGCTATGCTCGGTGGAGGCCATCGCAAGTAAGTAGGTTGGAGGCCATCGCTATTAGGAACAAGAAGCTACCTTTCTCCAAAAGAGCCGTCTCTTACCCCTTGGCTGAATCAGTCCAAGACGTACTCGGTGCCAGGTGACGCCTTTCGTGGAATGGCCCGAAGCTTATCCTTGGCCGCAGACCGCATATGCTTTGAGTCCGGGGTGCCCGCCACCCGAGAGGAGCCGATTGGGTGGTTCAGTTCAGAACTGCGCTAGTGTAAGGTCAGTCTAAGCCACGCTGCCGATGAATTTTCATCTCGAGTGGTTTGACGAGCGGTTTTGATGGACATGGGTCCTCATTCGGGGTTCAGATTCCAAAGGTGTTGGTCAACGGCGGGGCACTCGGGGCACTCTTCTCATCTCTTCTCATGCCGCTACTGGTCAGATTTAGTAAAGGAAAAAGAAAGATACATTCTCTTTCTAGTAGCGTCCTTGTTCCATTCGTAGCGATGACCTCCAACCTAAAAACGCGATGGCCTTCCGTCGTGCCGCGTGCTTGCTGTAGTTTTGTTCCTTTTTTCACTGGTGTCATACCACATATTTACTCACTCTGACGGACGTTATGAGCTTGTTCGGGCGTGGAGGTTCTCCAGGTCAGCTTCGGTCGGTCGGAGTGTCGAAGAGTGTGAGATACAACAGCCCCGCAGGTCGGCTTTCGCTCCAGACAGTCCAATCAGACCCAACACAAGTCCAAGCCTTGAAAGATGCTCTTGATAGATGACCCGAACAAGGATTTTTCTGAAAACTTTGGGGCAAAATCATTAGGATTGACTTCTATAGGGTATAAATGGGTATCACTCCAACTTCACCTGTAGAGTGCCTGGGAACCAGATGAAGAGTTGGGCACCAGAAGAGTTCCGATTTTTGGGCTTGAGCATTCGAGCAGGAGCGGCTAGATCTGGGCATCGCGATGTTGGAGTGGGGAGCCTGGCATAGCCTTGCGACAAGTCGGCTCCCTTTCAAGGTTAAGTGTTCGATGATCTATGCGGCTTTCTGATATCAAGGACAACGGTGGCCTGTTTGGTCTTTTGTCGCGTGGCTTTTTCGGTCGGACCACGGTCGTTTGGAGAGAGATCCATCTTCCCGCTCGAGCGTGCAGTGGTCTGAGACTACCAGGCGTCACAGTGGCCCTGTCTCGGACTACCTCGTGCATCGCGCCGCAACGAGGTCTGCCATTGCCCATGGCTGTAGCCAACTGGGTCAGGCACGCAGTGATCCGGCACTGGAGAACCTTCGGAGGCGACAGCAGTCGTTCTTGTCGCTGACGAGGGAGTCAAAAGGCAGGTACCAAGAGGTGCCTGCAAGAGGCGCCTCGTAAAGAGGTGAATTTATGGGGTGTCCAAAACCACCAGACTTGGAAGGTCCTGGATACTATCCTCACAATGGCGTGAGTTGACTAAGGATAGAGATGGGGAGTTCTGCTGCCTTCCGAACGGCCAGTTGGTCAGACCGGCAGTCTCCCCAAGGGCACATGGGGGGTTGAGGATGTGTGAGATCTTAATCTCCACAGAAGATCCGTGATGTCATTTTGCCGAGTACACTCCCTGGAAGTACCATGGTTTGGCATGGCCCTTGGATGACCATTTTCCTGTACAAACCGGTGGTTTTCCACTTCCATGATTCAGGGAGTGTAAGCCGCAAACTTCTTGGTCAGGAGACCAGCCTGGCGTTTTCTAGTCATTTCCAAGTGATGGACCGACCAAGTTCTCGTCATGGGCGGACGTCAGTTTGAAAAAGGATACTCTTTTATCTCTTTTCTCTGAACAACTCCAGAATAGTTCATATATATATATATGGTACCCCCCCGCATGTACCCATTTCTGTGTGGTTCACACTAAACTTGGAGGTAAAGACATGTTTCATGTCTTGGTGTCAGATGTGCAGGGGGGGTACCATATATATTGTTTGAACTCTTGGGGACAAGTCTTACTTCCCACATCTGAAGGTCAAGAAAGTTTCAAAAAAGTTTTAAACGTTTTAAAACTTTTGGGAACTAAGAACTAAGAATGCACAGAACTCTTGGGGACAAGTCTTACTTCCCACATCTGAAGGTCAAGAAAGTTTCAAAAAAGTGTTAAAAGTTTTAAAGCTTTTGGGAACTAAGAACTAAGAACTAAGAATGCTGTTGGAGAGTCTGGGGGAATCTTAGTTCTTAGTTCTTACTTCCAGAAAGTTTTAAAACTTTTAAAACTTTTTTGAAACTATTGTATGGCAATGTTTTCTGGAATTAAGATTGCTGTGGGAGAGTGTGGGGAAATCTTAGTTCTTAGTTCTTAGTTCCAAAACATCCACATTACTTGCACCCTCTCTTCACTGAATGCAAAGGGCCTGAAGGTCATCCACTCCAGATTCAGAGTGCTTTGCTCTTTCTCCTCCTCAACAAGGTTTCCAATGGAGTCATTCACAATGCCTTGCGTGTCAACCACAAAGCCATTCAGGACATGCGCTCGAAGCTGGCAGCTGGAAGGAAAAAGTATGTGGAGGCAACTGAAAAAAAAAGGCCTTTGGAAATTGCAAGACGTGGGTAGATGTGGAGGGAGATGAGACCACCTTTGACAAGAAGCCGGTGAAGAAGGATGGCAAGAATCTCATGGAGTGGGAGCAGTGGGTTGGAATGGTGCAAAGGGGGCAACCGGACACTTTGATTTTGCACCGTCTACGTCCTGAACTGACAGAGCCACGGGCGCCTGGTCCCGGCGCCATTCGCAAGCACGAGTGGCAGCCGATTGCTGAAAAGCATCTGAGCGGTAGGAAATTGATTTTCCACACTGATTCAGCTCGAAGCTATAAGCTTCGTCTGCCTATGGTTGTCCATGACCATGTAGTGCATTGTAAAAAGCGCGTCAAGGTCAAGGGCAAATGGGTGTGGATGGCTCCCAAATATGTGTCTCTGCGCAAACACAAGTTGCCAGATTCAGGGAAAGTCATCAAGGTGAAGGCAGGCACCCAAATCATTGATCGTGTTTGGCGGTTCTTTAAGTCTCGCCTGGCTTTGAACCAACATTCCAAGGCAGGCTCAGTGAGGCTCTGGGAGCAGATCCGGTCCATCCAGTATGAGTACTGGAATCGGAATAAGGATCTGTGGGTGGCTTCCGGTGACCTCTGCGCATGGTTGACACAAAAGTTTGTCAAACCAGTTGAGTGAAGCACCTTCGATCAGGGATTGAAAAAGTCTGTGCTGGCTGTGTCTGCTTGTCAAGTAACAAATGGGACTTCTCTTGCGTCTGCTTCTCAGGAGGCTTCTCAAGTAACAAGTCGCAAGCTTTAGCATGCAACTGTAAGTGTATCGTCTGCTGTCATCTGGTAAGCTTTAGCATGCAACTGTAAGTGTATCGTCTGCTGTCATCTTGGGCATCCTACGCAATACATATGCAAGTGTCTTTTTGCTGTAACATGAAAATGCAGTCATCTGGTCTATCTGCACTTAAAGAAAAACGGGGGTACTTGGGGGGGTAGCGTATATATATATATATATGTTCATATCATCCCGGGATTTGGAGCCTTCTTTTTCATGCCTGGTGTTTGGAGCGATCTCAGGTCATTTCAAGCACAGCAAAAGACACCTGCAGTTCATTCACTTTCAAACATCAGCTTGCATTTGTCACATTCGTATCTTATATAGGACAATCAGGACATACACACCTACGACCGGGCTGCAGGTATCGATCCTCCCGCTTTGCAGCACTCATGGACCGACCGCCCCAACTCACGTCGCTCGCGCGTTCGCGGCAGCTGAGGAGACGGAGGTTTCGTTTCGGTAGGGAACTTTCAGCTTTGTTAACTTTGCTTTTGGTCCAGCTTGATGAAAGCCAGAATCAGCGGACGCTTTGGTAGGGATCTTATGTAGGGGGTGGCGTAATGGTGGGTCACCTTCTGCGGCACATGCACTTGAGTTATATGAGCGCCCGCCCATCTAAACGAGTTGCCTTTGATTAAGATTAGAGCGTCAAACGAGTTGACACTTCGAGATGTCGAGAGTGACAGTTGGGATGGCAATCGCTCGTCAACTGCATGGAAAGCACGTCAAAAGGTTTAGCCTGGAAGACCCAAAACTAACCATCGACGGTTTGCATGCAAAATGTGCTTTGCATTGTGTTGTGTCCAACTTGCAAACGTTGTACTGGTTGTTTACCTGGAAAGTGCTCCCATTTTTGAGGAACAGCAACTTCGAACAAGTCCATTTTCCATGCAATATGTCAATGGCAATGAATGAAAAATCAAGTGAAATCTAATAAAATAAATCTCTTGAACTCCAAACTGGTCCACTTTTTCATCGGTTTCGGTTTGTTTCGCCTTTTGGTTTTGACCCCACACAGGGTTTTTGTCCAGGAACATGTGCCTGCCACCGGCCTTGATGCTCTCGCAATGACGGCCTGGGGCCCGCGTTTTTGGTTCGGGGGTTGAGGTGGAGTCTGATTGCGGAGGGGGGGTCAGGTATGGACCTTGGTTTGCGAGCAGCAAAGCGGCAAAGCTAGGTTTGTTGGGAAAAGCACAACACATCAGCCCGTTCACGCTCCCGCCGGGGGCTTGGTGGAAAAAACACATGACAAAAGAAGTCAGTATTTGTAGTATTTTATATTACATTATACATAATAGACATGCCATGCATGTCGTGAACCCCCAAATCCGAACAGAGAGTCCATCGAATCGAACGTCCACTTGAAACACGTACTTGTCATATGTTTTCAGCACGTCTTCCTTCAAACGGTGAAATCATTGCTATATCGTATAATATATATATATATATGTATATGTATACAAGCACAGTCTAGGTAGAGAGGATGACTTTTCTATCGCGGCATGACCTCATGTACTGGACCCTCATAGGCGTCGGCTGGTGTGCAGCAATTGGCAGCAGTGGCAGGCTCATGGGTTTGGGTTCTTTCTTTTTCTTTGCCACCGGGGTTAGGGAAAGTTGTTGACAAGGGGTACCAAGTGATATTCAATCAATGAGGCTTCCTAGCACAAGTTTTTGTAGGTGATTCTTGCTCTCTCCTCATTCATGTTTTTACTATTTTTGAGCAGCGCTGATTTGTTTCCAGTAGATTTCCCCTGCGCTACTTTTGGCTCCAGGATATCCACAACGAAGTATTTGGTGCAGTCTTTAGATGCCTACTCACATCCATTTTCTTCAGTATTAGAGCTGCTCAAAAGGGTGGGACCAGTGGCATAGGAAAACTTATCCCCGAAACCATTTTGAACTGTCCCTCTGCAGTTCTCTTTCCGTGCTTCCTCCTCTTAAATGCCGCAACCCAAGTCAACCCCCCCAAAAAGACCAAGACTGTCTCGGAAATTATTTAGATGCACGTCTACAGAGAATATATAGAAATACATAAAGACGTCAGATGCTGTTGCATCGACATTGTACATGACGAGCCTCCATCCTGCATTCATGCCATCCACGTCGCTTGAGTCCAAGAAAATCCCAACCCCCAACCATCCAAGAAGATCCTTTGTTTGGCTTGGGCTTAGGACAGTCTTTTGCTTCAAAAGCTCCTTGGTGTCAAAGACGTGGCCAAGATCTTCATTTGAGCAGTATCCACCTCTACAGTTGTTCCTCCACGACCTTGGCGGGTCACCACCTCATCAAACCATGGGAGGTTTACATCCTTAGTTATACAGCCCCCCCCCCACAACTCCTGGCTGATCAAATGCCAAAGACCACTTTTGGGCAAAGCTATAACTCACCATTTGGGAATATATCGGATTTTCGAGTCTTGAGGTCTATTCATTTTCAGTCATGAACCCACAGCCAAAAACTTTTTCCCCACATTGACGTGTGGTTTTTTATTTTTAGTGTGGTATCCGCTCCTCCTTCGCTCCTCCTCCTCGCTCCGCACCTCCACCAATTGTCACTCACCAATCAATTGTCATCAACCGCGTTGTCATCAACCAATTGTCACCAACCAATTGTCGTCAACCAATTGTCACCAACCAATTGTCACCAACCAATTGCCACCAACCAGTTACCACCCACCAATTGCTACCAACCAATTGTCACCAACCAATTGTCGCCAACCAATTGCCATCCACGAGTTGCCACCCACCAAATACTGCCAACCAGTTGTCACCAACCAATTGCCACCCACCAATTGTCATCAACCAATTGCCACCCACCAATTGTCATCAACCAATTGCCACCAATCACTTGTCACCAACCAAGTGTCATCAACCAATTGCCACCCACCAATTGTCACCAACCAATTGCCATCCACCAATTGCTACCAACCAATTGCCACCAACTAATTGTCACCACGTCGGATGTATGCCCTGGGGTCGCTTGGTCGCCGCAGCTTTGCCGGTGTGATTTGCGTGGCAGGCGCGGTTCGTTGGTGCTCTCCAAGGGGTCGGATATACGCCCTGGGGTCGCTGGGTCGCCGCGCCTCTGCCGGTGTGATTTGCGTGGCAGGCACGGTACTTGCTGCTCTCTTGCCACCAACAAACTGCCACCAACCAATTGCCAGCAACCCAGTGTCACCCACCAACCACCAATTGTCCGCTCCTGTGTCTGGTTATCCGATCCTATAATTTTGAACTTGGGCAACCTTTTTCCACTTCGTGCCACCACCATCTGCGCATCGTCGGAGGGATCCAACCTTTGAGCTTTGCGCCGGCCCCTCCCGCGGAGCTGCCGGTCGTCGCGCCCCCGGGGCCACCGCCCGAGCTGGCGCTGCAAGCACTGGAGGCGCGGAAGAATGGATCCCGGCGGCGCAAGAAGGATCCTTTGGTGTGGGATGTTTTGCTAGAAAAGGTGGAAAAACATATGACATCATATGAAATCCACAATCCAACATATTGAATTAAGCCATGGACCATCAATATTCATGGTAAATACCATGCCATCCCCAAGTTGCGAGAACCTCGGTCCCTGCGCGGTGCTTCAGACGGTGACCGACCTGCAACTGGTGGAGGCGCCGGTGGAGGCGGGTCGCGCAGCTCCGAGTTTCGGAGCTCCCGGAGGGTGTTGGAACGAAGGTTAGCGCATTTTTGTGTGGTTTGATCACTGATGGGAGCCTGTCGCCTGCATTCGCTTGCCAGGCTCAGGTCCTGTCAGTCGCGAAAATTGCCACAACTCAAGTCCATCACGATCGTTTTCCTCTGAGATGTGGATGTTCATCACCCAGAGCGGTTGAAGAAAACGCTTTTATTTTTTTTTCTCGCCCTTCCCATCATGTACACCAAAAAGGGGTCTTAGTTCTGGTCTCTCAACCTCTGTTGGCACTGGATGTGCCTCGTGGCACTCCGGGCACCGGTCTTACGTTGGTGTCTGTCAAGGTGAGCAGCGAGACGGCGAGTGAGGCGGATCCGGAAGGCTCGGAATCAGGGCTCCGGGCGCTGGACTGGGCGATGTGCTGCAGCGATGTGCTGTTTCCAATGGCCCGTCTCCAAGTGATGTCTGTGGAGGTGGAGACCCAAGATCCCCTTTCATGAGATCGAGTACAAATAGGAACTAATACTCTCAAAAGATCTCAAGTCTGGAGGCGGCAGCTTTTGTTTTGAGAATGGTTCTTTGGGAGGCCCCGACAAGCGGGCGAGTAGTATTCACGGAGCACCAAGAGGTTGTATGTTGGAGATATCTGGGCAAAGTGCAAGTTCACTCGAGGCAAAAACAATCTCACCAAATGATCCGAAGGATTCCGAAGGCATATAACAAGCACCACAGACCCAGCAGATCGTCAATTCTTGTAGTTTGCAAGACATTCTGCATGCATCTAGTAGCTCAAATAGGAAGACCTTAGACCTCGCGCTCGCAGGGGGGGAGACCCTGAAAGGTTCGGGAAACATCGACTGCCCAGTTTCGGGCTCAGATTCCCGGGGTCTACCACCAAGTCTCCATATAGCTTATTGTTTCTAATTCTGTTTCTAATAGCTTCTTGTTACTACTAGTAAGGCACTTGTTACTAGAAGCGATGCACTTGTTCCTAGTAGCTACATTGGGTATGATCAAAACCCACCAAGTCTCCATGGTGCTTTGAGGCGATGCGAGCGAGGAGACCGGCTTATTTCCATGCTCCAGGGCGGGGCCAGTTCATTTGCGTGCGCAATCGCCATTCACCATTTGCTCATGAGTGTTGAAGCACAATGAAACATCCTGCACCACTTGCCTACAAAAAACTATAGACAAGTGTCTTAGTCAGTCTTTTGTGTTACGATTCTTTCGTCGGGATTTTACGAAAGCCAGCCGATAGGCCAGGCTGAAGTTGGCAGTGTGGGGCAGACGCGACTTTGTGTGCCTAATCATAGGAGCCTGCTGGCTGGTGCTTTTAGTTTTTGGTGGAGGCAATTTTTGGATACTTTTGGTATCTTTTGGTCAGTTTGTGATGCAAACGATGCAAGATGGACCTGTTTCAACAAGCTGTGTTCATCATTGATGTCTCTATGCCAGTGCTTCTGCAAGCGAGACTTCTCTATGACGTGAAACGTTTTGGGTTAAACCCTACATGTACAGTTCACCTACAGGGTATAAAAACCCATGACAAACTTATTTGGCTCAAGACATAAACAAGGTGTGTCTGCTGATTTATTGGGTTAAGAGCCTTGGAAGCTCGCGCCATAGTCCAAATCCTTGCGGAAGGGGCAACAGCGCTATCAGTGACGCTTACCGGAGGTGCACTGTTTGCTAGCTGAAAAGCTACTCCAAAAGGTCAGCAAAATTAAGCGTCCAAGGGGTGAAAGAGGTGGCCAGAAAGTCAAAGCTCAGAAAAGCCTTCGGGCGAGGACTGAACGGGGTGAGTATCAACCAAAGAAAGACTTTCCACAAGTACCTCAATACGGTTCTCAACTCCGAGAACTTCCTCATCCTGCAAGCGCTGAAGTAGAGCCGCGGGAACTCCCAAGTAGCTCGGCATCAGGATCTCAAGTGAAGCCCGCCTCAAACGAGCAAGCTTTCACTGAATCCAGGCCCGAACAAGTTGCAGAACCTTTGTCGTCGGCGAGGTTGATCACCAGTAGCCATCGCTCTCCTCATCCAGGTGAACTCTCACGTGACACTCGGGGTGAGCCTTTGAGGCCCAGAGTTGGGCCATCAAATCTGACCAGAGGGCCGCCACCTTCTCGCGTGTTGATCGTGACCGATTTGCACGGTGTCTTGGACTGTGCTGAATTCCTAAAGTACAGTCGTGACGGGAAGCGAGAGGAAACATCTGGTGAGATCCCATTGATCAACAAACAGGCAATTGTCAAGCTCTTGAATCTCGGACATCGCCAAGTGGCAGTTCTTTCTTACATTGGTGCGGACTCATACCGCTTGAGATCCCAGGCAGTGGCATCAATAAGAGATTTGAACCAATTTGTCACAACGCAAGGGTGTTCGAAACAAGTCGGGCTTCACTTTTGCGACAACCCTTCCCAAAAAGCTGGGATTGTGAGCCGGTTGAAAACTGCTGCTTTTGTGAACGACAAGTTGAGGACCTGTCGTGAAACTATTGCTGCATCCCAGGGAACAGACGTCTATTTTGAAGCAGAACATCGCCCAAAAGATCGGAATTTGTATCACGTGAGATCCTTTGCGGAGTTTGCCGACTACATTGAGCAATCCCGCTTCCTTCCGGTTGCAGATTCTCCATCTTGGGCAGAGCAGTTTCCCATCCCTTGATCAAATTGCGTCTTGCAAAAGCTTGGCAGATTTTGATTTCAGTTGGGATAAGTTCTTTGGGTGGTTTTGCGGTTGATGGTTTCATCTTCTAGTCCTGAGTTTTCATTGAGTTCATCTGTTGATGGGGTGCCAGCCATTTTGAGTTCACGGGCTCCTAGTCGCAGTTCATCATCTTCAGGGACCCCCAAAAAGGGAAAGGTTCGTAAGCCTAGTCCTTATCCTTCCACAAAGGGCGCACCAGCGCAAAGCGCGGGCGTCCCCTCTGGGCGGATAGGGAGTGTTGTAGAGGGTCGGCTCAGTTGGAAAGAAATGATGGAACGCAAAGAAGTGCTTGAAATGGGAGATGGGAACCCATCAGCAGGGATGGAAGTTTGTGAGCGTTTGGAAAGCCTGGAGCCTAGTGCAATGCCATCTGGTTCGGGGCTTAGTGAGAGTCCTGGGCAAGGAGCTCAGGATTGCCGGCAAGTTCATCATCACCAAACCTTTCAGAATTTTCAGGATGATCGACAGATCCACCAAACTGTAAACCAGTATGTTGCCCCCCCATCATTGGAACCCTCTGTGATGGCCCAAGCGGCTGAAGCTGTAACGGGGGCTAGAACCGAAGCAGCGCATGCGATTTTGGAAGCAAGAGCCCACGTGCTAGAAAACAATGCGCAATTTCAATCCCAAGTCAACCAACTGAAGGCTGAGCTGACTGCCAGGGATGCTGCCTTAAGTCTGGCTGCTGAAAGAGAGAAGTTTTTGAACTCAAGGTTGGAAGAATGCATGACAGAAATAGATCGATTGAGGAGCGCCCTTGTGAGTCAACCAGGTCAAAATGCTGCGGGAGATTTGACAGTCCAGTTTGAACATAGGATCAAACTAATTGAAGAGGGATTGACATCATTGAAGAACGTGTTTCTCACGTCTTGGAACTCTAGGTTGGAATCCTCAGAGCAAAACATTTCGAGGTTGAACTCTAGATTTGACAAACTTGTTGGAGACATTTTGGAGGACAGGGATATGTTTCAGAACCTTCATGCTGAAGTGCAAACCCTGAAGCAAGACTTTTGGTGGGAACAGGGTGTTGGTGAAACATCTCCTCAAAAAGGGGGTTCCAGACGCCAAACGGAACTACACCCAAAGGAGTTGAGGAGTTTCGTTTGTTTCATGATGCGGAAGGTCATGCAGAGGAGGTCAAAGATCAGGATCAAGCGTCCAACGCTCACAGTAAGGCCAGTGGAAGCGGAGATGATCTTGAATCTGCCATTCTACGTGTTAAGGATTTGCATTACTTCAAGGTACCTACCCTTCCTAGTGATGCAGGTGCTTTCAGGCAATGGAAGAACTCTTTGAGGACTCTACTGATGAGTTATGATCGTTCATCTGATGGATCCCTCATGCGATGGCTTTCCGAAACTATCAATGCCCGATCAGCAACAGAGAAACATGCTCTACAGTCGTCTTCTGGGGATTTTCCACGTTTTGACAGGGTCTTAGCCGCTGCACTATGTAAACCAGAGCATCTTAGATCTCACTTTGGTGTTCGGTTCAACTCATATTTGGAGGAGTGTGAGTTGAATGGTCATGAGGTTCGGGGTCGGGTTATGTTGAACCTGGTTTATCGTGAGTTCGACACTGATCAAAACGCAGGTGCCATCATGACTGCGTTGGAACTGTACAACCTTCCCCCTCCGCAAGACAATGTCGCTTCCCTTCGCCAATGGAGGGACAAGGTGAATTACGTACGCAACCAGATAGGTCCTGCTGATCGTCCAGAACCTAGACTCCTAGCCAAGTGGTTGTATGACCGTGTCAAGAAGCATCCACTCATGCGCAGGCATGTTGACAAGGTGCGCGACGCTCCTCCTGGGTCGGAATGTTTGACTTTCGATTGGTTATGGGGAAAGTTGGAGCAGTGTCTCCATGAGTCTCAGCAGGAAGCCAACGCGCTCAGCATTCAGGAGGCTCTGAGGAAAGGTCCTTCCAAAAAGCCTCATTCAGTTCAGGAATCGTCTGGGTTGCCTGCCTCTAAAGGTGGAAAGGATGGTAAAGGAAAGGGCAAGCCAGGGAAAGGTGACAAGGACGGAAAGGGCAAATCAAAGCAAACTTCAAAGCCGACCACGGCTAAAACCCCCCGAGTTGACTGCAACACAGAAAGCTGAAATGCCTTGCATTTACTTTGCCCAAGGTAAGTGTTTCCGCGAGAAATGCCCGTTCAAACATGATCCCAATGCCAAATCAAAGCCTGCCCCCAAGACTACCAACCCCAAGCCCAAGCCTTCTCCCACCAGACCTGGTATGGTGGCTTTGTTGGCTGCTTCAATCACTGCTGCACTCTTCCGGCTCCATCTCACAACCATTTTTTTGGAATTTGTTGGCGATACAGGTGCTGGGGAATGGCTGGGAAGTTCCAAGGCTTTGCGTCGTCAAGGCGTGCAGGCTGAGGAATTGGCCTCATGGTCGGGAACTTCTAGCTATCCCTTGCGGTTCACGACTGGGGGGGGCCCCCAACCTGCTACTACATCAGTTGGGCTTTGGTCGCAGGAATTTGATAGGATCAACAACATTTATTTGCTGGATGATTGTCCCTTGGTGCTTTCCATAGGTCACTTGGTTCAGACTGCCGGTTTCAGTTTTCATTGGGAGCCCTCACAGCTCCCTTGGCTCCAGAGTCCTGAAGGAGAATGTGTTCAAGCTCATCGCATCGACCATCACGTGCCCATTTTTCGGTTGCAGCGTTCCTTGCAATATGGTCTCCCCACCATGGTTTTTTAATGGGGGGGATCGACGGCGCCACTGACTCACCTGCTCCTCCGGCATCTCTGGAAGCTGTACCTGCGCATCGCGCGGACGCTGAAGGGGGTCCGGATGTGAACGGTAAAGTGGAAGAAGTAAGTCCTCCAGAAGCCGTACCTGCGCATAGCGCGGACGGGAGGGAGGAGGAGGAAGGGCGTGCGGATGATGAAATTTGGGTAGAAAACTTACCTCCCAATCATCTTCTGACCCACCTTCCGAAGAGTCATTTGTGTGACACGTGTCGTCAAGCCAAACTGTATGAGGCGCCTCACAGGCGTCGGGGAAACCAGCGTGAGGTTCTGAGACAGGCAAGAGAGGCTGAGGATCCGACGGCTCCTCTGGAGAGAATTGCAGTGGATTTTGTCATTGCAAGAGACTTGGTGGGGCAAACTGGGGATAAAGTTGCGTTGGTCCTAGTTGACAGGTTTTCGGGTTTGATTGGTGTTTTTCCATCCGATGAGCGGAGTGGGGAAGAAGCAATGAAGGGTCTTCAACATTTCTGTGGAACAAAGGCTCCTGGTATTGTTGAGGTATCATCAGATAGAGAGAGGGGCATCTTGAGAGCAGTTGAAGACTTAGGTTTTGTTTCGGACCCTTCGCCTCCCAATATGGATATCAAAAACTCTATGCGGAATCATCCATTCGAACTTTGAAAGGATCAGCATCATCGCTGTTGCTCCATGCTGGTATGGACCCGGATTTGTGGCCTCTAGCTGTAAAGTACTTTGAGTTCGCATACTCGGTCAACACGATATCACATGCTAGTATTGATCCTCCTGTTACTTGTTTTGAAGCTTTTCACGGGTACCCTTACGAAGGTTACTTGATACCGTTTGGGTCGTTGGTTTGGTTTCGGGAACCGGGTGGGAAAAGTTTTGAACCAAAGGGTCACCCTGCCTTGTATCTTGGAGCTGAGCTCATAAATGGAATGAAATACAAAGGAAACCATCGGGTTTGGCCGTTGGACTACTGCTTGAAAGGTGTTCTGAGGGAATATGTTGTAAGAACTCTTGCGTTTCCAAACGGAAAATGGCAGTTCCCACTGAAAACACCGGAGTCGCCCAAAGAGTCGATTCACGTTCAAGAACTTGAGCCTCCTGCTGACTTGGAGGAAATCCTTCAGGTTGAAGAGGAGAAGGACAGGGATCATCGTGGGAAGTCTGAACCTGGCACCCAAGGTGGCGAGTCCGCACCCAAGCCCAAAGACGATGACCTTGGCCCAAAGAAACGAAATAGAGCAATAACCGTTTTGCGAATCGGAGTCCATGGTCGCACGCGTCATTGCTTAGGATGTAGCGAAGGGACATACTCACACACCAAAGAGTGTAGGGACCGATTCAACAAATTGATCGACTTATGTGAGCCATTAGGCAAGGACAAAGATCACCCGCCAACTGCAGATGGAAGGGAGACGTCCGGCAAAATGGCCTCAGCGTCATGTTCTTCAGAACCTGCGCATGGCGCGGTAAAGGGGGGCGATGCATTGGAGGTGGGTGAGCTAAGTGATGGCGCGGAAAGCTGTGACTATGCGCCTACTTCACGAACAGCGTCACCACTTCCTTCATCAATAGGGGATCCTGATGACTTAGGTGACCCAAACGAATTTGAGCATGGCCACATGTTTGAAGGTACAGGGGCCATGATCGCTAGCGGTAAAAAGATATCAGATGTGATTCACACTTTTGAAAGGGGTTCAGATGTAGTTGCCTCCATCTTCTTTGATGCGCTGGAGAAAGGGGGGGTGAACGAGGAGTCTCTTTCAATGAAACTGGCAAAAGCCATGGCAGCCGCCCCTAAACCAAAGGTCAGGAGACAAAGAGCTGCAAACGCAACTTGTTGGTTTGTTGAGTTTTGCTGTTCAAAAGATAGCGCGCTCAAAGGAATCGCAAACGAACAAGGAATTTCGTACATAGGTCTTTCCAAAGATTTGTGCGATCTTTCGGATCCCAACGACATGAACCAAGTCATGATGTGGGCTCATGAAAGAAAAGACCTGGGGGATTCTATTCATTTATGGGGTTCCCTGCCATGCACCGCCTGGTGCTCGTGGCAACACTTGAACCGACGTGTCCTGGACGCTGGTTTTCAGGATGACTTAGTTAATAGGAGGCAGGAATCAAAATTGTTGGTCAGCAACTTCTCTTCTTTGACAGATGTCGCGCTTGAGAGCGGAGGTTCGAGCACGTTTGAGTGGCCTCGTTGGTGCTCAGGTTGGACTGAGGTAGAGGAACTGCAAGATATGATCACAAAGCACAGCATGATTTCTGCATATCCTTGTGGCTGCGCGTTTGACCTAACCATCCATGGAAAGAAACCTCTCAAACCATGGAGGCTTGTGACAACGAATGAACGCGTTGCCGTTGAAATGAACAACAAGGTTTGCAAACATCCCAAGGGGCACAAACACGACCGTCTTGAAGGGGGCAAACTTTCCTATTTGAGCGGGTTCTACAACCGCCCCATGGCCGTTTGAATTTTGTGTTCTCTCTTCCCTGAGAATTTTTTGAAAAATGTTCCCGCAATGCCTACTGTAATCGCAGGAAACGATGAACATATGAACAAAAAGTGGGAAAGAATTGCGGAGCAGTTGAATTCCGGATCTTGTTTGCAACATGCCATGGGTCTTGTGCATAGGGTCCTGACAAGAAAAGAAATTCAAGATGATCCTGAAGCAATCAAAGCTATCGAGGAGGAAGCCTCAGAGGTCAGGGCAATGGGAGTCTGGGATGACTCGACCGCTTGTGAGGTTGATGAACTCAAGCAGTGGGCTAGAAAGGAGCAGCAGGAGATCCACATTGCTGAAGTGATGGCAATTGGATCAATAAAGAATGATGAGTTGGGACCATCGTTGAGCCAACGCAAGGGAAGGTTGGTTTTCCGAGGTGATGACACCCGAAACCAAGACGGTCTCCCAGCTAAGTTTCGAGAGTTGCATTCACAACCTGCTAGCATCCAGACAATTTCCATTGTAATGTTTTATGGCATGCTCGCAAATTGTTGTGTCTTTATCGCAGACGCCAAAAAGGCCGATCTTCAGGCCCTCCTCCGCACCCCCATTCCTACATGGGTAATATTACCCCGAATGTGCTGGTTGCCAGAATGGAGCACACGATTTAGACGTGTCGCAGTGCGGCTCCGCCGCGCTTTATACGGTCATCCAGAGGCTGGTGATGACTGGTTCATCCATTTGTCCCAAATCATGACGAAGGACCTAGGTTTCGTGGGTGTGGAATCATTTCCATCGCTTTGGTGGAATGAGCAAACGCGAGTCCTCGTTGCAGCCTATGTAGACGACATTGTTTGCTCTGGAGGAGTTTCAGAGGTCCAGAATTTTTGGGAACGTTTGAAAAATAAGGTGGAGGTGGGGGGTGTAACAATCCCTGGAAGATTTCTCGGGAGAGATCACAGGATCACTGAAGATCAACATGGTAAGTGGTTGTTCCTGTCAATGCCCAACTATTGTCAACAATCTGTTGATTTGTACACTCATGCTTCTGGGTGTGCAGTTCTAAAGAAAGTATCAACACCATTTTTGAACGAGTCGGAGTTGAACGCCAATGATTGGGAAGTTTCAGGGGCTCTTGGCGACGAGTCAGCATCTGTCGTGATGAAAATGCTATGGCTTGCTCGGTTGAGCAGACCAGACGTATCCCATGCAGTGACGCGACTTGCATCAGGAATCACTAGATGGAGCATCAATCACGACAAAATGCTTTACCGCCTAGCTTGCTATCTAAATTCCACTATCGAGTATGGTGTTCATTGCTTTGTCAAAGGGAATCCTTCCACCATATCTCTTCACTTGTATACTGATGCAGATTTGGGAGGGGACATATGCACCATGAAGTCACACACAGGGATTTACCTTTGCATTGAATGCCCGGACGGCACTTCCTTCCCAATCTCTTGGACGTCCAGACGGCAACAGTGCGTGTCGAAATCAACAACAGAGTCCGAACTTGTGGCGCTCAATAATGATGGTCTTTTCAACGACGCCATCCCAGTACAAACTGTTCTTAACATGGTTTTTGGTCGGGAAATCCCTGTTACAATCCACGAAGACAACCAGGCGTGCATACGCATTTTGCGCGCAGGGTATAGTGCCCGATTGAAATCCTTAAATCGCACGCATAAACTGTCAATTGCCGCGCTCCATGAAACGATCATGGATCTCGGTTTCCAGCTGAGGTACACCGAGTCAGCTGATCAATTAGCTGATGTATTCACTAAGGTGCTTGCTAAGGTGAAATTCCTTGAGGCACTCGCCCGCCTTCACATCGGACTTCCCTAAACAGTTTCCTTTGTTGGAGGTTCGGGGTTTACCTGCGCATTGCGCGGTCCCTGTGCTAAGGACTGAGGACTCTCGCTCCTTTTTTCCATGCTACCTTGCTGGGTCCTACTTGCTCTCCTTTGTTGATATTGCAATTGACTGGCATGTGGCATGGAGCTTGCGTCGGCCAGAGAGCCAGACCTGCGCATTGCGCGGCAAAAGTGAAGGTTGTCCATAAGTTGGTGGGTGGGCTGGGTCCTTGTAAAGAAACGACCCTTAATTCAGAATGTTTTGACTTTTGATTGGCATCTACCAACGTTTCTTACCCGGCTTGAAAGCCCTGAACTTGATTTTGTCCCTACGGAACCCTGGCTGGGGGGGGTTCCACTGGGACAACGGTGATCTTCGTTTGCCTTGTCAAAGCCGGGGGGGGGGACGTGAAACGTTTTGGGTTAAACCCTACATGTACAGTTCACCTACAGGGTATAAAAACCCATGACAAACTTATTTGGCTCAAGACATAAACAAGGTGTGTCTGCTGATTTATTGCTATGCTACCAAATGGTAGGGCTTCATTAAGATTCTATATTACCTCAGGCTCGAGCGTTGCTGTGAAGGAAGGTGCATTTGTTTTGAGCCACAAAAGGTGTATCCTAAAAGACCGGCGGTGCTGAAATCTACGGCCGGTGTTTGCTTGGTTTGATTCAGGTTCATCAGGATGGGCTCGTTTCAAACAACTTCTGGACCGCCCCCCCTTGCAAGAGCTTCGATTTCCCCTGATCCCCCTCAACCGAGAGAATTACACGTTTTATAAGAAGTTGCACAAAGGACAACATTGGCAACAACCGACATCACTGCAACAAACGATGACACCACAACAAAACTATGTAACTATGTAGTAAAGGCCATAAAGCCCATGTCTGCCATGTCTGCAAATGCACATTTGTGGCACGGGCTGCAGACCAGAAGTAGTGTAGAGAGAGAGAGAGAGGCGATTGGAATATCAACTATGAATCGATTGGACGGGACAGGTCCGCGATACTATTTGTCAGACACCGAATCATTGCATATTTACCTACATTGACGCCTGAAACCACCCTCAATGTATGTAAATCTGCATACATGGACTGTTTTGGATAAAGAAGCGGGACGATGCAATCATCCACAACACGACCCTGTCGTGACATCGCCAGAGTTCCATGTTCTTCCACACCGACTCAATTGCTGGCTGCTGCAGGGTGTGGTCAGAAACCTGGGTCGGACACTCCGTCGATGAACAATTTGCAAGCCTCCTACTGAAACTGAATGGTGTTTTTGCCTTTGGGTTGGTGTTACAGAAACTGCAAGTTTCAACCTGGCAGCATATTTGCAACACCAAGATCTTGCATGCTGTCACCCGCCGGGCGCAGGATGAGAGCGCCTCCAGTGAAGCCTCCAGCGAGTCCGCCAGTGATGCCTCAGCTGGCGCGGGCGCCAGTGATGCCTCAGCTGGCTCGGTCTCGGACGAGGGCTCAGGCTCCGAGGAGGAGATCCGGTGGGTGTGATTTGGTGTCTTTGAAGAGGGAGAACCCCCTGTAACATAGGGTCATGGAGGGGCGGGTGAAGCAGGAAGAGGAGTTCTGAATTGGACTCCCAAGTATAGTACCAGAGGTACGAGAGGCACCTAAGAAACAAGCAGGTGTTGATTGCTATAGATAAACCCCCCTAATTAATCCACCCTGCCTGGATGGTTATGGGGAGTTCTATTTTAATAAACAGTCTATACATTCATGCACTTCCTCACCATGGTTAAGTCGGATGCTGGATCCCATGTTCACGGCCAGGACACCCCGAAAGGCGCTTGGGCTTCCTTGGTGGCTCTCTTTGGCTGGTGAGGCCGCTTTTGTGAACCATTCACTTGAGAGGAGAGGAGAGGGTTCTTGAAGCACTTCAAGACGATATTCTCAGATCAAATTCATGTGAATGATCTGGTACAAGTACTATGACTATATGGATTATCTACTGTATATGGTCTGTTTTGGGTGCCGACTCGGCACCATGACGAGAAGAGACGACGGTCGTCGCATGACGAATCCGAACGTCGGCTCGGTCGGAGTGCCGATCCCCCGCTCACGATGGCATGGAAGTGGGCATGGCCACTGGGAGGAGCATGAACTCCACTATAAACAGGTGAACTCCATGTCCGTGCTAGCGAGTATGTCTGTGTCTATGTATCTCGTTCTTTGTGTGGGAGTTTTGTCGTGATGTCCTGGCAATGATGTGCTTTTCTGACTCTTGAAAAAGAGGACGATTGCACAAGGCTGTTCTAGTGGTTTCTGCAGTGGCTGATTTCCTTAGTTCCCTATAGTTCCCTTCTGGGTGGTTCCAAACAGTCTCTACTCCCTGTTGTGCGAAGGGGACAAGAACCATCCCCCCCTCCCGGGCGAAGCTTCACATCGCCCAGAGGCCGGTGAAAGACGCTGGTGAAGCAATTCGTGCATGTGAAATGGTGGGAACCTGGAAGCAGCATGAAGAGGTGTTAGCTAGAACGATCTTCAGGCTTCATGCATCGTTTTTTCATCAACCAGAAGGAAACAGAGTCTTAGTCCTTTCACGTCCAAGAGTTGTTGAGTTTGCTTCTGCTTTGATCAGAGGATTATAGGAAGCGGTTAGCCCCCAATCCACTTCCTGATTCCCGATATATAGAGAATTGTAGAAATACTCCGGATCAATATGGATCCACCTACCATCACCTACCTTTCTACCAATACCAAACGCACCAGAGAGTTTCATTGTGGGCTGCGTGGCGCTGTCTACAGCGGGTGGAGGAGAAAGGTTTGTGGAACGCTGACAAAACCACGATATCGTCGGAGCGTGTGACCCCGTTTCTGTTCGTTTTCGTTTGTTTCCAAGAGCGATGGCCTCCAACCTAAGAGCGATGGCCTCCAACCCAAGACCACGTTTAGAAAGAAACAGACACTGCCCCCCCCCCGGTGACTGTGCTGTGAAACTGGGCGCATTTTCCCTGCACAGTGTGACCAAGTTGGTGCGTCGGGTTCCTGCGAGTTGGATGTCGAGGGATTCTGCGGTCGAATTCAGCGGATGAATTCCAAAAACGAGATGGGGCCGATCGATGTTTTTGTTTTGCTATCCTTTGTTGCCCGCGGATTCTAGATCCAGATCACAGAAGATCACAGATAAGTTAATTACTCTTTCCTTGTGGTAGCGCTGATGAGGACCCGTCAGGTTCGCTTGAATCATTTAAGCAAGCTACACATACCTGGCATCCGCTTTCTTTTCAAATCTTTTCAATGTAGCTGGAAGCCGTTGGATTTTATATATGGACGAAGGATTTGAGGGTTTTTTCTCAAACAGCTTTTTGCTGAACTGTAAAACCAGGAAAAAAACAACAGATCATGGACTGCCGTGAAACTGATGAGGATTTGCTTCTGAAGTGACTTGTGGATGGGTGGTGACCCACCATGTTCGCCCGACCAGTTCATCGTTCGCCAACGACCGTCAGGTCGGTAGGTCAACCAAGGTATCCTAGTTTTGCTTCAGTACCTTCTGCTGATCCCTGACACCAGCGTAGCTGGTGGCCACAGTGGCGGCTTGCTGCGCAAATCGCGAGCTCGAGATCTCGAGCGCGATCTGGAATACAGCTCGAGTGGTGACGCCCTAGCAAGCGAACAAGGGAAACACAAGGATGATAAAGGAGAATTGGATAGATTTATTCAAGTGGAGTTACTTTACCTGTTTGTTGAACAACTATGGATTGCTAGAATTTTGCTAGAGCATTCCTTTCTAGAACCACCAGTAAAGAATGGCTTGTCAACCCCCCCAGCAAAAACAAGTAAAGCAGACATGTGCAAACATTGTAGATCAGTGATGAACCTCTCCACTCTCCACTCCAACCATTTTCACTATATTATATATGTTCAGAGCCTCCAGTTCCACACTGCAAGAACCATTCTAGACTCATTTAAACAGGTCAACCAGACACAGTCTGTTTTGACTGAAGTCACTTCTTGAACAACCTGAGAGCTCCTGCGGCAGAACATCCAGAGAAGATTTCCGCAAGAGGACTGCCCCTTTGCCTCTCAACACCTATGTCATATTTCTGCCGGACACATAGATCCTTCAGAATTGTTATATAGACTCTAATGTAGACTCTTCAATCCAAAAGACTCCAATGAAGAGGTTGTTCAATCCAAATGCGTGGGGAGTGAAGTTAATCAAGAGTCTAGATATGTCTACATTGTTTGCTTTCTGCCTTTGGAGGACCCAAGCGGGGTTGGCCCCATTTGGCCTATGCTGAGCAGTCCTAAACTTGCTGAGGCACCAGGACATCACCACTTTGGAATGGTTTGGCCGAGGAACAACGGATTCTGATCATTGACAATCCTAATCGGCACACCAACAAGTTGTTGATGAATGAAACCCTTCGATGTGTCTCAGATGTCAACCTCCTGTGCGTCCTGATGGTTTCTTGATGTTTGCCTTTGGTGCAAAAAACACACGTGTTCCAGTTCCATTTCATGCTCCTCGCAGTGCAAGCTGGGCGTCAACCAGGCTGCAAAGATTGGCTCAGAGCTCTTAGTTCCGGCCATGGGCGAGGTTGAGGGTGGACCTCTTCCAAAGAAAGAACAAAGCAAGAAATAAATAAAGAAAGAAAGGACACCAAGCCAGTAAACACTTGAGGTGAAAACATCAAGTAGATTGCAACCCTCTAGTAGACAAAAAAAGAGAACTTTCATGAATCTTCCTCAGTTTCAACCCCCCAGTTGCCTTTGAGATCGTTTGTTTTTCTGCATTTAGATCATATGCCATCCCCGTGTTTACATCCATTGCCATTTGTATCAACCAAAGGACCGGTCGGACCAGTCGGATCGGCAATCCGCTCTACTTCCGCTCAGCGGAGAGGGTTCGCTCGGTCGGAACCCGCTCACTGGGTAACCTGCAACACCTTTTGGGGGGATTGGTTGCTCCACTCAAAACCAACCGGTGGAAGGGTTCGGTTCACGATCTTTCAGGGACTGGAAGTGAATGGAGCCCTTTGCTTTTGGATGCCTTGCGGCACCCTCCGTTGCTGTGACCGGAAGTGAATGTTGATAGCTCAAGAAGCTCGCACTGGCAGTGACAGGTCAGTTGTACGAAGAGCAGTGGCTGACCGTCTGGATTCAGTGCGCTATTCTCATTGATTCTCTAAGTTGATAGGGCATGATAGGGCCTATAGGGGATGATAGTTGATGATAGGGTGGATCTCACAGATCAAGCTGTTTGATGGCTTTTTGACCTACCACTTTTCCCATTTGTTTTCCGATTTTTGAGTAGATGGGAGGCAACCAGAGAGCTGATGGGCTTTGCCCATCGGTGGCGGTACCAGAAAAGACAACATCGACGCAATCTACACACAATCACTGGCGACTCTTGATTAACAAGCTCCCCTTAAGCGCGATGGGTAGAAGAGGTTTTTTCAATCCAATTGGGGGAGGCTATTAGTCAAGAGTCTACATTACATTAGTTCATGGCCTAAACAGTCCATGACCTGAAAAAGCACAAACGGTCCACGCACGGCATATTTTCACTAGACTGGTTTCAGTCAGGGGTCAATGTATGGAGGCATATATATATATGGTACCTGGTACCCCCTCCCAAAAAAGACCTTTCATAAAAACTACTGGTATTTGCAGAGTTTTAGGCATATTTTTGTGTATAAAAATCATCTATCAAAAAAATAAGGTACGTCACAATTAAGAAAAACACATCACATGAAAGGACACACATAGAAAATCACAAGATATCCCCAATGACAAAAAGCAACAAACTAACAAACCAAACAAACAAAAATCACAAAAAACAAACAACAAAAACACAAGAAACAAACAGACAAAACTTTGAGGATAGTTTTTGGTTCAGCCTATCTTTTTTGGTATTCCTTGTGGTGTTTTTGTTTTATTGTTTTGAAAGGCAAAAACAAAAAAGTTTTTATTTGTTTTTTGTTAAACATATTCATGCAAAAGAGCAAACAATCACAGAATGTTTTTTGTTTTTTGATGATTTGGTATCAGTAAAACCAAATATCACATACTAAGAAACCAAAAAACATTGTGTTTTTTGGTTTTTGATAGGATTCTTCAACCATAAGCCCCCAAAAAACAAACAAACACAAGGTGTTTTTTTTTTTTTTTTTCGCTTTCAAAACCAAAAAGGACTAGAAAAATACGAGGAAAACCAACACAAAGTCTCCTCAACCTTTTGCTTTTTGGTGTTGTTTGTGTGTTGGTCCATTGGGCTTTGGTATTCAAAAGTGTAAGTGAAGCAAATGGACTATTAAGCTGAATATGGAGGACGATTACACAAAATTAGTGATGTAGAAGTACATGAAGAAAATGAAGAACAAGAAATCAAACAAAGCTACTACATACTTGATTTAAGGGACACGACAAGGTTAAGAAATGTATTTAGATATAATATATATAACTAATTGCCATTACAGCATGACAACTTCAAAATGAATGAAGCATACTATAGACTAATCAGAAATTGTATTCCAGTTTAGAGTGTTCAAACTGATGCATTTGTCATTCATACCCTTGATTTAGACAAAGCAAGGGAGCTTGTAGAAGTCCACAATGATATAGGAGGATGGAGAGCAGGTAAAAAACACTGAAGATACTATATTACCCACTGTAAATTATGAGATTGTAGAGAATGCACATGTTGAAATCCAAACAGGAAAATAACGGTAATAATGTAGAAGATGATGAACATGACACTGATAACATAATAGAAGAGATTACATCAACTAATCCTATGATGATTAGGGGTGAATTACCGGGCACTGGTAAAAAATTATTTGCGCCAAAACATGATAGAACATGTTATAATTTGATTTTTGTATGTCCTACTAATAAGTTACTTCAAGCTTTTGAAGGTGATGCTTTGACTGTAAATCAATTCTTTGGTATAAACTTTGGTGATGCCGAGTTAGAACCATGTGATTATTCAGATTATGATGTATATAGTAGTTTTTGATGAGTTTATTTTTGTAGTTTGTACACATACTGGAGAATTACATAGTTTGTTGAACAGAACCAGGATAGCAAAATCATCCCGCCGGGCTCGTTTCCGCGCGTGTGGTTGCAGACGTTTGCCAGATCTTCACGTGGTCAACAATGATGAATATCCCCTGTGTCACTGTGTTTCGCATTGATGTGAACGGTTTGTTGCAGCATGTAGTACATGAAAACAATGAAAGAATCGTTGCGATGTTCACATCCAAGTGCTGCGAAACCGTACATCCTCCAGCATCATCATTACAGTCGGTCCGACAACTTATGACCCAGATTCGTCAGAAGATCGTCTTTATTCTGGTGCCAACGCCAACACGGCGAACAAAACTCAAAATCTGGTGAACATCCTGTCCAGATTCATGATTCATGTTGTCACAACGTTGCCTTTAGCCCCCCCACCCAACCCCCCCTTGTGTTTTGTAGGGTCCTAGGTTCCCCTAGGCGTGTCTACGCTATACACGTGTAGCACCTTTTACTTGCAAATATCGTTCGTTCGTATCTTCATGCTTGTAGAGCTTAACTCACTTGTACTTTTGGCTCAAGATTCAGCCCGCATTCACTGTACCACTGCGCGCCATAGAATAGTCAGAGCTCATTCGCCTTCGCTCCCTCGCTGTGCAGACTGTAAGGTTGTAAGCCTGATCCAGGGATACTGTGATAATCACACTGCCACTGCGGGGGATTTGACCCTCACCCACCCCCTCTTCCACAGCGTGTGTGTGTGTGTGTGTGTGTCAACCCCCGTATCCAGGGGCACTGAATTTTCATTATGC
>CAXAMN010022695.1:1629953-1653277 GCA_963970005.1 Durusdinium trenchii | reverse complement strand
TTCCCACCGTGGCAATTGAGTTAACTGAAAACCAATGTCAGAGTGTGTGGGTGGCTTCATAATCTAATGCAAAGGACATGAACATCATTAGGCCCCCCACCCAACCCCCCTCCCCCGAAAATCCCCCCGTGTCCCTATCTCCCATCTTCCAATGCGGTTGTGTTCGTGCGCCTTCAACAAAATAGCCAAAAGCGCAGGGGTTACTAATGACACCGGCAGCACAAAGTATGCATGTCGTCCACACGTACGTTATTATCCCCCCAAAGGACTGTACGAAACATCAGCTTCACTACACGCGCGGCTTTAAGCCCATTGGCAAAATCATAACAGCAGCCGGTGACACAAAACAACCAACACCAGCGCAGGAAATCACCAATATTCAAGATCATTAACAATATATTCAACAATATTCTACTTCTCAAAGAATGTAAACGATCACACACACAGGAGGATAAGGACAAGTTGAGCAACATAAAAAGTGACATTTTGATCACAAACTGCCTATCAAGAATATCATTAAAGGTATTTTCAATACACAACTGATTTAAGTGGCTCAAAGAATAACATAGCATTTTTGAACAATACTTGCAAGAATGTATCAAAGGAAATCCGGAAATTGGAGAACAGGACGGGTGAATATGAAGTACAGACTTCAACATTCAATGCAAATTTTAAATACACAATTGTAAATATTGGAAGTGACAATGTTTTGACATTGAAGAATGTAAAAACACACACATTGTTCAATCAATTCATCTTGACAAAGTCAGAACAACTTATATATATATATTTGCTTCTTGCTCTACTTGTCATTTTGCACAAGGTAGAAGCATTGATGACACTATCACAATTTTTGATTATAACCGTTTTATCGTAAAGACCTATCCCGAGTGGATTTGGACAGCAATAACCAGATGTAGGGACTTAAACAAAGCAACAAGAATCAAATACAACCTTGATGTCAATGATAATCTTAGTGGTCAATGCGTAATGAACTATTTTAGTAGGAAAATTGAAAACTACAGGTTGCAGGACAGGAAAACAAAAGGAAAATACCCAAAAAAAGGATATGTTGATACTCCATGGTTTTTGGATAACATTAAAAACAACAGTGTAACTACTGTGGTTGTGGATTTCATATAGATATGAAAAAGGACAATACTATGTCAAATCTTACAGCCCAAAGAAAGGATAATGAACTAACCCACACTTTGGAAAACATCATACCTTATTGCAAGAGATACAACAGTAGTGATAAATAGCTGAAACCATAACTCAAACCTTGCCCCCTAAAATACTGAAGAGATATTTTTGTTGTAAAAAACATGTTTCACAGATGTGGGTTGAATGAGGGTAACCTTGCCCAGTTTTTTCCAATGAATGCATCCATGGCCAAGGTGTTGTTTTTTTTTTGGGGGCTAGCATGTATATATAATATATACATGTATAATAACTAAATTATGTTATTTTTTCCGTACGTACACGGATTGTTCACCTTACAGAGTAGATCCGACACTGACAGGGCGGGCGACATGGTTTCATGCCTCGTGCGGCGCGATAGCGTGCTACTGGCGCGACGCATGACAGCATCCGAGCGGCTTAATGCTTGAGAAGGCGGTGTGAGTTGGGTGGGCGGCTTGTGAGGTTGGATGGATCAAACCTGATTGAATCTCCCTCCGTATTTGCCTCGCTGAATGTGCAAATGAATTGAAACAATAGGAAAATAGTAGCAACAGCAATAAAGTAATCATAAGAAGGACTTGTAGGATGTACATCTTCATCTTCGCCCTGAGGTTTCCTTGGAGATGATCTGACTCACTACCCCACGGTTTTTGGGCCTTGCCGGCTGCTAGTCAGTGCTGATCTTTCCCTTTCAGTTCAGCCTTTTGCAGCCACCGTGGTGGTGGAACTTTCAAAAGCCAGCCCAATAGTTTTTTTTAGATTTCAAGTTTGCAGATCGCCAAGCTCTTGACCTCTTGAGAGGCCCAGCTGTTGGCAGTAACAGGAATAGGATATTTTTCTTCCACGTTACTCATCTTGCGCTCGTGGATCATCCGGTTGGATCATCTATAGTCAAAGCACAACGATCTATATTGCCAGTGGAACCAAAAAGGTCCTGTTTTTGGAATCCAGCATGCCAAGTGCTTTCATCATCGAAACACCTCTTCCATTTATGACTGATTCCTACACTCCCTTTAGTCCCCTTGCAAGAAGGATCAATTGTATATAGGAGGCTTCTCCCTTGTCTCATCGAGCGGCCTGTGTGGCCGCCCTTATCTGTGCGGCGATGTCTGAACGGCTCAAGATGCTAGACGCCTTTGCAGCTCGGCGGCTTTTGTGTACGGGCAACACGGACTCCACAATGGTGAAAGGTGATATCAACATCACTTACCGGTCGGAAACAGTGGTTGACCTCTTTTATAAGAGACCTTTTCAGAAGAGCCTTTGGGAAGAGATGGAAGGCAAAACAGAAATAAGGATTTCCAGGTGGGGTATTGAAGGACATGATATGCCATTGTATAATATTATATATAGGTATTGGACCTCTACTGCAATTGGTCGTTTCGTGTGATGAAACCCACTTCCAACCCCACTTCAGGTCAGACCCGGTTGCCAGCCTAAAGAGATTCGACTCGTTGAAAAACGGTCAACATCTCCGGACCGTCTTTTGAACCATCGGGGCCGTTGGAACCATCGCCCGATGTCCGATATCGGAAGGGACACTGGTCATTTGCAGGTGGGATAGGTGAAGCGCTGGGGAGTCGGGGAGGCGGAGGGGCGGGCGAGCTACTGAGTAGACGACCATAACCTGGAAGGCTGGACGGTCTGGTTGGACCCAGGTTGAACGACGTCATGGCACCTCCAACCAGACCATGGTTTTGGTTGACATCCCGAACATAGAGGAATCGGTTCATTCTCAGCGGGTCAACTGGGGTTTTGACCCATAGCCATGTCATGTGTGGCATGTGTGTCAATTGTGAATTCATGCTGACAAAATCAAGGTGGGTGAGGGTGTGCTGCCCAAGCAAGAGCCCTGGCCAGTCTTCAAGAAGGACAGCCGCGGGTGGTGGTTGGGATTCTCGGTTGGTTGCAGAGATATAGTGTTCTGCCAGTGGGTAGGGGCAGGTAGATGGTGATATACATTGTCTATCTATATATAAATATGTATAGATATGTGTGTAGAAGAGACACGATCTTCAAGGAACATGTCAGAAGCATTACTTTTACTGTACAATATTTGCTCATTGCACGTACCAGCCTCCTCAAGAGAAGGATTTGAAACTGTTCTTAGTCCCAAAGCCAGCAGAGGAGCGCATGTGTCTTTTTTTGAAGGTTTAGCTTAAAGTCAGAGGCACGTATAGTTGTACCGGAATTTCGGAATTTCATGGAATTTCTAGTACGGGAATAAAGCAATACTGATATGGTCAGATGTACTAAACACCTCAAAATGTACGCAGAGTCTGGGATACTTGAAGTTGAGAACACCTGGACCTCCAGGCAACGGCCAACGGCACAGAGGTTGTTGGCTGTTTGCATGATACCAAGCACCGAACTCAGGATAATCTGCCGGTGCTTAAGAACCCATCATCGTTTCACTTAAGAACCCAAGATCTGTAGGACCCTTAGGACCAAAGATTTGGAAAGCTCCTGTGGGGAACAGTGGGAACAAAGGATGTGCATTCACCCAATGTGGAACTCGATGTTTTCATGCAACGATTTGAAGCAAAACAGGTCAACCTCAACCTTTCGCGAGACACGGGTCCACAGGTCCACAGGTCCAACGCACGACATGGACCGATGACCTTCCCAAGCGGCGGTTCGTTGAAGTGACGTTTAACAAGGTTGCTTTGCAGATGATGGCAGATGTCTATGATTTAGCTCTCAGGAGTCTGGGATCTTGTGGGTCTGCCCTTGGCCTGCCCTGGCTGTTCATCATCGAAGCAGACAGTATACATCAGTATACGATCTTTTTTCAATCATCTCGTTGATGGAAGTTGAAGAGCAATCACGTTGCCCCCCATCCAAGTATATCATCTGTATCGGTATACTCCCGTCATGCTGCTCTGCATTTTGCAGCCAGTTTAGGGCCAGGGCAGCGTAGAAAGGACCCCAAAAGAACGGTGTTTTTTCCCATCTCTAACTACGCTCGTGACCAGTCTCCTCCTGACCGAAGGAACTCTCTGGTGACTTCCGACCCCCCGAAGAAGGTCGGTGCTGTTCTTTCCCACGACCGATGGGACTGACATATATGATCAGTTGGGATGGTTTTGGGGGGTTGTTTTGTATGGCATATGGCAGTCCCATCGGTCGTGTCTGCGGTTCTTTAATTTTCATGCTTCTCGTGCTTGGCCAGGAGCAAAGCGCCGTTCCCATCCCCATCACCGACTATGCCCTGGCGGGCATCTCTTGTGCTGCGGTTCAGTCCCGCCTTATTGGAGGCTCGGGTCAGGTCTGGTCCGGGAGAACCGTTGGTGTAGGGTCCAACTGTTTGGAGCATCCATATTGTATCCATATATAATTATATAAGTACATACTGTTGTTATATGCAAATGTACCTACCAGGTAACAACAAAACTCTTATCCAAGTGTCAACATCCACTTGCCAGATAATCACCATGCATACCCTTCTTTCACTTTCAGTACTTGGACGTGGACTTTCTGGTCACCTCGTTTCGGCAGCCGGCAAAGTGTCCAGGTCCTGGTCCTGATGCTCCCGAAGAGCCCAAAGTTCGTTTGGCACGCGTGGGCTATGTGACGCAGAATACGCAGAGAAGGCAGGGCTGGGAACGGAGCAATCACCATTCATGCATGTTCATCCTGTTTTGTAGACTGTTTCATAGACTTGCGCCGTGTCAACGTTGCAGGCATCCACTGTTGTTGCTCTTAGACTCTTTCGTTATGTGCTGTCATTGGTTGTTCAGTATTTGTTGAAATGCCTGAGACATGCAGACAAACAATACGTTCTTCTGTCCTCCATGCAACCAACCTGTGGGGCAAGCCGAATTGTCAAGTGGGTGTTTGGTTGAGCCAGCAGAGAGAAGTTGTTCTCGGTGTGGTAGAATCAACAAGTCCTGCAGATGTTCTCTTTGATCCTCTGCTGCATGGCTCAGTGTTGAGCCTTTCGCCGGCTGCGACTGATCACCCAGCGACTGAGACAAAAAGAAGGACGACAACAAGACCAACAACGGAGAACAAGGTCATGTTCAAACCTCGTAGCTAGTTTCAGCCTGGCATCCGAGAAAAAAACAAGCAGAGTCGCAACAGCTTTGACATCGTGTGGGGAAGTGCCTGTGCAGTGTACGCTGCAAATGTATTGCAATTGTAAACATATTGTAAACAAGTAGTAATGCTATGTCCTGCCGTTTGTTGTTCTCCCATGTTTCAATCTAGAGTTGCTCCATCCACGCTTTAAAGATGGTTCCGAGTAGCGAGCGCAGCAGCAGAAGCTAACCTCAAAGAATCAGTTCTTGTTATGTTGGCAGGGCCGTTATTCAATGTAATTATAATCAATAATCTTATGTTGTATTGTTTCTTTTGCTTTAAATTATCAATGTAATTCAATGTATTCTTCTGTTATTATAATCAATCAGGATCAGCCGGATCAGCCTTTAGATGTTTTTCCTAAAGAACGAGGGGGTTCTCTTTCCTTCCGTGATCGCAACGGAAGACCTGGCAGGTCTGCATGGCATGCTGATGGGCCAAACCCTTTGCTGCGACCTGACAGTTCAAGCAGGTCCGAGTCTAAGGGCCTGGACGTCTCACAGCCGCCCTGGACGTCTCACAGCTCTCAAGGTTGAAACAGCCTATCCAGGGCCGCAGGGCCCATCCAGGACCTAGTCCAGACAAGTACTTGCAGCAACGATGTTCCAGACATGCAGGTTTGGGGGGTATCCATCCTTTGCATTTGCATGGTTACACCGCCTTACGGAAGTCTGGCTTCCTTCCAGAACTCGACTTTTTTTCTACTGTTTTGATGACATTAGGAGGTGAAGATCACAGATCCACAGACATTTCTACTAAGTTCGGTCTGTTGTTGGTCCGTAGGAATCTAGATCAGGCATGCTTGCTACTAAGAATCCTTGCCCTACTAGCCCATGACAACTGCTTTTGGTGTTTATCTTCGGATAGGCTGGCATCCGAACGTCGGGACGGAGAGATCCGTGCCCAACTACGGAGGCAGGCATTTGGAGGTCATCCGGGCATGTTCGGTTGAGATCGCCCTGGATTGATGCATATTGACGCGCCACTTCCGGGAGAAGCGACAGCTTCCTAGAGCTGCGGTGTCGCATGTTGAAGAAAAAGGAGTCGCAGAGTGCTCAGCTGCGTCGTTCCGGTGGTTCACGAGGCTAGAGACAACTTCAAACGACCTTTTTTCCTTTCGGTGGAAAGACATGGCCGAGGAAAACGGTGTCGACGGTTTTCGGGTATAGTTGATTCAACTTCGATCATTTAATTGCCAATATTATGTGTTGCATGGCTGAAGGTAGATGTTCATTCTGTTTCACGGTGGGCTGGATGTCGGGTGGCCGCAAGACGGCTAATATACTGGATCTCGACCGACAGCACCATGTTGCTAAAATGGAAGCGTGACCATCAGCCCTCGCATTTCATCATGACAGATACACACTATATATACTCATGGCCCTCATGGCGGAAGTTAGGATGCCAGTGATTCACTGGGACTACAGGAATTCAATACCTGGTTGTCCCCTTGACACCAGCTGCAAAGGGATTGGCAACTCTCTTTTTTTGACGTCCATCATGGTGGTGGAGCTTGCCAAGAATTCATTGTGAGTGCAACATGCCACAATATCCTTGCCGAAGATTCCATTAAGAAGGATGACGAGACACATACATGTTGGAGATCTTTAGTGCCAGGAGCATCCAAAACTATACATTTGTGAAACTTCCATCAAATCCGCAACACCAGACGTTAGGAAGGAAGGAGCTCGTTTCGTTCCGAACACATCGGCGTCTCGCGAGACCGATGCTCCGCCCCTACGCAGGTCACCGACCGATACCTCGAGAGGGTCGAGAAGATGAGAGGCCTGGAGAGGGCGGGGCGTCGGGCGTCAGCGATGTTTTGAGCACCTAGGGTGTCGCTTGCGTCCGTTTGTTTGCGCGTCAGCTACATTTCCAGGGTGAAGAGCATGGTTCAACCACCTGTTTGTTTTATAGTAATGGCCTAGTAGGGCCTAGCACTTAGAATATTGAGTCATTCATTCTTAATTCCAAATGATTCACTGAAAAGTCCCGGGAGCATTTATTCATATTTATTCTAACCGTGCTGCAGAAAGAATTACCGTTAGCAGATAGAATAGCTTCGGATATGTACACGGGAGCATGGGAACAGCAAGGAAAAGAGTGTGTGACCTTGTGATTTTGACTTGAACTGCTCAGCATAATATAGAATATGGTGGCATATATTTATTCGAACTACTGTAACTGCTTTGGCTTCTCACCCCGTGACCTCAAAATAAGGGTATTCTAATTGCATACTCATTAAAAACGAATATTCTATGTGCTGAGCCGTTACTATACCATTGGTTTTGCGTATTTTTTATGGCACGGTGAGTCGGAAGTCAAATTGAGTCTTCCAGGTTTGCAACTTGCATGCAACATCCAAAAGGGGAATTGGACTGCCTCCGGATTATGGCAGAGTGCTTGGTGTTCAGCGGTGATTTGGTCAGTCTCAGTGGAAGAGCAGATCTTTGTGAGTCCAACTTTGGATGGAAAAACACAGATACCCCAAACAAAAAAACAAATAACATAAACGGATGATTTGATGATGATTTGATGCATGTTTTGGTGGCTGGTTTTGCCAGAATGCATGAACACCCCGAGGCATTTTTTTGGGGTTCGGTTTCCGCGACTGGATTTGGTCCGTGTTTGGGCGAACCCTTTTCGGCTCAGACAGAGAGGCCGATGGCACAGATCATTTGTCAGGATCAGGTTTGCTGCAGGAGATTAGAGTTCAAAGCAGAGAACAAACTCATCATATCTCATCATGTTGTTCAAGACTTGCTTTCTGTGAACAATTTATATTTGCTCCATCCTGCTGGGTGAAGCACTTCTATCGGACCCCAACGACCCTTCCGGGGGGTCGTTGGCTGAGCATCGCGGCTCCGCAGAGACGGACCGGCCGCTCGGCGAGTCGGGTGAAGAAGAGGCTCCGCATGAGGCGGTTCCGAGCTCCCCTGGATTTGAAGGGAAACAGACAGCGGCCTGGGCCCAAGGAGACGAGCTGAAGTGGTGCATTTCTGTAAAGGTGGGTCCTGCACACAGGTGGGATTGGTTCATTTTGCTCGGTGGTGGCCAGGGTTTTGGGGGTTGCCATAGGAGTTGAACTGCAGGGGTTGTCGTTTCCCTCCATTTCTCTCCTACTAGGCTTCTAAGATTCTATGTGTTCTTGTTCTTGTGGCTAGGTTCTAGTGGGCCCCCTCTTGACACCAGGCAACATCACCATCTATGATGTGAAGAAGTATGGCACTGCGCCTCGTTTGAGACTGGGCGATGCCGTTCGGGCGCTGTGCCTCGTTCGGTGGTTTCTAGGTGTGAAACGAATCCGAAGGATTAAAAATAGACCATTGTCCCTCTTTAAGACCAGATACTTAGGTGCTCATGAGGCATGGACGCATGTGGAAGCTTTGAAGTGATCCTCTTTGTTGGCTGAAGGGTATGGCAAAGGTCAATGGGTCAACACAGATTCAGCAGACCTGTACCGATCCGAGATTCTAGGTGTATCGATACCAACTAATTGTGGAATCACATTTATTTCACCAAACATCTAATGACATTGATGCATTTCATTACATTTTCCATCATTTTCCCAAAACTCTGGGTCTCTGATTCAAGTGCATTGTATTCACATGAATACTTCCAGATCTTTTTTTTTTCCTCCTTTGGATGTGCCTCGGACGCCTAGGACGATGCTTTCAGTCGTGAAACCGGCCCGCAGGCTTACGGTTTCGGCCCTGAGTTTGGACCCCAAAGAAAGACCTCTCATGGTCCGAAGTCTCTCCATGTGGCGCCTCCTCCGCTCGGGTGCTTTCTTGGGCGCGCTGGTCTGCTCCGAAGGGCGTGCGGAAGGTCCCGCGACGACCGCGACGACCGCGACGGTCGGAGAGGAAGGTCCATGGGAAGACGAGTGCTTGGATGCTCAATGCGCGGTGAAGATGCTGCAACTTCATGCTGCAGCGAGTGAGCAAGAATTGGAGGCCGGACTGAGAGTCAGGCTTAGGTCGGACCTGCTTGTTGAACGGAGGTTTGGCTTTGGGGACTTAGCTTGGACATGTCTTGCCGGCCTCATCTTCTTAGGTTGAAGAAAAGGATGTTCGCATTAGCAGCATTATGCAGCATGTTAACCCACAGGGAACTTTGAAGGAAACGTCTTAGCTGCTACGTGAAACATGTTGCCACCGCACTTCAGGCAAAAAGATGGTGGCATTCCTGGTGGACCCACTTCTCCAAGACAAGTTCTATTAAGCTCAAACCACTTGGCCTCTCACAATCCACAGGTCATTCTCACCCGAGATCCAAGCCTGATCGAGGGATGATTGGGGCCACTGCTCGTGGTGTTCTTCTTGCATCCCCTAACCATCAAACTGGAGGGTCCAGTCAACCCTGCACTGCTAGTTGCACTCAAGAGCTTCACCATCGGTCTTAGATTCGTAGGGTAGTGTGTGTGTATTTGTAATGTTGAAACGCAAGGGCTACTGGTCAAGCTTTGAGCAACTTGGTGCTTGGATTCTTAGAGTTATGAATCACTCAGAGTGACTCACTGACAGCTGGACCCTGCAGAGCCTGGAGGTGTTGAATGGCACTAGCTGTCGAAACTTCATTCTTACCGGTCTCTTGGAGAAGCGTTCGGAAAAAGGTGGGATGTCCTTCTTAGCTATGACCGCAAGGTCAAGCTTTAATGTATGATATGGATGGAACGGCAGGGTGTGCTTTTCCATTCAACATGAAAGTGGAGAAAACTAGACAGAGTACATAGATGGCTTGATTTCACATGGGACTCTGATTGCAGCATGTGTTTCTCGGATTGCTTCGAGTTTGCAACGTTTTTTCGTTCACCCGGCACAGTCTCAGGGAATGCCATGTTAGTTGTCAGGCCAGGGCCCTGCAACCCCAAACACCAAAAAGGATCAGGTGACGCAGCTACAGTGAGGTTTGAACTTTAAAGAACTATGATCAAAAGCTGACTGTGCATCCCATTCGCAGTGCAGGGTAGAAAACATGGACAGCTCGCCCCGGATCTGACTGAGGTAAGGTGCAAATGGTCCACTACCGGAACTGGGCGGTCGGACGTGCAAAGGCTCACAACGTCAGGGGCTGGGTCGCCAATGGAGGAGACAAAAGTCCCTCGTCCGATCGCGGAGCAAATAGCACGGGCTTTGGTTGGAATTCTTTTTTTGCCAGAGAGTTTTTTTTTTGTGTTTGTGGTGTTTAATTACTTTTAGAGTCTAGCCTACTGCCTACTTGAACTTACCTTCTTTTCCTTTGCGGAACAACCACCCTGTGTCCGTGCCCCTTATTGTCAATGTCATCCTGCGGCGTGCTGACTTTGTTAGCCGGTTCAAGGAACGTTGGACTTCAACGTTCCATTACTAGCACCACCTCTTGACTATACCAAACCTCCTGTGAGGCGATTCACCGGAATTCTCATTCTCATTCCTTCTCCATGTTCCACCCATGAACCTTACTCCAGTGAGGTTATGATGGTTCTCATTCTCCATGTCCCACCTGCGGCTGTGTCTTGGGCCACGTCGAGGGTTCAGCGGACGCTGTTGGAGCCTTCGTGAGAGAGATGTGTCGAGGAGGGCCACCGCACTCCCATGCAACTGGGAGATTTTGAAAATCATTGCTTTGTGCGTGTTTCTTCTTTTACTTTCACGTGTTTCCTTGGAACTGTTGAATCTTTTGGAGGGCGAGGCACATTGCCTCGGGATCACTCTGGGATCATGATCATCTGAGCTTCTCCAAGGGATTCCAGTTGATCTCAATCCGAATTAATGCCCTTTGATGCCACCCAGGTGGCCTCATGCAAAGTTGAAGAGGCCAGCTGCTTCGGATGTGGCCCCTTCTACAAGGAGTACCACTTTTGCAAAACCTGGACGGTCTCGCACTGCAAAAGTCGATGTTGATGCCTGCGCGGCCACATGCTGCCTGAGCGGCAATGATGTGACCCACATCGGAATAAATGATAACATTCGACTAAACTGAATGATTCATGGCGCAAGAAACCACCAGAAAATATGTTATTATATTATATAGATCATTGTTGGCACATGAAATGGTTTTCTGGTTGCCGTGACCAGCAGAGGTTTCTCTCGACATCGATGGAAAAGATGTGCCAGGGACAGGCGGTCACGGGCATGGGCAGCTTTCCATGCTCCGCTGGGCCCAGTGGGTACAAGTGAACATGGAGGTGGTGCAAAAACCTAGTGACCCGCTACAGTTGGTCCACATTTTTGTTTCCCTTTTACAGGCGGGTTTGGATGATGCGGGTTTCTCCGTTTCTGAATGGTGTGGCCATATCTTGAGCTTTGGGGAACACTTCCCTAAAGGTTCCAACGACAATGTAGTTAGACTCCCCTGGCACCCACCCCAACCCACCCCAAACACCACACTTGAAATGGAGGCAGAAGAAGGAGCCCGACTCTTGAGCTTTGGAACCTGGTTTGATCTTCGGAGCATTTTGTGGATTCAGCTGAGCCTTTGGTGCCAGGCAACCAGACACACCAAATGCGTGCCTAAAAGCTGAATAGATGAATAGATCGGCGGTGCAGATATAATTAGAGAGAAGTCAATGAAGTCTGAGGCCTCCCTTGGTTTTCTGAGTGTTCCGTTGTTGTTCATCTTATTCTTTGGATCTTTTCTTGGAGAAACTCCAGGAGATGATGAGGTCTTTACGGGGTGCCTCCGTGGTTGCTTCCGCTGGTGACGGACACACACACACATCTTTTTGGTAGAACGACTCCAGGCATCCTGTTCTATGGGAACATGACATGACTCACTCGCAAGAGCATGTAAAGAGCATGTGTCTCTTTCCATGATGCAGCCAGATTCCCCATGTCAATCCTAGATGTCAACGCCTCAAACTGGTGCTGGGATCTCACGGTCCTGCGAGTCACGACTGAGGATTCACGGTCTCCGAGTCGTGCCACGAGTTGTTGCCTGATGTTTAAGCGGTTTTTTAGGCGGTTAAAGCTGAACTCTTGGACCCAGTCAAAGATCATTCTGTTCTTTGTGCATAGGTCAAGTCGAGCCCTGACCCGCCATTTTGTTTCTTTCTGCGAGTACTTGTACCGCCGGTGGGTCAACCAAGGTATTGACCCACAACCATGATCGTTGTATGATCTATGGCTCTGTCCCAAATACGTTTGGTGTGGCACTCTCAGCTCAGGTGCTCAGCGACTGCATGAGGTTCCGATCTTGAGAACCTGTACAGGATGCCGAAGAAATCCATGTGGACATCCAATCACTGCAAGGGTCGGTCTAAAGGTTGTCATAATGTTTTGATGATGCTTGGTTCCTATGAAACATAATCAATCATCACCTTTTGCAGTGATTTGGATCTATACCCAATGTAGCAGCCTTGCATTGGCGGCTTTCCCATGATGAGCCAAACTGTTTCAACAGCCAATTGACATTTGCAGTGGCACTGCCCTTTCATTCATTGGTCAAGATCGTGTATTTCATAATGCAACAATAGTGACATCACTCTGGCAGGAGGCAACCGGGGCATGCTTCGGGGCATGTTCAGGACAACTGCAGCGGAACAACACATAGATCATAGTAATATTATTGTCATTTATTGTGTATTATAAGCTTTGCGCTTTTAAGTAACTACAATTCACACACACTTTGCACAGCATGCTTGCAATCAGAATGGCTACGTCAATTGCATGTTTCCGTGGGCCATAGTTCTAAATCAAGCAGAAGGGGGGCAGGAGCGACCTGCCTCCATGTGGCTGCACTGTTTTTCATTGGAATCACACCGATTTGGTTTCTCCATCGCGATTCTGCTCACCATCTGGGCGATGGTGTTTTTCTCTCGTGAAATCCAACGAGACGAGCCTTGTGGCGAGCCTTGCGTGAAATGGACTTGTGTGGCAAGAGATTGAAGAGATTCGGTGAGTGCGTGGATTCCAAAGTGCTAATCCTTTTTTAGCAGGCTACAGGGGACAGGTCATTGTGACAAGGATCTGAAGATGGGATCTAAATATATCTATAAATACAACTTTACAACTTGGTAACTTCGCAGCCTGCCAGAGGCCTACAGCCTCGCGCCCCACCTCGCGGCCCGCCTCACGGCCCGCCAGCGGCGTCCCACGCGACGCACACTCCCGCGACGCCTCGCGGGACGCGTCGCGCGCGTCGCGGCGCCCGGGGCGCGCGGCAGCGGAGAGACGGCACCCGCTGGCGCGGTGTCTGAGCCGCCCGCGGCCAAGCTCTGTCTGGGGAGCCTGGAGGGTCGAAAAGGAGGCTGGTGGGAGATGGTGGCAGAGGGGATGTCTCCATCCTCATTCATTGCATGATGTGGGACTGAGAACTTGAGAATATTACTTGAAGGGAGATATGATTCTTTGAGGAGAACCCAAAGAATTGCATGTTCACTCATACAGCTACTGCGACTCTTTTGAGTCCCACACGCCAAAAAAACACATGCTATGATGCCGAAGTTACGCACTTACAAGGTCGTGTTACGAACACGGAGGAGATCAACGAAAACTCTCCGATGGCCGCCTCGCCCATCCATCTGAAATCCATCCGGTCCTCCGGTCCTCTGAGTCCTCCGGTCTCTGCCGCTGTTCGCCCCCAGGCCGCACCTTCCAAGGCCGTCTTTGACGCCGCGGCGCTCCGCGAGGCGTGAAGATCCCCACAGGAACCGGTGCGTGTGAACAAGAGCATGGAAGCTTCTTAACTGGTGATTGATTGGGAGCAGTTCGTGAAAACACGAACGTGAAGCGGGTGGAAAAGGAAAGGCTAAAGGAAGGCCTTCTATATGGTGACGTATATACTTTTTAGATGGTCTTCCAACATGTCCAGCGTTTTCGACCCTTTGGTCGACCGTTTTTTCATCGTCACCTGTCTGCAGGCGGCGCAACGACGTCTGCAACGCTTGGCCGAACGCATCGACGCCCACGGAGCCAGCCCTTCCGGTGGAGCGTCGCCGACGGAGGTGGGGTGTGTGCGCCGTTCAGTGTGGGTAGACCTTCGAGGTCAGGGTGGACCGTTGTGAACATGGTGTAGCAAGCAAGATATTAAATGCCTAGCTGCAGCAAGGGACTGCACGAAACCCCTGGCACTTGGCTCCAGGAATGCAGGAGCTGCGCTGGGCTTGAGCGACCTGTTCTAAAGTTGTAGAACCACACCCAAAGGAGAAACAACGCCACCCTCTTTGTAGTCGGGTGATGTGTGCGACACTTTGAGTTTTGGAGCAAGGATGGATGGTCCAATCACCGATTTATAGAGTGGTGCAACAGGTCATCCTTATAAAGATTATAAAGGTGTGCCGGTTTTGGGAGGGAGTGAGCAAACCGCAGGTGGCAAAAGGTGGGGGAGTTTTTTTGAGTGTGGTGTTTTTGCTGCGGCGGGATGGATCCAATATTTCACCCTATAGTCTTTCAAGGATCCCTGAGATCCCAGAGTTGTATGAGCAATGCCTCAGGTATTGGGAGTTAAAGTGGTCCGACGATGGCCACCAACCTACTAGCAACTGATAGGTATTTCTATTCCATGCTTTTCCGGTTGGGAGATGCATGAGCTGGAGGTTCTTTAGGGCGTTTTGATGGTGAGATTGCTGACACCATGGTTGGCTGATACAAGTGGCTGACTTGGAGGATGGCTTTGGACTAAGCCAGGAAGAGCATTTTGCGCTCAAAGGGTTACATAGAAAGAGATATGAAGAGGAGCTTCGAACATCTAAAGGATTTTTTGCAATGCTTGTTTTGGTACACTGGATTCTCTCACCCCACCCAGAAGCCGACTGCGGAAGGGTGGGCTCCCGGCGTTTCCACACCCGGTGGAGTCTCCAGTGCTGTAGAGTCTACAGCGATATTCTACAAACAATTATATATATAAATATATATATTTTTACTGTTCATGATCTACTTGTTTCTGCAATCGCCCTGGCAGATTTCCCAGACCAGTTTCCAGAATTGCGTGGCCGTGGACCGACGATGAAGATTGGGTGATCACCAAACTCCATGTCCCAACCCATCACCATCTCATTTTTTGGCTGGCAAGAGACCTCATACTTCACAATCTCTGATCCCTTTTCTTCTAAGATCTGTGCAAGAATGGTTCAGCTGATTGGCAGCAGAACTTTGTTCTGTTGTCTATCTAGGAAACCGTAGTTGTGGTGAAAACATGCAAACACAATGTGCTTAGAATCATGACGGGATGTGCAATGCTCCATCCTTGGCAGGTGCGTAAAGAGTTGGTAGATGCTTTGCTCCATCTTCGCGTCAGCGCCCCATGTGGCAATGGGAGACAGCTGGAGGATGGCACGGCGGACCATTTGCAGTGGACGATTCAATCAGATGAATATACCATGATTGGGGTGTATGATGGTGTATGTGTTACTTTTTTCCAAGATTTTTTTTGTGGCCACAGCCAACAAATCGACAGAACCATTTACTGGAGCATGCAAGTTCTTCTCAGCGGCCCCATCCATCCGTCCGTCTTCGTCCCACCGTCGAGTTCGATTTTCGGCGACCGGAAGGACCCAAACCGTCGACCCGGTGATGCCATGGTGGTTTTGGGGTCCACCATGTGTTTTGACTGAATATGCCACCTAGAAATATGCGCACCTAGACATATGCGAAATGTCACATAGATATTGCTTGCAACCCAAACTCGGAGATGCTACCCATTGCTTGCATGAAACGTCAACTTCCCACAGTCATTAAAAGAACGTTCATCACTTCCCACAGTCATGACAACAAACCACCTGTGATTCTGCAGGTCTTTTCAGGTCAGGTTGTGGTTGTTGTGGTTGTTGTGGTTGTTGTGGTTGTTGTGGTTGTGGTGGTTGTGGTGGTTGTGGTGGTTGTGGTGGTTGTAGTGGTTGTGGTGGTTGTGGTTGTGGTGGTGGTGGTGGTGGTTGTGGTTGTGGTTGCGGTTGCGGTTGCGGTTGCGGTTGGTGTTGTTGTTGTTGTTGTTGTTTCTCTTGAATTGCAGAGAGACCTGTTGGAGAATAGTTTTTGACGGGTCGTTGGTCATAGTATGTCCTTCCTTGTGTAATCCTCCCGACTCGTCACCGTCTGGGTCGTCCAAGTCCTTTGGCTCGGAGCGTTGAGGCGGTGTCCCTGGAACTGGTGGAGGCCTTCGAGCGTTGGCGCATCAGCGGGAGCCGCGGAGGTTCGGGGCCCTCAGGGAGGGAGGTTTGCTGGAAAGGTTGGAAGGGATATCCGTTGGGGCTCTTGGCTTAAATCTCTAAGTGGTTTACAAAGGGATTGGCCAAAAACAGCCGGGATTTGAGCCAAGATTTCTGAAGGTATATTATACGGTATATTGCTTTGGGATTCAAAAGAAAAGAAGGTGAGTGACATCGCAGGGCCCAAATAGGAGAAGGACCGTGCGCGGTCGAATTGGTCACGGATGGGGGAAGTCTGATTTTGTTCCGGCAAGGACGCTGCTAGGGGCTTCTGGCCTTACTACTAGGAGCATGGACGCTACTAGGGGCTCCTGGCATCGCTACTAGGAGCAAGGATGCTACTAGGGGCTCTTCCACTTGACGAAATGCCTCGGGGCTCATTTTTTCTGGGATTCTCTCAGACAGCATCATCACCTTGTCGTATGAAAGAGATGCCATCATGGTCCCAGAGTCAGTGCTCTATATCTATCTATTTACTTATTTATCTATTTATCTCCACATGTGGGGTGGTTTCCAAGTCGTTTAAGATTTTGTGTTCTGGGCGATGTGTTTGCGTGCAGCGTGAGAAGATGCATGCTTATTTGAAAGATGTCTTTATACCTTGTTTGTTTGAGAAATTAGATGACTCACTAGGCTTCCAATCTTCTTTTCCGTAGCTTTACTTGGACCATGTCTTCCAAATTCCGACGGTGCCTCAAAGAATAAGACCAAGGCACCTTGACGGTCCTCACCACAACGGTGGGGCCTTTGAATGGCACCCAATTTTTTGAGCCCATATGGCATAACCTGTACTCATACTCAGACCATCCACACCCCGATGTAGGCCAATATTCCATGCATGGAGTGTTGGGGATATGGACCATATGGGAATCTATGGTGACCTTCTGAAGCCGCCCGACCTTCACATTCCGACCCAACCGAAAAGACGGTGGAAGACCCCACCGGTTTGAGGCACCGCGGTCGGACGGGTCTGGTCGGGTCTGCCGCGGTCTCCGACCATCGGCTGGTTTGGTTCCGACCGGTGAAGGCCGCGAGGTCTCATAGTTCGCCCGCACAGAAGGACATGGGCAACATGAAATGGGCTGCTTGTGACGGTTCCTCATCAATCCGCACCCAAAAAACCAAGCTGATGATGTGGCCAACAATCACGGCAGTTCCGGTCATGCAAGCTGACAAAAAGGCACGGAGAGCCTGTTGTGCCCAACAATTTACACGCCTACTCACACTTGCATCAAAGAGATAAATGCCCTAACTCCACATTATCTCATACCCAAACCTGTCAATTATATATATAACCACTCGTATCCCCACTGGCTCTCATTCTTCTCCTATCTATTTTGATTCGTTTCTCCTTTCCAAATCGTGGCCCATTCAACAACACACTAAAGGGGAGATGAGTTGCGAAGACTGGTGCAGAACGTGCGAGTTTTCGATGACCCTCTCCTTTTACATCTTTGCATCTATCCTCCAACCCTACCACAACTTGGAGATTCATCAGCAAAAAAGACACAACAAACAAACCTCAGGGCAGCACACACTTTTTGATGCATGCTTCTTTTACACACCAGTATTTAGTGAGTCTTACAGTATAGGAAGGTGCTGGCTTCTCTCCAAGTCCTCAGAAAAAGTCAAAACAACAACAAAACACACATTTACAGCCATTGAACCATTGAACTGGATCCCCACCGCGCCAACCGCCATGGCCAACAGTTTGCCCAGCGGCGCCCTGCGGCCACCTGTAGCCATTGGCCCGCTCTTGGACGACGAGCCGGACGGTCGTGCTCTCGTCGTGGTCAGGGTGTTAGTTTTTCTCCAAACTGGGATGGCCCTTCCTCCCTTGGAAATGACATCCCTTGGATTTTGTTTGGACATTTTGGGGATGTGTTGATGAAATCCCTTTTGGACATTCACCGGATTTCTTCCAACATGACCTGCCGTCTCCCAGGTTCCACTTTCGGTGGGAACTGACTATGGGGCGCCTTCTTTTGGTTCGTGCTAAGTGGACTGATCGACTCGCCCAATGAGCTCAATCGGACCCGATCAAACGAAGGCCACGCTGCCGGTTCGGCGAATGACTGGTCTGATGTCTGACATGACCAGTGGGGCCATGTCGCAACGGTAGCTGGTGAATTCTTTTCTATTTAGGTTACCTTTTTTTTGTGTGTTTAAAACAAACAGCGAAGCTTGTTTGACACCTCCCATATACAAGGCTACCAATTTGTTGTTTGTTTGGTATGTGCATGTAAGTGACATCTCCACTAATTGGCCTCATTGATGCCACTCACGTCCAAGCGTCGCTGGTCATTCCTTGCGTCAGATCCTCTTGGACAGGCACCGGGCAGCGCTTCCATGGACCTGGTTTTGCTTAAGGTGATTGTTCATTGTCTCTGAGGAAATCCTCTTCTGGAGATTTCTGGTGAGTATGTTTTTCATTTGTCTTATTTTTTTAGGTTCTTGGAGAGCAAATTGTCCAAGTAGACCCACCATCCAAAGAATACAAACATGAATGCATGGCACGGCGGTCCTCACCCCATGAATGCATGGCACGGTACTTGAGGGCCCAAGACTGGAGGATTGGGTTGACTGACGGGATGCAAGGAGGTGTCCTGCAGACAGTGTGTGCCCGAGTGTGGGACTACCTTTTAAGCTTCGCTGACATCTTGAACTCCATGCACTCATGTTGCTGGCTTGCATTGGATGAGCTCCTGGTCAGGAGCTGTATCACTTTTCGCCCAAGAAGAGCTTCTTTAGTGGTGGCTCTACTGAGTGGGGCGTCCGTACGGCTTGGAGTCTGGGATTTGGATGAGAGGACTCTCTATTCTAGGCTTTGTCTGGACAATATTTACAGTCTTGAGAGTAGAGTGGATGTCCACCACATGTCAGCTACAAACATGCTCTTACAGGCTAAGACTTGATGGATGCTATTTGCATATTGTGCCTTGCACATGTTTGAAAGCTGCCTGTGTTTATTATTTGTGAGCCAATCATGTACTGTATAGTTGAAGAGTGGACAGCTTTATTGACAAGGAATACTTTTGCAGGATACCATGGACAATCCTAGAACGTCGCCATCCCTTTTTAAGGAATGGTGAGCTAGCTGCATGAGGTGAGGTGAGCTAGCTATCTCCCTGACATGTTCATGCCGGGGATTATACTTGTCGTTTGCGCATGGTCCATATGGAATTATCTACCAGCACCCCCAGTCGGGGTGGTTAATGGACACCCCGAATCACAGCTAAGGGGCTATAAATAGACACCCCTTGGAGTGTCCTGGTATAGTCCTTTTATTCTATGTACTGTATCTCTTTTTCAACCAGGCTGAATAACGGACGATTTGAGACTAGTAGCAGCACACTGCTCAGGTGAAACAACTCAAGTTCAGGTGGGGTTGTATTGATTCCGTGTCTTCTCGAGCTTTACTTAGCTAAATCATATAAGATTTTGATATGTCATCAGCCCGACCATGCGGTAAGTTTTATAGATATCCACCGCCACAGCTAATAGGGATTACACATGTGAGGCGGGCATCAACATCCCGAATAAATCAAGGATTGAATCTCAACCAAAGGGCCATTTCTGCATGGGCAGCAATTGAGCCAGCAATCGAACCCTGCTGGCATCTATTCCCTCCTTAACATACACCGATTCTGATGCTCCGCTGCTCCGCAGTGTAGAGTGTAGAGGTATTCCCTGGCACGATTTCTCAGCTGAAACTCTTCATCCAAACACAAGTGTGAACCACAACAAGGTAGTCTCTGGAGGGAAGATCAAAGTGGTGTGGCATTTGAAAATGACCTGGAACTGATCTTTCGAGACGGAGTTTCAGGACGAAGCACAGCGAAGCAATGATCACTGTGAAATCCCCATTCTCGAAGAAACACACAGTAATTATGCTCATAAGAAATCTCATGCGCCACACATGCGCCACACATACGCCACGCATGTACCTCAGGCAGAGGTGCAGGCACTATATGGTTCCCGGGTCCAAAACTATCCCTAAAGGGCGGTGGAACTTGGTTTCAGAGGTACCAGTTAATTACCCCAAGTTGGGTGGTGCAAGCAGTCATGGACCCCCCAAAGACAGTGCCATCTACTCTGAAACCACTATAGTTCAGGGAAAAAAAAGGGCCATTCACCTTCAAAAAAGGGCCATTCACCTTCCCACATCCCCGCTCCACCAAGCTGTTCAGGTGGCTGGAGCTTTCCGCCTGTGCAGCCGGAGGAGGAGGAGTCGGAAGGCGCGCCGCTTTGCGGAGTCGGATTCGGCGACCCGGAGTGAAGAGACGAGAGTCGATTCGCCAGTCAGGGACGACCCGGAGTGATACGACGACGGCTGATGATTTTGGAGTGTTGGAGAATGAAAGAGGATGGCAGGATGCTCACCCTTCAGGCCCTTAAGGGTTAGTTTTGCTGGTCACGAATCAATCAGAAATCCAAAACCTTAGGCCAAATATCATGGAAACAGATCAATAGGGACAATATCATATCCTCCTAGGAGCTATATAGTTCAGGTGAAAGATGGAATAGATCAGAAGGCACATAGGAAAACTGCCATAAGAGACTTGTTTGCTTTGGACAGGTTTCATATTCTATCTACTTGAGGCCTGGGAGACGACCCAGTCTAATTTTCCCACTTAAAAGTCCCAGGCCTTCTGGATGGACAAAGGTCTGCACCATATACTGGAAGTCCCAGTTCAATCAACCTCGGGAATCTCAGCAGGATGGGAATTTGGGGAGTCTAGTGGGGAGTCTTTCCTTCTCCCATCGCTCCACATGCCGCTTTTCGTTTAGCTTGCCCAGGTGAAAACTGGGAGGAACCAAGAGGTGCCAAGCTTTCTGTTTGCGGCTGCGAGATGAGGTATAGTTGGAAGGCAATGGTTTGTTTTCCCTTCTTGGCCAAAGTGTGCTTACCTTGCTAATTCAGTGCCTTCAGCAAGGTAGCAGTTCTTGGAACGATGAACATCGATGAACGTATTGATGATGGACAACCTGGACCATCCAAGGGGGGGCCAGGACACCCAGACAGGATGGGGTATGATCTGTATATATATATATAATCTAATATAAAAATATATATCTCTGAGAGTTTGTTTGTCCAACTACATGTCCTTGATGCCATCGATAGCCAGTTCCAACTACAATTGTCCAACTATATTTCTGGTATGATCTATAGTCATTTCCTTGGAACAGAAGTTTGATGCAAAGACGGTCCGATGGTCCGACCGGGTCCGGACGAATTGGCCGAACATCGGAATGGCAAGTCGCATCTGAAGAATGGCCGGCTTGGAGCCAAGACGCAGGTCATATATTATGTTACTAATGTTTGACTACTATTTTGAGCAAAGTCATTCAGACCAATTGCTAGAGTACCCTGGGACAATTCCCTTGACTTGTGTGAAGTAGTCAGTCAGATAGAAACGGGGTCCAACACATTTCAGAGGCGGCTCGCGTAGGATGTAAAAGCTCAGGGAAAAGGAAAAGGACTCTGGCCTTCAGAAGGCCGTTCAAACGCTGCTTTGATCATTGAAGTTCGCACATCAATCCGTCAAGACCACCACCTTTGGGAGTCACCAGTTAAATTGCAGAACATGCCAATTCATGAGTTCATGGATTTTGGACATGGGAATCATCGGTGATACAGCACCTTGGCACCTGCCTTTGTCGCACAAACCAGAGACCAAACTGAGGTGTTTTTTCGCTCGCACTATACAGAGCCGCTTGCACCAGTTTCAAAGGTGAAAGTTCCTTCGCGGATTGCAATTTTGCGAAGAAGTGGGTAGATGAGTTGGCAGAAACTATATAGTACAGCCAAACAAAGAGACACAGTAGCACAGGAAAACATGGTTCCAATCCACTTTAGCATGATCCCAAACACCAGTTTTTGTTCCAGCTAGTCACGCTGTATAGAAACATCCCTTTTGCATTGGTGTCTCACGGCTGGACAGGGCCAGAGCGGATCTCCTTGAGGGAGCCACAGGTGCGGGTCCTCTGCAACGTTTCGTCGGTGCGGTGTCCTCCGACGTGGCCGGATCGTGACCCAGCAAGCGAAGGTGAAACCCAGCAGTCGGGAGCAAGTGAAGCATAGCTATATGATGATCCCAGCTTTGACCGCACTGCTAGTCATTACGCAGGCCTTGGCTGCCTTGGCTTCCTTAGCTTTGAGATATTGTATAGGATGTGATGTGTGATATGGTAATCCCCAAAGAGATCATTTCAATGCGTTCAAGCCTGTTTTAGAGGCACCCCTCGATTCTTGTATATTACATTAAATTGTTTTTTGGGGTTACCATCTATAGCAGATCCACAGTCGCTGCCACAACATGCGGTGATGGCAAACACTTCCTTGTGGATTCGGTTCCTGTCTGGCACTGTGGCTGAACTTGATGTGGAGGAGCTGCGTCCACTCAACGAAAGCAACAGACCTGTCAGGGCATTGAAAAAGCGCTTGGCACATCGGACTGGCATTTCATGGTTTCGGCAGAGGCTCTATTTCAGCCAAGAGCTTTGCGAGTTGGAGGAGACTGAAACTTTGACAGTGCCAATGGACCTAAAGCTGGCGATCCTGAATTTTCAATCTGCGGACAAAGCCGGGCAAGAAGCACTCCTTTGGGCATGTGTTCTTGGGAGGTTGAATGAAGTTGAAGCAGCGCTACTCTCTCCACAAGATCCCAACATTGAAGATGTACATGAAGGAAAAAGTTTGCATGTGGCACCTCAGAACAACCACTTGGAGATTGTGCGATTGCTGCTGGAGGCCCACGCTGATAAGGATGTGGTGACACAGTATGGTGACACTGCTTTGCATTTGGCAGCTCACAACGGCAACTTGGAGATTGTGCAATTGCTGCTGGAGGCCCACGCGGGCTGGTAACACTGCCTTGCATTTGACAGCTCAGAGCGGCAACTTGGAGATTGTGCGATTGCTGCTGGAGGCCCA